>JAAGEH010000012.1:73590075-73738116 GCA_011751065.1 Lasiurus cinereus | reverse complement strand
TTGTATTATAATTTATTAATTTTTGTATTATTTTTCATATGAGCAACTGTAAACCTACTTTTGTTTACTCCTGTATATGATTCATATAAAAAAGTCATGTATCTCAGACAATTTTAATATAATATTTTTCGTTGAGGAAGAAACTTTTTTATACTAATTAATACAATACAAAATTATCTCTAAGTATTATGTAATTATCAAGTTGAATTTTTATGTGAATAATTTATTAGTTCTAGTACTTAATTAGTAAAATGACTCAAACATGTTATATCATATATTGTGGAATGCTCATATGAACAAAATATATACTTCCTAAGTAAGTGTGTGTGCATATTTATTTATTTTCATGTTCATCCATATATGTCTATACATATTGACACATGTTTTTCCTACTCATATATCTATGAGAGGCACGGTGCATGAAATTCATGCATGAGGGGAGAGAGGTCAGCTCTTCAGCCTGGATTGCAACCTCTAACAATCCAGTACTGCTAGCTCCTTACCACTTGCCTGCTAGCCTGCTTCATCAAACCTAAACCTCTCACCTGTCTACCTCATCACCCCAACTGCCTCTGCCTGCCTGCCTAATCACCCCTAACCACTCGCCTGCCTACCTGATCTCCCTTAACTACTCTGCCTGCCTGATCACCCCAACTGCTCAACTGCCGGCCTGCTCACCCCTAACTGCCTCTGTCTGTTTGCCAGATTGCCCCTAACTGCTGATCTTCCTGATCGCCCCTAACTGCCTCTGTCTGCCTGAATCATTGCTTCTCATATTACTAGAGATAGTTGCCTTGCTCCAAGTTGTATGGGCCTGGTGTCATAGTGATAGAAAAGTTTACATTTTTACTCTTGATTATGGCAACTAACTAACACGTATGGCCATCAAAAAAGGTGACTTACCAAAGAGTGTATAGCAAACGGTGCTGTTAAGTCCTCTTCCATGAAAACATGCATGTTGTGCATTGTATCTGCCTGGGTACATGAAAGAGTGAAGTTTCCGTCTATCTTTGCAACCATGTGAATGAATTGTGTAAGACCCCAGCCCAGTCTGGTCTGGTGCTCACAAAATAATAGAGCTCTTTTTTTTTTTTCTTTGCTCCATTGTTGGGGATTTCCTGGAAGTTTCAGGGTATCTTCCTTTTAATTTTCCCTCCCCACTCTGACTTATGTTTCTCTCCTTTGCTTTCCATCCATCCCCCACATGCAACAGTAACATGCTCCAGGCTCACTTTGCTCAACTATATAGGAGAGCGCACAATGTGTCCACCACCAGAACTATGATTCCTGGTGCTCCCCACACTCCCGGCTTCCACTTCTGGCCCGAGGTCCCTCCCCTCTTCTCCATGTGGCCAGGTCACAGGCACTAGTTGACAGGGTGACTCCACCAGCATCCCACCCTGGCCACTACCAGCCACAGCCACACCATTTTTGTCACAGAGTGATGGTTAATTTATATATTACTCTTTTATTAGATAGGATATTAAAATACATTTATACTTTTGTATAATCAAGCAGATGCTTAAAGTATACATTATTCAGTAAGGAAGCTTTGATATTAAATGCACAAATTATTCTTATTTTAGAAAAACCTTAGTAATATTATGTGCAGTTTGTAATCTTTTCTTTAACTTTGACTTTCAGAGTTGGTTATATGTTACTTTCAGGAAATTCCACAAATTTTTATTTGATAATCCTATTCTAGGAAGATTTTTGAGCACATAATCTTAGGCAATTTTCAGTAATTTTTGGCTCTGACTGGTTTGGTTCAGTGGATAGAGAATTGGCCTGTAGATCAAAGTGTCTCAGGTTTGATTCTGGTCAAGGCCAAGTACCTAGTTGGAGGCTACTCCCTGGCCTGGGCCCTGGTAGGGGCTCATGCAGCAAGCAACCAATTGTTTCTCTCACATCAATGTTTCTTTCTGTCTTTTCCTCTCTTCCACTTTCCCTAAAAATCAATGGAAAAATATCCTCAAGTGGGGATTAACAAAAAAAAAAAGTGATAATTTGATTTAAAATATAGTCAACATTCTCAGTGTATATCTATAATGTGTATATAACATTTATTTGATGATGCAGAAAACTTCAAATATAAGCAACTCTTATCACTGTAGTTATATTTTTAAAACATAATTCTGTTGACAATTACCAAAAAAATATATTTGAAAATAATTATATTTTACACTAGATAATAGGAGCTATGGTATTTTTTTTTCTTCATGTTGCTCCTTACAGATATTTTTGCTCCTGGGGAGAGAGAAAGATGCCTTAACTGGTGGTAATTCTATCTAATAAAAGAGTATTATGCAAATTGACCCACAAGCCATGCCCAAAAGCCTATCTATCAGGAGCAAGTATGCAAATTAACCCAACCCACATGGCTATATCCACAGAGAGAGCATGAAGGAGGCTTGGGTTGCCTGGTGATGGAAGAAGCCAAGGTTTCCACACACCTTGGCCTGCCCAGGCCTCTGCTTAAGGCTATAAAGTTTCAATTATAGAATATAAATAAATTCCAACAGAAATGGCTGCCACCAGGGAATGAGCAGAAGGCTTAGCTCCACTCCAGGCTACAAAATCTCAATTGTAAAGATAAACAAATCTCAAATACCAGGACCTCTGCTTGGGTCACTGGGAGAAATGGCCAGCTTGAAAACCACCACAGACCCCTCACCCAGGCTGCTCCATACCCCAAGGGAACCCCCACCCTGATCTGGGACACCCTTCAGGGCAACCCGCAGGCCCCCACCATACACCAGGCCTGTATCCTGTCTAATAAGAGAGTAATATGCAGATAGACCATCATTCCAACATACAAGGTGATTGCCCCCAAGTGGACACACAATGGTCACCACAAGATAGCCAGCAAGGGAGGACAGTTGTGGGCAATCAGGCCTGCAAGGGAGGGCAGTTCGGTGTGATCAAGCCTCCAGGAGAGGGCAGTTAGGGATGACCAGGCTGGCAGAGGAGGGAAGGTGGGAGTGACTGGGCCTTCAGGGAAGGGAGTTGAGGGTGGGGGGGCCCAAGCCTTCAGGGGAGAGCAGTTGGAGGGGACCAAGCCTGCAGGGGAGGGCAGTTAGGGGTGACCAGGCCCACAGAGGAAGACAGTTACAGGCAAATAGGCCAGCAGGGGAGCAGTTAAGGGATGATCAGGCTGGCAAGCAGAATTGGTTAGGGGCAATCAGGAAGGTAGGCAGGCAAGCAGTTGGGAGCCAGCAGTTCTGGGTTGTGAGAGGACTGTCCCACTTCCCATTAAGGCCCAATCCTACTGGTATTGGTCCTAAATGGGCAGTTCAGACATCCCTCGAGGGGTTCCAGATTGGAGACAATGCAGGTTAGGCTGAAGGACACCCCCCACTATGCACGAATTTCATGTACCAGGCCTCTATTTTATTTTATTATAATAAGATAATTAATTCCTTTCATTTAAATGTATGTCCTCCACTCTCTCATATATAAGTAAGTTGTTCCAATCTAGAGTGTTAGATATAAATTATTTGAGGTTTTGTGATTCTTTCTAAATGTTCCTTTTGGGAATAACAAGAATAAAGCTCATGTAGGAATCGGATGAGAAACCTCTTCATAGGATCCCAAGGCCAAATTATATAAATGGCATCCTAACAAACTAAATATTTTCAGAAGACAATTTTGAAGGCTATAGAAGATCTATAAAGAATTTAACATAACCGGTATATATGCAATTGAAATTAACAGCAAAGTCAGGAATAATTAAATTTGAACTTTTTGCCATTACCCTTTTTCCTCATGAAGTAATTTGGTAAACCCAAGCAAAATCCTTACATTCTTTATTCAGTTTTCTCTTTATCCAACTATATTACAGATAAAAGGCAAAGGGTATAAGAATTATTTCTGCTTCCATATACTATATATATATATTCTTTCTAATAAAAGAGTAATATGCAAAATGAACATACCTCCACTACTCACAAGCCACAGCCACCAGCCAATCAGGAGCAAGTATGCAAATTAACCCAACCAGATGGCTGTGAACATGGAGAGAGCAGGTGGCTTGGGTTTCCTCATTAATGGAGGAAGCTAAGCTTTCTGTCTGTCCTAGCCTGGCTTGGCTTCAACTTAAAGCTACAAAGTTTCAAACATAGAAGATAAATAATTCCCAACAAAAATGGCTGCAGCCATGGAGCAAGCAGGAGGCTTGGCTATGTTGAAGATTACAAAATTTAAATTATAAAAGATAAATAAATCCCAGATACCAGGGCCTTAGCTTGGGTTTCTGGGGGGATGGGAGACAAGGGAGGGGGCATGGCCAGCCTGAAAACCACCATAGGGCCCTCACCTAGGCCACCCCATAGCCCAAGGAAACCCCCACCCTGATTTGAGACACCCTTCAGGGCAAACCAGCTAGCCTCCACCGTACACCATGCCTCCATCCTATCTAATGAAATAATAATATGCAAATTGACCATCACTTCAACACACAAGATGGCTATCCCATATGGTCAAAGATTACTGCCCTCATGTGGACAAAAGATGGCAGCCACAAGATGGCCAGCAGTAGTGGGCGATCAGGCCAACAGGGGAGGGCCGTTTGACGGGACTAGGCCTGCAAGGAAGGACAGTTGGGGGCAATCAAACCTGCAGGGGAAGTCAGCTATGGGTTACCAGGCTGGCAGCTATGGGTTACCAGGCTGGCAAAGGAGGGAAGTTGAGGTCAATCAGGCCTACAGGGAAGGACAGTTTGGCAGGACCCAGGTCTGCAGAGGAGAGCAGTAGGGGGAACCAGGCCTGCAAGGGAGGGCAGTTAGGGGCAAACAAGCTTGCAGGGGAGCAGTTAAGCTGCTCGGGGAGGGCTGGGGAGGGCAGTTATGGGGAATCAGGCTAGCAGGGGAGCAGTTAGGCATCAATCAGGCTGGGAGGGGACTGATTAGGGGGTGATCAGGCTGACAGGCAGAAGCAGTTAGGGGCAATCAGAAAGGCAGGCAGGCAGGTGATCAGTTGGGATTCAGCAGTCCTGGATTGTGAGAGGGATCCCAGATTGGGAAGGGTGCAGGCTGGGCTGAGGGATACACCTTCTGTGTATGAATTTTGTGTACCGGGACCTCTAGTATATATATAAAATTTATTTTTTTATCAATTAAGAAGATAAACAGAAGCTGTGCCAATTTAAGTTTTTTTTACACTTATATGCAAAACAATGGCTATCTGATTATAGCAATAAAATATGCAGTAGTATTTAGAAAAAATACTACATATTTCTAAATAAATTTAAACTGCTTTAAAATGTAGAAATATAAACATTAAGGTTTATCTATTGCTTTATTGCACATTGTACAGTTATTCTAAAACCATAGATTATATATTAATTAGGTTATATGTTCACCAGCTTAAACAGCAAGGATGAGTCAAAACACTCTGCTAAGTTTGGATTCTACTCAAACCTAATGCATTTTCTTTATCAAATGCATTCAATGCTTTCAAGGAGAGAGTGCAATTTATTTACTGGCAAATATCTGAGTTCCTGATTTGAAGAAAATACTATTAGAATTTTTTTTCTAAATAATATTTTGTTGTGTGTGTATAAATCATCAACCAACATCATATTTGATTTAAATTTTGAAATATTTTTTAACATATGACTTGGTGCCTGGCTGGTATGGCTCATCAGCTGAGGGTCAACCCATGAAACAGAAGGTCATAGTTTGATTCCTTGTTAAGGCACATGCCCATGTTGCAGTCCCAATCCTCCATAGGTGATGTGCAGGAGGAAGCCAATAGATCATTCTCACTCATCATTGATATTTCTATCTCTCTATCTCTCTCTCCCCCTTTCTCTGAAATCAATAAACACTTTTTTTTATAAAACGGACTCAAAATAATTTCTGTACAATGAGTTTAAGTTTGATGTTCTTGTTTTTTCTTTATTTCTAATATAAATTTAGCTACATTTGTCTTACTACACACATCCTTTCTTTTCTACCTTCAGCTAGATTTCACTATCACATTGGGAGAATAACTGATGTAATGAGGGTTTAAAAACAAACAGACAGTTGTAGTTGTTGAGAGTAATATCATGCTCCTTGCCACTCCTTGCCAGAGTAATAAATTTAGGTCTAGACAGAAAGGTAGGCCAATCAGTGCAATGAAATTTTGGCCAGGGTCTAATCAAAATTGTCAGATGCTGATTTTCAAAAAGATCACTCACTGTACTATCTAATACCAAAGAGAACACCATGTTCATGGAATCTTAGAGTCTCAGAATAGAAAAATCAGAATAGAGTTCCTGCTCTGAGTTTTGAGTGGTTTAAATCAGGCCTTTCAATAATGTAATCTAAGTAGGATGAGGCAAGATGTGTGATTTAATATAGTAAGATATAATAAATTGGTGCACAGAGTAAGGTGAGAACCTTGAAACAAGACTGCATAATAAATTGTGTTGATAAGTGTGTCTTCTTCTAAGTTAAGTGATTTATTGTCCTGAGGAAGAGGCCCTTTTCCCAAATTATATATAATTTTATTTTAAGGGATAGTTTGAAGAATATGTTCTTAACAACAAAGACATCATTGATTGGTTTACAGAGTTACCTTTCTGGGCAAAGAATTGTCTGAAAAAAGAGTAAACTCCTGTCCAGTGAAAGCAAGTTCTCATTCTGAGAATAAAGCTCTGTGAAGGCGGGGCTTCTCCAAATGGAGATTGAAATCATTTTGATGGCTGGAGGAGCAGTTTCTTAATCTGGAAGCTGTCATGAGGTGAGGTTTATTCATTGCCCTGTGTTTTTTCCCTATTGTCTAGGGGTGGGGTATCAGCCTGAGGTCAATATATGAAGTGTGGACACAGGAGAATCACACAAAAGAGCCAGAGTCTTGACAAAACCATGCCCTAAGCCCAGACATGGCACTTGATTTTCCTCATGCATAAACCAATACATTGACTTTATGGTTGCTTTGGACATCTTACTTAAGGCATCTGGTATTTGCATCTGAGAGCATAGTGATTGAGAAGTACACCAAACTATTCATCCTGGTTTCCTTTGGCAAGTAAAATTGAAAGAGTGGAGGAGTGGAGTAGGTTTCCTTAAAAATAATGGTTGTGTGGAATGTTGGGGAAATCCGAAGATAATTTGAGGAAAACAAGGAACAAGCAAAACATACTTTCAACAAATTATGCTGGCCGCCTATCATGTGTCAGTTGTGGTTCGAGGTGCTGGAGGCATATCTGAAAATACAACAGAAAAGAAATTTCTGCTCTTGTAATTCTACTTTATTTTTAAAGCATATATTCATATTAAAAAGAAAATTCAAGGGATTATTACCAGTAGTTACCTATAAAGAGTGAGATCATGGCTGACTTTTCTTCTTTGTATTTTTACATATTTAAAAAAGGTCCATATTAAACCCACATGATTTATATGCATAAAATAATTGTTCTAAAATATACTAAATAAACAAAGAAGCATTGAATATTTGGAAGGAGGTCTCTTTGTCTTTAATCTCAATCTCTATAAATTTAAGAAGTGCCTAAAATCTCCCAAAATACCAATTGGGAATTTCTAACTGACATCTCAATTATCTTAACCTTGCTCAGTATATACCTCAAGGAAATGTGGGTGAATAAACAATTTAAAGTGTGTCTTGAATACTTATTAAAAGTAAACCATAACACTTTATAATCCTAATAAAGGCCAATGTAAAATTTACTTGGCAAATTATTTTATAACTAAAGGACTGGTGCATGACATTTGTGCGCTAGTTGAGACAGGGGTATTTCTCAGCCTGGCCTGTGCCCTCTCACAGTCTGTGACTCTTCGGGGGATGTCTACCAGCTGACTTAGGCCCGCATCCTCTGGACATCCCCCAAGGGGTCCTTAGCACTGCCATAGAGGTGAGAGAGGCTCCTGCCACGCAGCTGTGCTCACCAGCCTTGAGCCTGGCTTCTGGCTGTGGTACTCCCCCTGCAGGAGCGCACTGACAACTAGGGGGCAATTCCTGCCTTGAGTGTCTGTCCCCTGGTGGTCAGTATGCAACATAGTGACTGGTCATTCTGCCATTTGGTTGATTTGCATATTATTAGCCTTTAATTATATAGCGTATTATTTATTACTGCATATTAAATATAACACTTGTTTAACACAGAAAACTTTTGGTGCATATTAAAATAAATGTGAAAAAAATTAATACTATCATAACTCAGAGATAATAATTATAAGCTTTATTTGTTTCCATTTGTTATGCCCTAGATATTATTATGCCTATATATGTATATATATAAAATAATTATAACAATGCACTTAAATTTACTATTTTAAACATTATTCTGTACACATTGTTATAAGTCAGCCTTTTAACCTATACTTTTATTAGTCATATTTTTATAAATTTTACTCTAATATGGATTATTTTCTTTGAATGATTTCAAAAGAAAATATTTTTTTTCATTTATATATGAGTGAGGGCACATTTATTTTTTTAATTTTTTATAAAGTTACTTTACAGAAATTTACATAATATCTCAAATATTAGAACTAAAGCTTAATATGCATTTATAGTAAGAATAAAAACCATATAGCCATTATAAAGAAATTATTGCCTTTTCTTTTATTCTTTTTTAAAATTATTGTTTAAAGTATTACAAATAGTAGTACATATGTCTCCTTTATCCCCCCATAGTCTTTCCCCCAGCTTCCCCTATCCCCCAGTGGTTGCCTTTTCAAACAGTACACATAGTTTGCGAAAACAGTATATAACTTGACAATTGTATATATATAAACCAGTAGAAGCGAAAGGTCAATAACTCCATGACACATCTAAAGTTTTAAATGGTTTTACTTTTTCATTGGTTATATATCAGCAAATACATTTTTTGATAAGTGACCTTATCCCTGTCAGTAAGAGATGTGTCTTTGAGCTATAAATCAACACAAATATATTTTTTTATTCTTACATACTCATAGGAACAGAAAAACACATCTTCATTAAATGTCAAGTGTTTATCTTATAAGATTTAGACTTCATGAAAATATGGTAGAAAAGTATGTCACGATAATTAATTTAACACTATATAAGTTTATATTTTATGAAAATAACTCACAGTATAAAATGTGGTGGCAGACTGCCTTTTAGCATTTTGAAAAAATATGCTAATGAAAGTTTTCCTTGTCCACATAAGATTATAGAAACAAAAATATATATATGCATATTATATAAAAAAAACCTTTTGGAAATACTTTTCCGCATGTTGTCAAAAGAAGTAATGACATTTATCAGCAAACTACCTTTTTTCCTAAGCCATCTTTCCTTAAACTAGTAAAACAGTTCATTCAAAACTCAATGATTTGGTTTTATATTCAGGTTCATGTTGAGTAGTCTGATTTTTAGTCAATGTCTACCTTTACTGATTCTCTCAAAGTTTTATGTGGAAAAACATTATAAATTTTTCAGTCAGATTTTGTTTTAATAACATAGACAGAGCATAAGAAAAGAAAACAACAATAAAAGATGCTTTTGCATTTACAAATAAGTGAAACAACAGAAAAGAAGACTTCTGTAATACTTTCATTGAGAGAGATTAGAATATAACAAGTCTAATATGTATAAACTAGGGGCCCGATGCATGAATTCATGTATAGGTGGAGTCTGACCAGCCAGCCCTAATGGGGGCCCATGAGGCCTGGACAGAGGGGCTGTGAGCAGTTGGCCAGCCAGCCCAGCCCCTGATCGGGGTATTGGGGACTGATCAGGTGAGGGACCAGGGTGGGGATGATTGGGGCCCAGATCAGGCTGGTTGGCTGCCACAGTGCATGTCATAGCCACTGGTCATTTGGTCATTCTGCTCATTCCGCCATTGCAGTTGCTGGGCTTTTATATATATCGACTACAGGTGCGGTGCATAAAATTCTTGCATGGGGGTACAGGTCTCTCAGCCAGGCCTGTGCCCTCTTGCAATCTGGGACCCCTCATTCATAATTGCCCACCTGCTCACTCCTTACTATCTGTCTGCTCACTTCTAACCACCTGCCTGCTTGCTCCTTATTTCTTGCCTTGTTATTTCTTACTGACCACCTGCTCAGTCCTTATTGCTTGGTTTGCTGCTCCTTACTGCCTGCCTGCTCACTCCTTACTATTTTGCTTGTTGCTCCTTAGCACTGCTGTGGAGACTGGAGAGCCTCCTGCCACTGCTGCTGCATTTGCCAGCTGTAAGCCCAGCTTCTGGCTGAGTGGTACTACCGCTGTGGGAGCACACTGACTACCAGAGGGCAGCTCCTGCATTGAGTGTCTGCTACCTGGTGGTTTGTGCCTGTCATAGTGACTAGTCTTTCTGGTTGATCCCCCATAATGGTCACTGGGCTTTTATATATAGAGAGATAATTAATATCTAGAGTAAGTCTTGTACTGAGAATCCAAAAAGGGAAATGCATTAAATGGAATGCTATATTTAGGGAGAGCTTCTTATTCATTTTCCTCCACTCTCCTTCCACTTTAATCTTAGTCTTAGGGAGAGATTGGTAGGAACCAGTTGGTAGCAGAAAGCAAAATTGAATTCTCTAGCTCATCTTTTGATTTTGAACTGAGCGGGAAAGTTAGAATAGGGGAAAAAAGGCCTCAAATTCTACCCTTCCCTTTTTCTGTCTTGACTAGAACATCACAGATGTGACCTTCACTGTCCAGCTCTTCTCCTGCTTCTCCCTCCACAATTTCCTATAACTGATGGATTTGGCAGCCATACTAACCTAAAAGTGACTAAAAAGGTCATTGTATTATCTTTATAATAAATTTGCATTGAAGTTTTGGAACCTTTACATCTACTGCGGCAAGAGTGAGGTAAAAGGACCAGAAACATGAAAAGTCACCCTACCAGTGTCAGAAGCCAAGGACCGTCTGGTCCCCCACCTGGCCTCAGTTTAATATAAACCTTACTCCCACGACTCTTCTGGACATTTTCTTCTGAGATGTCTCACTTTCACTCAATGAGTTTGGATAATCTCTTTAATAAATTTATTATGCTTGTTAAATATTTCTATCGCATTCTCAAATTCTTCCTTGTTCCATGATGATAACCTGGACTTTGGTACCTTGAGGTATCCCTTGGTGCTACCTGGTATCATGACCATACTCAGATTGTCATTAGCTATTAAGAATCCATTATGAATTCATAATATTTCATAACTTACAGTGGACCGACCCTCTAGACTCACATTATTACCTTATTATTTTATTTATTAAAATCAAATTGTGGATAAAACATTCAAATTTTTATTGTTCTTTTTGAAATATATTCTATATTGATATTTCTTAAAACTGATATATGTGACATATGCATTTTCTTTGGAATAAAAAATCACTTTAGCTGCCAATATATGTTTCCTATGCAATATTGCTAAAAGAAAATTATCTGATGTCTATAAAAGAATATTAAATTTTGTCTAACCTTTCAGGAGTGAATAAAATATTTTCATCTGTTTTCAATATTGTTTTAATACTCAAGTGACTTCTAGAGATAGGGAAGGTAAAATGACAGAAAACAGGAGATAGAATCTCTGAAATTCTACTTTTTCATATTTATTTTTCTAAACATTAGTCCCTTAGACAAAATTTAATATATTGATATTTGAATTGTTTTTATTTTCTTTCATTCCATTTGCTGGCCCTACCAATTTATTTTTTACTATCTACTAGGTACTTTGAAATTTAAACATATTTCATTTCTATATGGAAAAAAAAAGATGAAAAGAAAATAACCCTTTTATTTGAATTAGAGTCACATACAATGTTTGTGTGTGTGTGTGTGTGTGTGCGCTCACACACACACTCACACACACACACACACACACACACACACACACACACTGAGTGGCCGGATTATTATGATCTCTGAATGCATAATAATCTGGACACTCAGTGTATATCCTATATAATAAAAGGTTAATAAGCAAACTGTCACCTTGAACAGAAGTTCAAGCAGCAGGCAGGCTGGCCAACTGCCCATGTCCCCTCCCCCTACACACACACACACACACACACACACACACACACACACACTCACACACACACACTAGAGGCCCAGTGCACAAAATTCGTGCATATGGGGGTTGTACTTCTGCCCAGTTATGCTCCCTCTCCAATCTGGGACCCCTTGAGGGATGTCCGACTGCCCATTTAGGCCCAATACAGGTAGGAGCAGGCCTAAATGGGCAGTGGGACATTCCTCTCACAATCCAGGACTGCTGGCTCCCAACTGCTCACCTGTCTGCCTTCCTGACAGCCCCTAACTGCTTCTGCCTGCCAGCCTGATCACCTCATAACCACTCCCTTGCCAACCTGATTGATGCCTAACTGCTCCCCTGCCAGCCTGTTTGCCCCTAATTGTCTTCCAATACAGACTTGGTCACTCCTAACTGCCCTCCCTTACAGATCTGGGTCCCCAACAACTGCCCTTCCCTGTAGTCCCCATCACCCTCAACTTCTCTCATCTGCTGGCCTGGTCACCCCTAATTGCCCTCCCCTGCAGGCTTGATCACCCCCAACTGCCCTCTCTTGCAGGCCTGGTCCATCCCAACTACCCTCTCTTGCTTGCCTAATTGACCACAGCTGCTCTCCCTTGCAGGCCTGGTCCCTGCCAACTGCTCTCCCCTGCTGGCCATCTTGTGGTGGCCATCTTGTGTCTACATGGGAGCAGGATCTTTTGACCACATGGGGGGAGTCATCTTGTGTGTTAAGAGTGCTGGTCAATCTGCATAATACCCTTTTATTAGATAGGATAGAGGCCTGCTGCATGAGTGGGGGACAGCTGGTTCACCCTGGAGGGTGTCCTGGATGAGGGTGGCTGTTCCTTTGGGGCAAATGCTGGCCTGGCAAGGGACTGTGGTGATTTTCAGGCTGGCCACGCCCCTGGTGTCCCAAGTGGAGGCCTTGGTATCTGGGATTTATTTATCTTCTACACCTGAAACCTTGAAGCCAAGCTTTCTGCTTGCACAGCCTTTAAAACTTTGTTGCCTTAAGTAGAGGCCTGAGTGGGCCAGTGTGTGTGGAAAGCTTGGCTTCCTCCATCACCAAGGGCAACCCAAGCCTTGATCTGTGGTAGTAGCCATTGAAACTTTGTTGCCTTAAGTGAAGGCCTGCCAGCCAGGATGTGTGGAAAGATTGGCTTCCTCCATCACCAGTGGCAACTCAAGCCTCCCTCTTGCTCTCTCTGTGGCCGTAGCCATCTTGGTTGTTTTAATTTGCATGCTTACTCTGTTTGGTTAGTTGGAGTGGCTGATTGACGTAGCTTGTGTGTATAGTGGAGGTATGAACAATTTGCATATTACTCTATTATTAGATAGGAGATATACATATATATTTCATATATGCTAATAAAATCCATGGTGGAAGCCTAAGCAGAAGTGGCTAGGGGTAATTAGACAAGTAGGTGATGATTAGTGCTGATGAGGTAGGCAGTGAGAGTGGTTAGGGGGGATCAGGTAGGCAAGCGGTTAGGATCCAGTGGTCCCAGATTGGGAGAGAGATGTCTGATTGGCCGTTTTGGCTTCTTTCCATCCCTTGAGGAGTTGGACATCTCTTGAGGAGTCCTGGATTGCAAGGCGGTGATTGACCCTCCTACCTTGTGAAATAATTTCATGCACTGGGCCTCTAATATATATAAATTGAATGCACACCTTAGCCAAACCACCAGTTAGCCTTGAAAATTAAACATGTCATCAAAAACTGAAACATTGGGATTTTTGGAATATAATGGCTGGCAGGATTAAGGTGAGGGAGGGGAAGTGAGTTAGTGAGGGTATGAAAGGAGAGTGTGTGGATGTGTGTGGTGTGTGTGTAAGTGAATAAGGGACAGTTAAAGCCCTGTAGGAGAAGCAGGAGATGGCAGACCAGGCTCTCTTAGACAAGGAGAGACTACCACCACTGCAGGACTGTGGGACTCTGGTACAAAGCTCATGCCATCTTGAAGGGGAGAATGGCCTTTTTAAAGAATTCTTCAGCACTACCAACCAGACAGGCCTTGAAACTGCCCCACTACCTAGCAGCCACTCCAGCCAAAATCCTGCTGTCCTACCTGCATACCCTGGGACCCTAGGACATCTCCCTCCAAAGGTGCACATAGTAAGTGCAGAAACCTCCTCCCCAGTAGCAGAACTCCAGATAAAACATTTGTGGATTTCCAGTGCAGACATTCAGGGCACATTACTCGATAGGCAGCGCCTGGGAGCCACTGAGAGCTTCCGAGGGTGTGATTTTGTATATACAAGGGTATGTGGCCCTGCAGTAGAAATTCTGAACTCCCTCTTCCTGAATAACTTTCCAGGGATACCTCAGCTGTGCAACATTAGTGCCAGGGCCCCTTAGAGTGAGTCAGAGCTCTGTACTGGCAAAGGCTCCTCCACAAATGTTCATTTCCAACAGGCCTGCCCCCTTTGCCCAACTATCCACAGTATCCTCAGGGGAGCAGCTGTGAGAATCTGCTGGGTGTGCTTCTGCACAGACAAGGGCGTGCTGCTCCACAGTAGAAATCCTGAATTCCCTTTTCTTGAATAACTACACACAGACATCTCAGTTGTGCAACTTCAGTGCCAACGTCCCTCAAAGTGCACCAGTGCTCTGCACAGGCAAAGGCACCTCCATAAGCATGCATTTCCAAGGAGCAGGACCCCTGAGCCCATCTACCTACAGTGCACTGGGGGAGCAGCTGTGAGACTTTACTAAGTGTGATTCTGCACAGACAAGGGCATGGTGCCCCGCAGTAGAAATCCTGAATTCCCTTTTCCTGAATAACTGCCCATATTCACCACAGGTGGTGAACCTCAGTGCTAGGATCCCTCAGATTGTGTCAGAGCTCTGTACCAGCAAACGCACCTCCACAGATGCTAATTTCCAACAAGCAGGCACCCTGAACCCATCTAGCCACAGGGTACTTGTGGGAGCCACTGTAGCTCTTCCTGGGTGTGATTTTGGACAAACAAGGGTGCACACACCCAGCAGTAGAAATTCTGAATTCACTTATCCTGGATACCTGCCCACAGGCACCTCAATTATGTGGCTACACTTCCAGGGCCCTTCAGAGTGCTTTGGTGTGAACATAATGTGGATACCCCTGTGAACCACCTCTGGGAGTAAGCCCCTATCCACCACAGGTGTAGTATCAAAAGCTGAGTCTACCCACCCCACAACAACAGCACTCTGGACACCACAGTCATACCTTTCCAGGATGCAGAGACTCATTACCCCACCAGAGGGTTCCTGGGTGCCACATGAGTCCCTGCTGGACATGTGGGATTTCAATTAAGGGGGCAAGACAGCAAAAATTGGGACACTCTTCTCAATGGCTGCTGATTTCTAGACACAGCAGTTGTGCCTCTCAAAGTCATAGGCCTACATCAAGAGAACCCAAATAGCTCAAGTAGGGAGCCACACTAGAATACCAAGCCCAGGAGAACTGAGAGATTACACCAGTAACACCATCCCCAAAAGAATCTGGGTACCAAAGCATTTGGATCTACAATTAAAACATTACAGGAAGACATGGGAATTCAAGAAAGAAATCCCCAAAGGAAAGAAAAAGAGAAATCACCAGGAAAGTAGTTAAATGAAATTGAGGCTAGGAACTTATTCGAGAAAGAATTAAGAATAATGATGATAAAGATGTTTAAACAGCTGGATGACAAATAAACACAACTCAAAGAGAATTACAAGGAGCTGAATGAGAATGTTGCCAACATAAAAAGGACCAAGAGGAGACGAAGAACAACAAATCTGTAAAAACGAACACAATGGAAGGCTTAAATAGTAGACTAGAAGAGGCTAAGGACATCAGCAAATTAGCAAACAAAGTAGGAAAAAACACACAAACACAACAGCAACTGGAAAGAATACTTCAAAAGCAAGAGGAGAGACTAAGGAAACTTTGGGACAACACAAAACAAAACAAAACAATATTTGCCTAGTAGGGGTGCCACAAGGAGAGGAAAAGAAGTAAGGAATAGAAAACCTATTTGAAGAAATAATGGCAGAAAACTTGCCTGATATTTTCAAGAAAAGAAAACCATGCAAGTTCAAGAACTACATAGAGTCCCAAACAAGATGAACCTTAAAAGACTGACACCAAGACACATGATAATTAAACTGGCAAACACCAAGGACAAAGTAAGAAACTTAAAGGCTGCCAGAGAGAGACAGAAAGTTACCTACAAGGATTCTCCTATTAGAATATCAATGGATTTCTCAACAGAAACATTCCAGGACAGAAGGGAATGGAATGAAATTTACAAAGTAATGCAAAGCAAGGCACTAAACCCAAGAATACTATGACAAGCAAGGCTATCATTCAGAATTGAAGGTGAAATCAAGAGCTTCACAGAAAAAAAGGGCTAAGAGAATTTATCACTACCAAACCAGCAATGTAAGAATTGCTAAAGGGACTGCTGTAAAAAGAAGAAAGGGAAAAGAGAAAAACATCATGGAAAAATGACAACAAACATTCACTTGTCAATAATAACATTAAACATAAATGGAATAAAAGCACCAATCAAAAGACATAGGATAGCTGAGTGGATATTTTCTGTCTGCAAGAGACCCACCTCAGAACAAATGATTCACACAGACTGAAAGTAAAGGGAAGGAAAACCATTTTTTCAGGCAAAGAGAAATGAGAAAAAAGCTGGGGTTGTGATACTTATATCTAAAAAATCGATCTCAAAGTAAAGTCCATAATAAGAGATAAGGAATGCCACTACATAATAATAAAGGAAGCGATTCAACAAGAAGATATAATTCTGGTAAACATATATGCACCCAATAAAAGAGCACACAAATAAACAAACAAACAAACAAACAAACAAACAAACTTCTGAAGATATCAAGGGACAGATTGATAGCAATATAGTCAGAGTAGGGGACTTTAATACCCCACTGACACCATTGGACAAATCAACTAAACAAAAAATCAGCAAAGAAACAGCAATCCTAAATAGCACCCTAGATCAGATAGACTTAATTGACATCTTTAGAATATTTTACCTCAAAGCTACAGAATATACATTCTTCTCCAGTGCATATGGAACATTTTCAAGGATAGACCACTTATTAGGACACAGACAAAGTCTCTTCAAATTAAAAAAGACAGAAATCATATCAAGCATCTTCTCAGATCACAATGGCATAAAACTGAAATCAACTGCAAAAAAAATAAATAAATAAAAAATAAATAAATAAAAAACAATCCAAAAAAAAATCATTCACTTTGAGACTAAATACCATGCTACTATACAACTAGTGGCCCAGTGCACAAAATTTGTGCATGGGAGGGTTGTTTTCCCTCAGGCTGACCTGTATCCTCTCCAATTTGGGACATCCATCTAGCAATTCAGGATTGCTGGCTCCTCATCATTCACCTGCCTGCCTGTCTGATCATCCCTAACCACTCTGCCTGCCAGCCTGCTCAACCCCTGCTGGCCTTCTTACCACCAACTTACCCCCACCAGACTGCCTATCCTGCCAGAACTTTGCGATCAATGATGTGCAGAAGGAGGTTCTTCTCACTCTGCTGGGGTTCTGAGATCAATGGCAGGACAGAGGCAGGCATTTCCCACCAAGCATGGTCTCTGCCATTAATCCCTGCCCACCAGGTTTGGGCTCTGAGATCAGTGGGAGAACAGAGGAGGCATTTTACACTTGGCCTGTGCTCCACCATTAATCCCTGCATACAGGGAGCCCGTGTCCACCAGGCTTGAGCTCTGTAATCAATGGAAGACCAGAGTGAGGCCCTTCCCACTAGGCCTAGGCTCAACATTGATCCCCACTCACACTGAGGCCCTGGCCACCCTGCTGGGGCTCTGGGATCAATGGCAGAACAGAGGTAGGTATTTCCCACCCAGCCTGTGCTCCACCATTAATCACCAGATGGTCATCCAGAAGATCTCCTGGTCTAATTACATATTACCCTTTTATTAGTATAGAAGACTAGGTTACCAGAGAGATCAAAGAAGAAATAAAAAACATCACAGCAATGAATGATAATGAAAACACAACAACCCAAAATATATGGGTCACAGCAAAAGCAGTTTTGAGAAGGAAGTTCATACCTCTACAAGCCTACTAAAAAACAAACAAACAAACAAAAAACAAAAACAAAAAACAATGGTAATAAATTATCTAACCCTACAACTCAAAGAGTGAGAATGAGAGCCAGTGTAAGCAAAAGGAAGGAAATAATAAAGATCAGAGGGGAGATAAACAACATAGAGACCAAAGAAACAATTCAAAAGATCAACAAAACTAAGAGTTGGTTCTTTGAAAAGATAAACAAGATTGAGGAACCTCTAGACAAGCTTACCAAGAAGCAAAGAGAGAGGACCCAAATAAACAAAATCAGAAATGAAAGAGGAGAAATAACAACAGACCCCACAGAAATAAAATAAAAAAGATTGTTAAAAAATATTATGAACAACTCTATTCCAAGAAACCAGAAAACCTGGAGGAAATGGACATATTCCTAGAAAAATACAACCTTTGAAAAGTCAATCAGGAAGAAACTAATAACTATGGAAGAATGCCAATAACTATGGAAGGAATTGAAGCAGTCATTAAAAAGCTTCTAGCAAACCAAAGCCCAGAGTCAAATGGCTTCACAGAGGAATAACTAAAACATTGAAGAAAGAACAAACATTCAAGGAAGAATTAAAATCTATCCTCCTCAGACTATTTAAAAAATTCAAAAGGAAGGAATAATTCTAAGCTTATTCTATGAAGCCAGCATTACCCTAATACCAAAACCAGATAAAGACAACACAATGAAAGAGAATTATAGGCCAATATTCCTCATGAACATAGGTGCCAAAATCCTCAACAAAATTCTAGCAAATAGGATCCAGCAGTATAAGAACAAGACAGCAATGCCCACTTTCACCACTCTTGTTCAACATAGTACTGGAAGCACTAGCCATTGCAATTAGAGAAGAAGAAATAAAAGGCATCCAAATTGGAAAAGAAGAAGTAAAGCTGTCCTTTTTCATAGATGACGTGATACTGTACATAAAAACCTGAAGGACTCCATACAAAAACTAATTGACTTAATAAATGAATTTAGCAATGTAGCCAGATACAAAATTAATGCCAAGAAATCTGTGGCATTTCTATACACTAAAAGTGAACTTACAGAAAGAGAGACTAAGAAAACGATCCCATTTACCATCACACCAAAAAAATTAAGATACCTAGGAATAAATTTAACTAAGGAAGTAAAGACTATATGCGTAAAACTACAGGACACTGAAAAAAAGGATAGAAGAAAACATAAATAGATGGAAGAGCATATCATGTTCATGAATTGGTAGAATCAACATCATTAAAATGTCCATATTAACCAAAGCAATCTATAGATTTAATGCACTCCCCATTAAAATACAAACAGCATATTTCACAGATCTAGAAAGAACTCTCCAAAAATTCATCTGGAATAAAAAAAAGACCCTGAATAGACACAGCAATCCTGAGAAAAAAAAACCAAAATGGAGGAATCTCAATAACAGATATCAAGATGTATTACAAAGACACTGTTTTCAAAACAGCCTGATACTGACAGAAAAACAGGAATATAGACCAATGAAATACAATAGAAAACCCAGATATCAACCCAAACCACTATGCTAAATTAATATTTGACAAAAGAGGCATAAACATACAATGGAGTCAAGACAGGCTCTTCAATAAATGGTGTTGGGAAAATAGGACAAATACATGCAAAAAAAAATGAAACTAGACCACCAACTTACACCATACACAAAAATAAACTCCAAATGTATACAGGACTTAAACATAAGACAGGAAACCATAAAAATACTAGAGGAAGCCACCGACAGCAAAACCTCAGACATATGCTGAAGGAACTTCTTCACTGATACTGTTCCAAGGGCAATGGGAAGTAAAGAGAAAATAAACAAATGGGACTACATCAAAATAAAAAGCTTCTGCACAGAAAAAGAAATCATCAACAAAACAACAAGAAAGCCCACTATATGGGAGAACATATTTGCAAATGTCATCACTGATAAAGGTTTAATCTCCAATATTTACAGAGAATCACTGATAAAGGTTTAATCTCCAATATTTACAACTCAATAAAAGGAAGATAAACGACCCAGTAAAAAAAAAAGGGGGGGGGGGAGCAATGGACCTAAATAGATACTTTTCAAAAGAAGACAGAAGGAAGGGAAGAGACATATGAAAACATGCTCAAAGTCTCTAATTATCCGAGAAATGCAAATCAAAATGATAATGAGATACATTTCACACCTGTCAGAATGGCAATCATCAATAAATCAACAAATTACAAGGGCTGGTGGGGATATGGAGGAAAAGGAACCCTCATGCACTATTGGTGGAAATGCAGAGTGGTACAACCACTGTGGAAAACAGTATGGAGTTTCCTCAAAAAACTAAAAATGGAACTCCCATTTGACACACTAATTCCATTCCTAGGAATATACCCTAAGGAACTAGAAACACCAATCAGAAAGGATATATGCACCCTTTATGTTCATAGCAGCACAATTTACAATAGTTATGATTTGGAAACAGCCTAGATGCCCTTCCACAGTTTTTTTTGGATCAGAAAACTATGGTACATCTACACAATGAAATACTATGCTGATATAAAAAGAAGGAATTTTTACCATTTGCAGCAGCCTGGATGGAAATGGAGAACATTATGCTAAGTGAGATAAGCCAGTCAAAGAAAGAAATATACCACATGATCTCATTCATTTATGGATAATAAAGAACATTATAAACTAATGAACAAAAAGATAGATACAGAGGCAGCAAAGTATCAGACTGTCAAATCACAGTGGGAAGGTTGGGGGAGATAAGAGATCAACCAAAGGACTTGTATGCATGCATATAAGCATAACCAATAGATACAAGATACTGGGGGGTTAGGGCTTATATGGGATTGGGGGGGGCGCATTGGGAAGATATGAAGATATGTACACATGTAATACCTTAACCAATAAAAAATAAAAAAGCTGAAACATTAGGAAGAGATATTATGAAATTGAAAGAAAGATTTTGTTTGCAATGCATTTATTTGGAAACAGTGTACGAAATTCCATAATGTTATTGAAACATATTTATTCAGATTTTCTCAGTTCTTTATCTTATTTTTGTGTCATAACAGTAATTTTTTTAATCCTTATCATGCTTTCTGCAACATGATTTTTGTAAGTGGCTAACTCACTTGTATCCTCTACTTCCTGAAAATCTCTGTATCCCTAGATCACAGGACAGAACCTGGATGATTGTATTTTCATTAAATCTATTCAGATGAAAATTATTTCTAGTCCTCTATGATCTTGGAGCCAGCAGTCCATTTTCCCTAGTCCTGGTTTATATTCACTGCCCTGACATAATTATTCTTGGTTTCTACATTAAAAGATGTGATAACTCTATTTCCAGTATTTCAAACCAGCTATAAAGGTATATTTATTCATACATAATACTCTTAGAATAATTTCTCCCACTTTTAAAAAACTCTAATCCTGTGACAAGTGTTATGCAGCCTTATTACCTCCCTAATTGTCCTCACTAACTGATGTCCTTCCCCAGTCTTTGCATTTCAAAAACAAAAGTCATCATCAACCACTAGAAGAAAAAATAAAAACACCCAAAAACTTGAATGATGATTTCTGATTATAACTATACTAGAGGCCCAGTGCATGGGGTGGGAGGGGTTGGGGGAGGAGGATTGTCCCTCAGCCCAGCCTGCACCCTCTCCAATCTGGGACCCTTTGAGGGATGTCTAACCAACCATTTAGGCCTAATTCCAGTGGGCAATTGGACATCCATATCATAATCCAGGACTGCTGGCTCCAAACCGTCCACCTGCCTGTGCCTAATTGCCCTCAACTTCTTCTGCCTACCAGCCTGATTGACACCTAACTGCTCCCCAGCTTCCCCAATTGCCCCTAACTACTCTCCCCTAGTCTGGTCACCCCTAACTTCCCTCCCTGCCAGTCTGCTCACCCCTAACTGTCCTCCCCTGCAGGCCTAGATGTACCCAACTGCTCTCCCTTGCGGGCCTAGTTATCCTTAACTGCACTCCCCTGTAAGCCTGCCCCCACAGCATTGGTCCCTCCAACTGCCCTCCCCCTAGGGCCTGAATCCTCGCCCCTACTGCCCTCACCTTCAGGCCTTTTCCACCCTCCAACAGCCCTCTCCTGCTGTCCTCGTCCCCCTCAACAATTCTCTCCCGCAGGCCTGGGTCCCCCCACCAATTGCCCTCTATTGATGGCCTGGTCACCCCCAACTGCCCACAACTGTCCTCCCATGCTGGCCATCTTGTGGCTGCCATCTTGTATCCACAAGGCGGTAGTCATCTTTGACCACATTGGGGCAGCCATCTTGTGTCTTGGAGTATTTGTCAATTTGCATGTTACTCTTTTATTAGATAGGATTAATTTACTTGGACTGACATAAGAAAGTGCCATAGACTAAGTGGCTTAAGCAATAGAAATTTATTTCCTCACAGTTTTGGAGGCCAGAAATCCAAGGTTAAGGGTTGGCCTCTCTCTCTCTGAATAGAGTCTTCTCGTGATCGTCTCTTCCTTTGTGACTGTGTCCTAATCTGCACTTCTTATCAGGACAACAGTCATATTAGATTAGGGTCTACTTATAGGAATCATTTTACTAAGTTATCTCTTGAAGTACTTACTCTCTGAATATTCTGGGGGTTAAAACTTGAATACCTGAACTTTGGTAATACCCAATTTATCTCATAACAATAACAGAATAAAATAAGATAAAGAGTCCATATTTTTACAGATATAGATATGAACAAATTAGTAAATGGGGGAGAAAAAGTAATAATTAAAGCTGGCTTTACCAATATTATTAGAGAACCTAGAAGATAGAAATTAAATAATGCTAAGGGGAAATAAACAGGGTTAGAGCACCCTTGGCAAGGACTATTCACTGCCCACACATAGCTATAAGGGATGCTGGAAAACAGAAATTATGTTTTCCAAATTGACCTATGGGAGTCCATGCACACTGGGAAAATAGGTTATTAAAGAGAGAATATTAACATTTCATTTAGACTTTTTGCAACATCCTATTAAGATAACTGGAGTGTGTGTGTGTGTGTGTGTGTGTGTGTGTGTGTGTGTGTGTGTGTTTTGGTATTTATAGTATATCTGACATGTAGAGGAGTGATTAACATGAGTGAGGTTTAAGGACTGATTAATAACTGACATTCATGTAGTCATTTAAATTAGAAATAGAGCTTTATCAGTACTTGAGAAATACCATCTATCTCACATGCTAAAGCCCTAGTCAAAAAATTTCTTCACTCTACTGAGGCTAATTTTCCTGCCTTCTTTTATAATCATGCCCTTGCTTTAGTCAAAATTGTTATCATATGTATGACTATTTTTTAGATTTATTTTAATCATTATATAAATAAACCACATATTATGCATTATATTTTTACATTTTTTGATTAATATTTGGTTTGTATGAGACTTCCATATTAATGTATGTGTCTCATTCCTCTTTCTAATTGTGCAACATTATAACACATTCAGCGTCCTTCTCATTTATCCTATATGTTCACCCACTGTTTTACTGGAATTCAAGTTTTCTGCTTTTGGAAGCAGAACAAAAGTGACTTTAGTCTCATTTATTTCTGGGTTATTTGACTTACATATAATCTGGTTTATGTATTCCTTATTAGCCTATCAAATCTTACTTGCTTTCTAGAGTTTTGTTTTAATAGATTACTTATTTAATCTAGGAAGTACTCCAAATACTTAGCCTAGGATACTACTGGGGATAAATATCAGCTCTGTATTCAAATAATTAAAATAATTAAAATGAAACCATTTTGACCTTCTTGTGTGTGTGTGTGTGTGTGTGTGTGTGTGTACGGCAGAAGGAAATGCAAGGATTTTTTTTTTCCGCATATAAATAATAAGCCAAGCACAGATGCAAAAATTTTATTTTGGGGCATGCAATTCTGAATTCTGGAAGTTTCTCATCTAGGAAACATTGGAAGATACTACTCAATGAGTTGTACTCTAGGAACAAGTAAGACATGAGATAAATATTGATAATAACTATATTTCCTCCCTATTGCTGCTATAATGAATGGCACAAAATTAGTGGCTTAAAACAATACAAATATTTTCCTTATCATTTTTGAGATCAGAAGTTCAAAATAAATGTTAAGTGGCTAAAATCAAGGTACAGCAGGGCTGGTTTTTTATGGCAACTCAGAATGTGTTTTTTTTCCCCTATTTCAGCTTCTACAGGCTGTAGTGTTCCATGTCTCCTTGAGGCTTCATTCCAATCTCTACTCCCATCATTATCTTGCCCTCTCTTGCTACCTTTGACCTTCTTTCTCTCCTTTTCTAGAACTCCTGGCTACACTGGAACCAGCCAGGTAATCCAAAACAGTGTTTCAAAGCTTAAGGTCCTTAACTTGATCATATGTGAAAAGGGTTTGCCATATATGGTAAACAGTCACAGGTTCCAATCATCAAACACAAACATCTTTGGGGGACCATTATTCAGCCTACCACAATAACATATGATCCAGAAGAAACAAAAATAATCTAAAAAAAGAAAAAGAAAAAAAAAAGGATCCTAGCCCCCTTGATGCTTATACTGATATTTGAATAGTGGTGTTTACATAATTTGGGGTTACACTTCCTTCCATATGGCTAGATCCACATTACTTGATACTACAAGAAATAGTAGTGAATTTTCAGTCATATAAATACTGTGAGTTTGATTTTTAATTTAATAAATCATCAACAGACAGAACATAAAACACAAAATTAAATAATAGGATGTACTTTTCACATGTAAAATGATACCTTTACCAAATGAAAGATATCAAATATTTTTTTTTGCTTTGCAACATAATTTTGTTTATTATTTATTTTAATTTTTATTCTTTATTTATTGTTTAAAGTATTACAAATAGCAGTACATATGTCTCCTTTTTTTTTCTACTTGACCTTCCTCTAGCTTCCTCTATCCCCTGGCACATGCCCTCACCCGAGTCCTGTGTCTTGCATCCATTGGTTATGCTTATTAACAAATATCTGTAGAGAGGAGTAAAAACCAAAATTATATTGTTCTCTCTAAAACTGTTAAATCAAGATATTTAGATAAACATAAGATAGAAGCTGTTAAAGCCAGCTCTAGAAAGACAAAAAAAATTATTTTAAAAAAATCAACAAAAGGTGAAGGTTGATGGTGAAAAAGTCTAGTCTAGTGATTTAGCTAATGACCTCATCTTTCATAGTGGGAAGGAACATATGTTTTCTAAAGTTGACGAATCTAGAAGAAAAATCTACATTACATAAAGTTATAATAATGGCTACGTTGAAGTTTGTTTTTCAATGTAGATCTCAGATTGATTTCTGATGTTTCCTCTGCTCCATTTTATCCTGCAGGGCTTTGACCCTCCTAGGACTAATTTCTCAGGGTCTTGTCAGCTGGGTTCAACCAAAGGGAAACACTGAAGAGTGGGGTCAGGACAAAGGAAGAAGCCAGCTCTGCCTGGTAGGCCCTCCCACAAGCCATTTAAAGATTGCCTACTACTTCAATATGCAAATTATCCCTCAGTAAAAACTAAGGCTCTTAGGACAGATTAACACTGGTATCTGGAATCTAGTATCACTTGCTGCCCTGCTATTAATTACTTGCAGATCTGTTTTATTTTTAAAAGTTATAGTTTTGGTAAAAACAGACAAATAAATAACACAATGAAGTCTATTATTAAGTGAAGATAGCCAAGACCGGTTTGGCTCAGTGGATAGAGCGTCAGCTTGTGGACTGTGAAAGGTCCCAGGTTTGATTCCGGTTGGGGGCATGTACCTTGCTTGCGGGCACATCTCCACTGTGGGGTGTGCAGGAGGTGGCTGATCGATGTCTCTCTCTCATTGATGTTTCTGACTTTCTCTCTCTCCCTTCCTCTCTGTAAAAAAAATCAATAAAATATATTTTTTTTAAAAAAGTGAAGATATATGGTAGAAATATTTGCCCTTTTTTGTAGAGTGATTATCAACAAATATTTTTAGCTCTTAAAGTGTGCAAGAAAGTACATGAGGCACTGGGATATTTGGGTAAATAAGATGGGTTATCTCTCTAGAAAACTTACTTATATACATTTCAATATAATCGAAATATATATACACAGAAATGGGGATGAAGGCATTTGAGACAGAAAATCATGTAAGCATTTATAGGATGTTTACAATGAAAAAGTATTATTGAAAATAACAAGTTTAGCTATAGCATCATACTTCAAAGTTGTATTATATCACATGTATTTTACATACCATTATGTTGTAATGTATAGTTGTAATTTATTTTACTTTCCTACAAGCACAGTTTGGCAGTAGCTTCCTCAAAGTTTTAGAGTTTTGACTAAATTGTCAGGCAAATTAAGTAAAACAAACTATCAATTTAGCTAAATAATTGGTCAAAAGTCAATTCTGTCAAGAAATTGTTTTGACTAAAATGGCTTGTTGTTTGAAGAAGTTAATTTTTCAATTTAGTCAATGCTTTTAAAGCAATTTTTTTGTGTATTTTAACAACTATTTGAAAGGCTAAGATATTCCATTTCCAGTCTGAAGTAACCATCATTAATGGAAATCTCTTGGATAGTATTGCCTTATATTCAGAAAAATCAGAGGTAGTCCAAATAAGAAATAGTAAACATAGCAACATGTTTTTGAAGCATGAGGTAGAATAAATTTAAGAGGCTAAAAGCCCAGGTACAAATAATTATACCTAAAATTGGTTAATTACAACTCAGAGATAAGTGGAAAGTGTCCAATTGCAACTGAAATTGCTCAATTGCCTGAACAATTATCCAATTGCAGCAGTAATTATTGGCTGCTAATTTTTTCTCATTAAAATAAATTCATTACTTATATATATATTTTCTATATCAAGTACAAATCATTCCTCTTTTAAAATTTGGTTCAAAGCATTGCTAGTTTATGTATTGCTGATTTGCTTGAAAATATTTCTAAGAGTGCTATCTAAAATTATATTAGAAACAAATATAATAATTGATCAACTTAATATTATACTAGAATAATTAATTATCTTCACTTATATGTTATTTTCTGAGGAAGAATATAGAATAGTTTTAGGTAAAAAAATGTTTCTAAAAACTTATTAAATATATAGCTTTCGTTTTTATCAGGTGAACCAACATTATCAGTTGGGCAAAGTATTTTTGAAAAAATAAATTGTTAATATTACATATATTGCTCCTATGACAATGCAGTGGTTGAGTTATTAAAGAATAAGAGAAAATAAATTCCGAAGTTTGATTTAAAAATAATTTACTATTTTCATGTAGTAGTTGCATAAAATAGGTATTATATGTAATTAACTTAAATGCCAAGAGAGAAGGATAAATGGATATTAATTTAAATTTATTAACTATACAAAAGCATAAATTTCAGACTGATATAGTATTGTTTTTTGTTGTTGTTGTTGTTAATCCTCAACCAAAGGTATGTTTCCAATGATTTTTTTTTTGAGAGAGTGGAAGGAAGGTGGGGGGGAGAGAGAGAGAGAGAGAGAGGGAAAACAAATTGGATATTTCCTTACTGAGGACTATTGTGCTACTCACTGGAGGGCAAGCTCTCAGACAAAAGCATCCTGGTACTTACTTTCTTATATAACAACATTGAATAAGCCAAGTTGCTCATAAAAAGTAAAAGAAGGAAAATCTGTTTTCTCCAGGAAACATTATTTTAAAGCGCTCACTTATTAATGTGTTGACACAAATTGTTGACAGTATCAATTTGACCTTCCAGAACACATTATCACTACTCACTGGTAGGTGAAAACTGTCAAAATATTGTTTACAAATATATCCATGCCAAGAAAAAGATGAACAATGAGTTTGAGACACGAAGATGCCCCAAACTGTATGGTTCCAAAGTTGCACTGCAATCTTCTAAGCTGCTTTGAAAAAAAAGACCTGATTATTTCAGCTCAAGTTATTTATTTAAACATCTGTTGGCCCTTATTTGAAAGGAACAAATATCACAAGAGAGGAGACTTATCTATCTCCAAGCAATCTTGCTGGGCTAGTATATATTTTCTTGGAGAGGTGTTTTGGAAATGCATATTAAATATAAAAATTAATCAATGAATATCCACATACCCAATTTGACTACTGTGTATGTGTATGTGTGTGTGTGTGTGTGTGTGTATGTATATGTATATATATACATATATATATAAATATATATATATATACATTTTTTATTGTTGATAATGGAAGTAGTTTAACCATTTTGTAAGCAAATATTCTAATGGATATAAAATATTTATAATCTTTCACCCAAATATCCTAAATAAAGAATCCATGAGATGGCACGAGGCATATACTAAATCTAAAGATGTTCATTGCACTGATGATGTGCCATCTAAAGAAGTTTCAACAAGGTCCTCAGACATAATTGGTGACACAGAAATTATGTGGTTTGACTCAAATGCATAACAATAGTGAATGTTAAAAGCATCATTAGAAATCGATTTCAGAGAAAACCTACAGCAATTCAACTTATCTTTAATATTTTAAGTATTAACATGATGTTATACTAGAAAATATAAAATATAAAAGTGAAGTTATCAGTTTATATCATTCCAAATAAATGCATATGATTCTTAAAATAATATGCTACAATCTTTAATTCATTAGCACAATGATTATATAACATGATATAATATAGAGAAATAGATGAAAATTTTGTAACATGGATAAAATCTAGAAAGGTTGAGTCCTTACCATTTGTTTTAGGAATTTTAATTTTTTTGTGGAGGAAGATGTTTTATAATTGTATAATGTTGACACAACACTATTAGTTTAAAACTCCAGTTAATTCATAAATTCATTTAACCTGTGTTTATATAGCATGCCTTCTTCCAGCATTGTATTAGGTTCTAGGTAAAAAAGTCATATTTCTATCTTAAAAGTCCAGTAAACAAATGAATTTTAATTCAGAGTGATGCATTTTTTATGAATTTCTATACAAGGCATTATAGGAGGTCATTGAAGGAGAACTTATCCAATCAGTGTTACACTGAAGAGGTTTTCTTGAGGAGGTAATGTACACAAATCATTTTAAAATATACTTTACTTTGGTTAGCCTCTTGCTTTACTAAATTATTAGAGTTAATTCTTTTTTAAATATGTATTTAAAATCCAGATACTTTCATGAATTTATACCAGTCTCAAGTAAATAAGAATGTTGAAATATTACTGGGGTTTGCATAATAGAGTTAAAGGTGCAATTTTAGTTGTTTTTGCTTGTTGTGGATAGAAACAGATTCAGATAAGAGTGAAGTGGGAGCAGGGACAAACTGCAAACAACCTTAGAGAATGAATCATGGGTTTGGAGTTCACTTTAAATATAAATATTATTCACACTTTCACTTTTTCCTAGAGCAATCAGATGTTAAAAATGTTATTGTTCTTCTAAAATCATATCTAGAAGTCCAGCATATGAAGCAAATAAAACCAAAGCTAATTTTTGGAAGCAGCAAGGAAGTGATTAGAGTTTCTCTATTGTTTTTTTAATATATTTTATTGAAGTTTTACAGAGAAGAAAGGAGAGGGATAAAGAGTTAGAAACATCGATGAGAGAGAAACAGTGATCAGCTGCCTCCTGCACACCTCCTACTGCGAATATGCCCACAACCAAGGTACATGACCTTGACCAGAATCGAATTTGGAACCTTTCAGTCCACAGACTGACTCTATCCACTGAGCCAAACCAGTTAGGGCAAGTTTCTCTATTGTTATTTGTCCTTCAGGAATTCCAATATCCATTAAGTGCTTGAAAACTACATAGGTATTAATGAAATAAGAAGTGGGAAGGGGAGTTGAGCCAGCTACAACCCTTTCCCTAAAGCAGAATAATATATCCTAGCAGAGGATGGAATCTCCATGAAGTACGGAGTCACAGTTGTTCATAATTATGATCTAATTTTGATGAAGTGACTTAATATTTGTTGAGCTTAACCAATATTGTATACATAGTACTATATGGATTTGATATTGGACTTGTAAAATCTGCCATTAACAGATGGTCTATTATATAATAAACATGATTAAAATTAAAATTATACCATTTAAATTCACTTGTAATTTTAATTTAAATTATGCTTCTTATGATTCTTACGGCTCAGTTTTTGTGACTCACAAACTAAATAAAATATTTTGAAACTAATTATATCATAAGGCTATCAATTTAAAAGATAAAAATCTTGTTTCAACTGCTTAAACCTTTCTCATGAAACTATATTTTAAACTAGAAAGATCAAATTAGAGTTGATTGGATTTATTTTATCTAATCACTGAGATCTGGGCCTCCTGATTGGTTAAATTCTAGTATCTTATTATGGGGTTAAGAATGGTCAAAAGTAAGACAAGAGTTGGTCAACAGCAGGAGCCAGATCTTGTGAAACATATGAGTGTCCTGAAAAGGGTTGTATTTATTTTAAGTGAGTAAGAAAACCAGATGAGGAAGGCTAGGACACCTGCGTTTTCAGACTCATTCTGGCTTTTGTGTAGAGAGTAGATTGTGAAGAGAAACCTGGAAACAGTTAGACCAGCTGAAACTCTGAAGGGAGAGATTTTGTGACTCGGCCCAATTTGGCAGTATATAAGTAGTGAAGTAGTCTTAAGGTATTCATTTTTTTTCTGATGGTTTGGCTGTGGGAAGTGAGCCAAATAATGGAGTGGAGTAAAAGAGAAAGCCAAAGACCTAATGGAGACTCACTTATGAGAAGAAAACTATGGGACAAGCTGGTCTGAGGAGCAAAAGCAAGAACACATTTCTGTTTGTTATGTCTCTTTTATATTCAAGAGCAGTTAGAACATATGCAACTTTTCTATTTTCATTTCTTAAGAAATAGCAAGATCACCTAGATTAATGGCAATGTATGTTACTTTTATTAATAAATGAAGTCAACTGATGCAAAATAATTATAGTTTACATGACTGAATAGAAAGAGATTTAAAATTTTTAAAAGAGTGGAGTAAACTAGAATATACATTCCTGTGCTATTCTGTTATTTACTAAATAGGCATAGACAAAGGTATGCACATGCGTTTTGTTGTTTGTTTGTTTGTTCCTTGAAGCATAATACAGAGAATTTCAGTAATCCACAATTACACTCTTTCACACTCTCTATAAAACTTAGCTCACATGTAGAAGACACACTGAGACATAATTGGTGACACAGAAATAAGAGAAGATGATAATTACTGCAACTCTACAGGAGACCAAACCTACAAGCAATATGACTGTGGAGGTTGACATTAAAAACCCTGGGTAACATGCCCATTTCCTGCCACTCAACCATGCAGTGGCTCTTATTTCCAGTCCTCCAATAAGCAGATGTCAAGACAGGACTAATTGAGCAAGGGTTTATTAGGGAAGTGCCTGTGTGAGAATAAACAGAGTGAGGCAAGTAAGGGACAACAAGACCCTGAATGAAGGAAGGTGAGACAAAGAGAAGGAAAGTTATATGCCCTCTAAAGAAGTTTCAACAAGGCCCTCATGCAGGGCTTGAGGCATGGCAGTCTGTCAAAGCTCTATCTGTCTCTGAGAAATAGGCCCCCTGTAGCATCCTTGGCTTACTCCATGTTTGGGTGAAAACTGCCACAGGAGTTGTGGACTCAGCATAAAAGCAGTGGCAATTTCAAAGCTTAGTAGCTGGAGCCCTTGGTCAATGATCTCCTTCAGATGGAGACAAGAGTATTATCTGAAAAGAGGCTTGTTCTGTGAGAGATTCTCTGTAGGTCCGGTGGATTGTCCATTGGAAGGATACTTGTGAAAAAAAAAATAGCTCCAATAATCAGGAGCTAATATTATCAAAGAATTTTAAATAAGCCCACTATTTTAGTGTGTTCAGGCTGATGTAACAAAATGTCATAAACTGCGTGGCTTATGAACAACAAATATTTATTTCTCATAGGCTAGGATGTCCAAGAGCAAGGTACTAGCAGGTTTAGTGTCTGGTAAGGTTTGCTTCCTCATTTAGAGATAATTATTTTGCTGTAATTTCACATGCTGGAAATGAGTTTTACATAAATACACTAATCCCATTGATATAAGGGCTGGATCCGCACGACCCAATGCCTCCTTCCATCCCAAATATCCCACCTCCTAATGTCATCACTTTGGGTCAAGGATTTCTACATATGAATTTTGGGGGAAGGGAAATACACTATTGATTCTTTAACACTCATTTGCATGGATTATTTTGAATGTATTCATGATACCCAGAAACCCAGACCAATATAAAACTATGCCATTTTTGTTAAAAAATGATATAATAGTAATAATAATATAGAGCTAACATTAAATTTTATGTTGCCAGGTATATTTCTTAGAAATTAATATATTTAACGTTTTTATGGGTTAAGTTCGATTATTATAATGAATATTTTAGAAAGGAAGGAACTGATGCACAGAGAAGTTATGAAACTTCTATAAAGTCACATGGCTAGTAAATTGGAAGAGTCAGTTTTCCTAACAAGGCATTCTGAGTCGAAAGACCATACCCTTAACCACCCTGGTATCTTGCTTATCATTTGGATTTTAGATAGTTAAGAAACGATTCACAGAAATTATTTGTGTAAAACATGTCCTTAAAATGACTATATATGTGTGTGTGTGTTTGTATTGATTGAGTGGCCAGAATAATATGACCACCCCATCAGTACTTCATTGGGCCAACTTTGCCTTCAATACTGAGGCGATTCTTCTTGGCACTGACTCCACAAGATGTTGAAAGGTGATGGGAAGAATCTGACACCATGCCTGATGAATAGCACTGTTCAGTTCTGTGAGATTGGATGGTTATGGAACCAGCTGCCTGATGGCTCTTTTAACTTCATCCCACAAATGCTCAATTGTATTGCGATCTGGTGATTGTGGGGGCCACCTAAGCAAGGTAAAGTCTTCCTCATGTTCTTGAAACCACTCCTGCACAAAATAAGCACTGTGGCATGGCACATTGTCTTATTGGAAGAAGCCATCACCATTGAGATATACCATCACTATGATAGGATGAACTTGATCAACAATGATACTTAGGTATATTGTGCTATTCAGATGTTGTTCCACATGAATTAAAGGGCCCAAATCGTAACAGGAAAGCATGCCCCAAACCGTAATACTGCCCCCACCAGCTTGAAGGGTTGTATTCATGCATGTGGGGTGCATGCTTTCATGTTGTTTCTGAAAAATTCTCACTCTGCCATCTGCAGAATGCAACTGGAAATGTGATTCATCAGACCATGTGACATTTTATCCAATGCTCGACTATCCAATATTTGTGTTCCTGTGCGAATTAGAGATGTTTTATCTTGATAATGCACACAGCAGAGGTGTTCAAACAGGTTTTGGCTTCCATATCCCATACGATGCAACGTACAGCTAATTTGCCTACAAATGTCAGGTGATCATAATAATCTGGCCACTCAGTATGTGTATGTATGTGTGTGTATGTGTGTGCATGTGTGTGTGTGTGTGTGTGTATAAACAACAAATGAATTATTTTCTATTTTCAAAATCTATATAGCAAATCATCTACAAAATATTAAACATCATGTTTCTAAGAATAAAAATCAGATATTCTAGTATACATAGTTGAGATTAGCTAAAAAAGCTTTTTGTGGGGACAACCTAATACTGATATAATTTCAGCACATCATTTATACATAGCTTTAAAAACAATACACCCATCATTGGGAACATATTAATAATCTTTATCTTACTGTTTTGAGATGATGAATAATAATTATTTCACTCAGGTCATATAAGTGTCACAGAACTTCAACTAGTATGTGCTGAATTGGACTTCTTCTTCAAGGATAAAGTAAAAAAAATAATTATCTGTTGTTATTTTTATGTTTTTATGAATGCTTGCATATGTTATCATCCCTTTACACTAGAGTTTCAAAAGAACCTACCTTGTGTTTACCAAAACAAAACAAGTAGTTGGACACGTCATTCAAATGGTCACTTGAGTGAAAGGAATGAGAAGTTGTTTGGATAGATTTTTTTCCTGAATGTTTGGGGAAAAAAAAGAAATTAATCATATAGCATTGTGAGAATTCAACATTTTTTTATAAAATTCTTAAGAAAAACAAAGTCATAAATAATATCAGGATGCCTTCTTTAAAATAAATTCCACGCTCCATTTTAAAGTACAAGTAATGATACCATAAATAAATAAATAAAGCCAATCCAGCAAAATGGCTATTTGAAGAATGATCATATTTTTTTGGTGATACATGTGAGTCTTTGCCTCATAAATTTTATAACTTAGCTGTAGCTTCTTGGAAAACTGTAGCCAGAGAAAAACTTTGATAAAAACAACTTGCCAACATAGACAGCAACACACTATATAATAAAAAGAAAGTACATTTCAAAAGCTGATGGAAATTATTCTTTTTCTTACATGCTCTGCAATGGTACTGCTGAAGTGTTAGGACTTTTTAAGTGGGAACAAAATTAATCTTTATTAATCCTTGTCATCGTGATTGCATAATGTCTAGATTTGAATGTCTGATGTGCGACACCCTCTTTCCTCTTCCTCTGGCAATCAGACGTGTGAAAATAAACCTTAGGCTTTAAAAGAAACACTGAATTTTAAAAAATAGCTATAATAATCTGAATTGAAAAGAAAAATGCGTTACAGAAGAAAAAATATAGACTATGTCAGAGATGTGTTCTTTTATGTTAATATATGCACTGTTATATGTCAGGGCTGTGAAAGTAGTCGGCAAAACAAGAAGGCAGGTGGCCAAATGTGTACAGAGAAATTTTGAAAATTTGTTCATTTGCATTTTTTTGAGAATCTCTATTTAGAGCTTAATTAATACCTTTAAAATTACTTCATCTAATGATCTGTATGTCATCCCAATTGAAATTGCCAGTAGGTGCTAATTAGTGAGTAAGGTCAAGTTCTATAATAAATAAATAAATGCAAACAAAAACACTCAAGACTCATGGAGCAGCCTCCCAACAACTAGTTTCTACCATTTTTGATGGGTTTGGATCACGTCTGAATGGATTTTCTGCCCTCAGGAGACACACACACAGCAATTTTGAGTTCATTTTTATGGTGTTACATCAGACAAATCCCACTATGTTTAGTTATGTTTCTCTAAAATGTTATTCTAATCTCATCTCAGAATCTCATACTCTAGGACTTCTTAGGACATTTCCAGGCTAGGGCTGGCTTGCCTGGTCTCATTATGAACTGACTCCCCAGAACAGAATATTAGAGGGCTCCATGTACATTCCCAACTTCCTAACATCATCTTCAAAGATTATGGACCTATTTATTTCTGTATTTTTTTTTCTGGTGTCCTATTAGTTTCCAATTTATATATCAATTTTTTAAGGTTATAAATTATATATCTATGAGAAAGAGCAATTTATTATGTCATGTTATTTGCCCAAATATTCTCTAAGACAAATATTATGTTAAAAATATAAAACTACATAATTTGTATAGCAGTATATAAAAGCCTAAGGTACCTTTATGACCAAATGCATGGAACAATTGGAACAACCAATCGACCAGTTGCTATGACATGCATTGACCACAGGGGGTGGAAGCTCAATGCAGGAGCTACCTCCTGGTAATCAATGTACTCCCACAGCCAACCTTCCATGGCAGGCCAACCTCCTGTGGCCCCTTCCCTTGGCTGGCTAAACCAAGGGATCCCACCTGTGCATAAATTTGTGTACCAGGCCTTGATAGTATTCATATGATAAACATTTCTGAATTAAGAAATACATCTAGCTCCCCAAATTTTGGCCAGTGAAATGAGGGTCTCTACCCCACTACCTAGATTTTCTTTCCATTCTCCATCCTGTATCTCTCTTTTCCTTCACAGACAAGCTTCTTCAAATTATAAATAATTGTAAATCTCCCATTTCTCTTTTCCAGCTTATCTTCTCACTCTTACTATGCTTTTATCTGTATCAAACCAACTCAATTGCTCTCAACACAATTAATAATGTCACTAACGCATTACTTTATAGACTCATATCTTACCCTTGCCATGACATAATGCATGCCTTCATGTTTAGGTTCCAGGTATTTCACCTTTTTACATTATGGATATCAGCCCAAGTAATGTGCTTTACTCAGGAATTGAAACTCTGTCTGATAGCTTCCTGAGGGACAGCTCTATATCTTACAAACTTTTATATGCAACCATTTTTCTAATACTTCCATATGGACACATAACTTACATGCCACAGGTTTGAATTTCCTCCCTAAAAATAATTTATACTTCTCTACATTTTCACTGCCATCATTTAATTAGTAAAAATAATGCTTATCAGGAGCTTATAGGCGGCCAATTTCTGTAATAGTTGCTTTACATAAATTGTGTTATTTAATTCTCACAGCAACCATATCAGATAGATATAAATATTTCTATTTTACACATTAGTGAAATGGGATTTGGTGATGTTATGTGACTCCTCATAGGCAGACAGCTAAATGGAGATTATTCTAACTTCTGTAAACCCAGAGTGTGCTACTCTTTCAAGCACTAGTCAAAATTGTTGAACTTCACTTATTACCTACATATCTGTACTGAATTCTTAATTGGTCTTCCTATAACACTCTTAGTTTATCCCTTTTGAAATAGCCACCATCAATTCTTCAATTAGATTTTATACAAATTTCCTCTGGCTCCTAGGTGAAAGTCAAAGTTCTGATCAGAAACCTAAAAGTATTATTTAACCACCTTTGGCTCCTCTCCAACTCCACAGAAACCTGGCCCAGTGTTTTTACCTCATCGCCTACTCTCCGCTTATTCTTGAGCACCATCCACTTAGTCCTTTCCATACCTTAAAGTAATCTTACCTTTTGGGATGTTACTCTCTGCCAGCATAGTTTTTTGGTTAAGCTATGAATTCTACATAAGTCCATAAAATCTTTAAGAGAGCAAGAAACCATATTTAATGTTTTTGACCATGACTAGCTCATAGTACTTAAAAGTATTTATCAGAGAAACATATATTATTTTAACAATAATATAATTCTGATTATATGAGCTACTATAAAATAATGCATATTATAAAACATGGGAAATTGGAGTAGATTAAGAGTTAAAATCAAAGAAAAAAGTAAAATTATCCATTAGTCTTCATAAAAAATACAATATTTTATATATTTTTTACTTTTTTGCCATTGATAGCTACATATAATATTTTATACATTTTTTATTAAAATTTAATATTTATTTAAAATATTGTCCTATCATTAGCAGCTTTAATATCTATTATTTTAATGGCTACACATTAAACTATTGAGTTCATATGCTATAATTTATTAAACACTCATAACATAATTGGCTATTTAGATTGTTTTAAGAGATCAAAACAATCTCTTAAAACAATCTAGATTCTAAAAAGGTGAGAGACCTGGAACCTAAACATGAAAGCATGCATTATGATCTAATAGACATATCTGCACATAAAGATTTTCTTATTATATTTTCTTTCTTTCTTAAAACATATATTTTAATTTAGTTTTAGAGACAGTGAGGAAAAGAGAAAGAGGGAGAGGGAGAAAAACATCTATGTGAGAAAGGAACATTGATCAGCTGCCTCCTGCTAGAAACCTGATAAGCTGCATCCTGACAGGAAATCCCACCAGTGACCTTTTTCTGCATAATACAACACTCAACCAATGGGCCATACTAGCCAAGGAGTTATTAAATTTTCTTAGAATAGTTGCCTGATAGAACAGTTAGTGGATAGAAATGTACATGACCCTTTAAATATTATGTATGCTTATTGCCAAGTTGTTTCTGAAATGGCTTACTAATGAATAGGAAAAGCCCACACTTTCATTTATTTGCTATATAATTAGTTGTCCATTTCATTTTTGCTAACTTGTTAGACTTCCAAATACTAATTAATGTGTGATTATTTAAATTTATTTACTGATGACTGCTTTTCTAAAATAGCATAAATTATTATCTACATGATTTCATTTTTATCTTTGTATTTAATATATATGTGTGTGTCTATATATTTAGATATATTAGTCTGTACATTGCTCTAATACGGAACTATTTATTTTGTAGGTGTTATTTAGATATCCTATCTAATAAAAGAGTAATATGCATTTTGGCCATACCTCTGCTACACCCACAAGCCACAGCCACCAGCCAATCAACAGCAAGTATGCAAATCAACCTAACCAAGATGGGTGTGGCCACAGAGGGAGCAGGAGGTTTGAGTTTCTCCGTCAATTGTTGGAAACCAAACATTGTTCTCACTAAATGGATATAACAGGAAACCAGAAGGCTGGTCAACCTTAATTGCTCTGAAAGGTCAGAGCTAATTACTCACTGTTTAGTTGAAAACATTGTTAGCTGAAGCAGCCTCTACCTGTTTGTTTCACGTTAATTTCTGTTTGTTATTTCCTGCCTAAAGGCTAGGGGTGTGTCCAAAGGCCTTAATAAAAGGGAGAAAAAGGCCAGAGCAAGTGGTAGTCCTTTCCACTAGAGGAAGGCTCCCGCCTGGCCCCCCAATATCGCCAAATTAATGTTTTCTAGTCTCTCATTTCGTTTGTGTGAGGCTTCCTTCAGAACCCGAACCCTGAACCGGGAACCCTGAACCATGCGGGACGAGGAAAGAGGTTCCCAAATTCAATGAAGGAAGTCAAGCTTCCAGTACACCCTGGCTGGACCAGGCCTCCACTCAAGGCTATAAAGTTTCAATTATAGAAGATAAATAAATCACAGATACCAGGGCCTCTGCTTAGATCACCAGGGGCTGTGGCTGGCCTGCAAACCACTATAGGCCTCTCACCCAGACCACTCCATTCCCAAGGGAACCCCTACCCTGATCCAGGACACCCTTCAGGGAAAACTGGCTGGCCCCCCACCCATGCATGAGGCCTCTATCCTATCTAATAAAAGAATAATATGCAAATTGACCATCATCCCAACAAAATCACTAGAAAAATGAAGACTTAAGATGGATAATTTGAGTATTCTTTCTATCTTTTAATTTCCTACCAGTATAAAAAACATTCTTATACTATTAATTTGCTATTGGGACCTAAAAACAAAATTTTGCATGAATTTTATGCACGTTTAAAATTTTGGTAATTTTTTACTTAATTAATTTGCACTTCATTCCAACCCAGTTTTGACCTGCAGGAATTACATATTAAATTCTTCCAAAATGTACATCCTTACTTAATTTAAAAAATAAAATCTGAATTTTAACAAATTTATCTTCATGTCTTATAGGTAGTTTCATTACCTCACTTCATGTAAATCAAGATACATACGTATACTAAAGGCCTGGTGCACAAAATTCGTACATGGGAGTGTGTATCTCTCAATGCAGCCTGCACCCTTTCCAATCTGGAACAACCCTTTCACAATCAAGGACTGCTGGCTTCAACCACTTGCCTGTCTTCCTGCCTGCCTGATTTCCCCTAACCACTTCTGCCTGCCAGTCTGATCACCCCTAACCACTCCCCTGCCAGCCTAATGGATGCCTAACTGCTCCATTGCAGGCCCAATTGCCCCTAACGGCCCTCCCCTGATGGCCTGTTCACCCCCAACTGCCCTCCTCTGCTAGCCCAGTCACCCCTAACTTCCCACCTTTGCCAGTCTGGCTTCCTCTAACTGTCCTTCCTTGCAGGTCTAGTCGCTCCCAACTGCCCTTCCCTGCTGGCCATCTTGTGGCAGCCATCTTGTGACCACACGGGGACAGCTATCTTTGACCACATAGGGGCAGCCATCTTGTGTGTTGGAGTGATGGTCAATTACAATTTCAATTGGGGGAAAGAAGCTCCAATTTCTTTGGAGCTTTCATCCCAATTAAAATTGAAATAATGAAATCAATCATTTGTTTTTATTTCAAGAATAAAATGAGATTAAATATTTTGCTGACTGCTCTTTCATCTGAAAATCCAATATAATATTACTAATCAATCTAAATGTTGTTATAGTTTACACCAATGAAAAATGCCTCTGGTCAATTTAATAGAATACATTTTCCACTGATTAGAAACTTTTTATTGCTCTACTTCAAAAACAATATCCAAGTCAGAATACCTTGCTGTCCTGATTGCCCCTAACTGTGCTCCCCTGCCAGCCTGGTTGCCTCTAACTGTCCACCCCTACCAGCCTGGTCACTCTAACAAGGAGTGACCAACTCTGTAGAGGAGAGCAGTTAGGGGTGACCAGGCTAGCAGAGGAGGGAAGTTGAGGGGAACCAGGCCTGCAGGGAAGGGCAGTTGAGGGGAGGGGGACCCAGGCCTGTAGGGGAGGGCAATTAGGAATCAATCAGTCTGGCAGGTGAGTGGTTAGGGGGTGATTAGGCTGGCAGGCAGAAGCGGTTAAAGGCAATCAGGAAGGCACGCAGGTAAGCATTTGGGAGCCAGCAGTCCTGTATTGTGAAAGTGATGTTTAACATTAGGCCCAATCCTGGTAGGCCCTAACCATTTCCCTGCCAGCCTGATCAACACTTAACTACTCCCCTGTTGGCCTAATTGAACCTAACTGCCCTCCCTTGCTGGTCCAGTAACCCCTAACTGCCTTCTCCTGTCAGCCATCTTGGGGCGGCCATCTAGGGTCCTCATGGAGGTGGCCAAATTTGATCACATGGGGGCAGCTATCTTGTGTGTTAGAGTGATAGACAATTTGCATATTACCTCTTTATTATATACTAGAGGCCTTGATGCATGAAATTCGTACATTGGTAGGGCCGATCTGTGGGACAATCAGCAGGGCAATCTGGGAGCCCCCTGCTGGCACCTGCTTTGGCTTGCCTGAGGCTTGCAATTTAAGCACAGTTCCTGCATTGAACATCTGCCTCGTTGGAGGTCAGTGCGTGTCATAGTAACTGGTCGCTCTGCCATTGGGTCGATTTGCATATTATGCTTTTATTATATAAGAGGATGTTGAACTATGAAGATAAACATTTTCTGTAAGTTATTGTTGATACCACTCTTTGTTTGCTTTGCTAATTAGTACTATACCTTATTTTTAACATCACCACAAGATAGTATTAAGTGCACATATATGGAATAATCTTTTTTTGAGGATATGGAATGTAGTATTGATTTGAAAGGAAGAACAAGGATCTTGGTGCCAAAGACCTACTTAAACATCAAATCTGTCTCTTAAATACTAAGATATTCAATCATCAGATTTCTTAGGAGCTTTTTTCCCCAATTAAAGTTGAAATAATGAAATCAATCATTTGTTTTTGTTTCAAGAATGAAATGAGATTAAATATTTTGCTGACTGCTCTCTCATCTGAAAATCCAATATAATATTACTAATCAATATAAATGTTGTGATAGTTTACACCAATGAAAAATGCCTCCTGGTTAATTCAATAGGAGAATACATTTTCCACTGATTGGAAAATTTTTATTGCTCTATTCCAAAAACAATATCCAAGTCACAATAATTATGTAAAATGAATGTATTCAAAGCCACTACTCCCTAAAAGTTAAACTGGTGTGTGTGTGTGTGTGTGTGTGTGTGTGTGTGTGTGTGTCCTGTGTGTTAGAGACCTGGATTTTTCAAAGTTTCTCATTCTTTAATTGCGTTAATCCTCTCATATCTGTGTTTGCTATTAATTTCATTTGAAAATCAAACCAACCAAGCCAATATGCTCAGTGGTTGAGCAACAACCTATGAACCAAGAGGTCATGGTTCAATTCCCTGTCAGGGCACATGCCTGGGTTGTGGGCTTAATCCCCAATAGAGGGTGTGCAGGAAGCACCCAGTCAATGATTCTCCCCTATCATTGATGTTTCTATCTTTCCCTCCCTCTCTCTTTCTCTCTGAAATCAATAAAAAAAAAATTTAAATTCAAACCAAACTCTACAATTCTTTTTTCTCCCTTCCCTTTAGCAGTTATCTGCCTTAATGAATGCAGTACTGTTAGGACTTAGTTGTTTTTGGAATTCTTTGACAATGAGAGATTCTTTCATCTTCTGTCCCATCTGTAGTGTCTCACCTTCCACCTTTTCAGGCACTGTGTAATTATCATGTCCACAGAGTATTTTTCTTTTCTCCATCAGCTTTGACAAGAAGATGGATCCTCTCGCTACAGAGTACATGTCATTGTTCATGAAGCACTTGCCCAACAGGAACTTTAATATTAATTGTGAAACACACACACATACACACACGCACACACACAAAAAAACTGGCATGGGGTAAGGATCTTTGATGAATGAAATTACTGTTGTCCAATTTTGCCATCTGGATCAAATTGACAGAGAATGACTAAGATTATAGCTTGGAGGATTGGTGAACTTTACTTATGGACAATTAACTAGAAAAAGAACAATCTAGTTTGGAAAATTGTGAATATTTCTGAAAACAAGGTGTCTGAGTACCTTCAGATTATTCCACCATTTTTCCATCAACCAGACACATTTCTTGCTCTGAACAGTAGCTTGGACTGCAATTTAAGATTAGCATCAGGGCACTAGGACCTAAATTAAGCTTTCAGCATTCTCTGAAAATCATTTCCCAGGTCTCATGATCTCTGTGTTTTCCCTATCCTTCTGTTTCCCTATTATAACGAATATATAATTTTGCCTGAACTTTGACAGAAGATGGAGATATCTCATCCAGGTGATTTAGTAGATATTCATCTCTGACATCAAATGAGGAAAAAGTGCAATCATGAGTGTTTATATTTTTAAGTTGAAATTAATTTATTATGGATTTATTCACAAGATCAGTTTTTACCTTCCAAAAAAAAAATCACAAAGCAAAACTAAATTGAATTGAACCAATAGATGTTTTGAAAACAATCAATTCACTGGAACAATTAAGAAGTGTTTTTAACTTGCTATTTTCAAATACCAATCTGATTACCAGTTGTATTCTTTTAACTGATCTTTCCCTGTCAAATCAGTTTACTTGCACAAATATACAGTCTAAGTCCCCTGTGTCTGAAATTATGTTTTAGTGAATATAATAAAAGAATTGTTTTTATTTAAATTTGTTTCATTTCAAAAATTAATGAAAAATATTTTTCTTATGAATATTACTTGTATAAAGTAATTTTTTCAAAAATTACTTACTGAGACTTTTGACCATTAAATTGAAAAAGTACTGTTTAAAGTTTACATTTATTTTTGTTATTGGGACTTTAAACATGAATGATCTGTGTAATAGAATATTATCCTGGATAAATTTTGTTTAACATTTCAAATTAGGTACATTAGCTATTATAATTTTTAAATATATTTTATTGACTTTTTACAGAGAGGAAGGGAGAAGGATAGAGTGTTAGAAACATCAATGAGAGAGAAATATCTATCAGCTGCCTCCTGCACACCCCCTACTGAGAATATGCCCGCAACCAAGGTACATGCCCTTGACCGGAATCGAACTTGGAACCCTTCAGTCAGGAGGCCAATGCTTTATCCACTGAGCCAAACCAGTTAGGGCAGCCATTATAATTTTAGTTCTAACAGGTACCTTAGAAATCACCTGTCTTAAATGCCCTCTTCATAAAGATAAAAGATTTGAGACCCAGATTGTTCTATAACTTTACCAGTTGGTATCACAGTGCCTCCGGAGTCTATTCCTCTGACATCAGTCTAATATAAGACACTAACCCAGGACAATGGATCTGGCAAGTTAAAGGTACAATCTCAATGCATTACCTACAGCTTCAACATCAAGATTAAGAGCATTTTCTAGACAAACATAAGTATAGACTGACTATATAAAAATCAGTTTAAAGCCTTTAAGAGTCAGCTGATATTAAAATTGCACATTTTAATGGGGTGATGAAAAAAGGCAACAAATTATAGATGAAATATATTGGTATTTCCTATTTTAAATAGCAGCTAAGACAACTGGTTTCCATATTCCGTATAAAGCTTCACAATATATGAGTGAGCAAAATTGGATTTAGCAAATATCTTGATAGCTAAATAAACTGTTTACTTCACCTCTTTTGGAATCTTATGGCATTGCTCATTATACACATACATTTGTGTGATGTATTTTATAAGTTGTGTTTTCATTCAACTCCTGAAGTAGTATTAGCATTGATTTTTTTAGAAAAAAAACTAAACTTTGGGGAAACTCTGATATGCTGTTGTCTCTGTTTCTAGTCAGGATAATGATTTACATGTATTGAAAATTATCATTTCAAAAGTAATAAATGGCTTTTAAAATATATACAGGTTCCTAAGAATTATGCCAAAGCTTATTTCCGTTCCATCATTTCAGGATATGCAAATAAACACTTTCACAAAGCCACTCCAACTTCGGACAGGTAAAGCACAGAGGTTACTGAAATTTTCTCCCTGGGCTGTTATGATCAAAATGAGCATGGCAATACTCTTTCATCTTCATCACAAATAGTTAATTAGGATAACGTACATCTTGGAAAAAAGAGGTGTGGTCCTATCCATGAAAAGGCCATCCAAGTAAAGGCAATAGACTGAACATATAAGTAAATGAATGTTTTCCAATCTTATTTTTGCTGGATAAAAAAAAAATAAAAATCAGTATATATTTTTTTCCTTAGCTAAATACTGCTCCCTATGTGTCTTCTGTACACTGCTATTAAGCAGTAATAAGCAATTTTTTGCACTGATATCAGGCTTCTATTTCTCTTTATGCCTGCCAAAACATCCTCTTTTAATAATACCCTAAAACAGGCCTTTCCTGTCCTTTCTCTTATATGAGTGCATTGTTTTATTAACATCACCAATATTGTCTTCTAGGTAAAAGATTAATTACTTGGCTGTGATTCACAGAAATGGATCATTAACTAAATTACTGAGGGAATATATCAGAAGATCCTTCATTGTTATATCACTGCTAAAATTCTTTAAGAGGGGAAATAAAGAAATACTCTTCAATCTACTAACATGGTCATATGTCAGGGAAAAGATCTGAAACGTGTTTTAGAAGTGACTGGGTAAGTAAAAGAGCCCCCACAGACAATAACCAATGCCTACTTCAGGCTAAAAAAATGGGACTGACTTTATCTTGGTGCCTACTCTTTAGTGCATATCTCTTTGTTATGCATTAATTAAATTTGGATTAGCTATATTTCTGTGAACCCTCAATAACTGGTGGATGCTAGGGGGATTCAAAACCTCACTTCTAATTAAAGTTGTAATTGTGATTTATAGTCTTTAAAGTTTTGGTGTTTTTTTGTTTTGTTTTTGTTTTTAATGCTGTGCCTGAGACCATGCTTTGTTTTACAGCTTCTTTACAGAACTCTATAATTCTCAAATACCACTAAATAGCAAAGAATTATTAAAGCCCACAAAACTGGTTTGGCTCAGCGGATAGAGCTCAGCCTGCAGACTGAAGGGTCCCAGGTTTGATTCTGGTGAAGGGCAGGTACCTTCGTTGAGGGCACATCCCCAGTGGGTGGTGTGCAGGGAAGCAGCTGATTGATGTTTCTCTCTCATCCATGTTTCTAGCTCTCTGTCCCTCTCTCTTCCTCTCTGTAAAACATCAATAAAATATATTTAAAAAAGAATTATTAAACCCTAACAGATCATTAATAATGATAAATTTTGACTACAAATTAACAGTATCCCAATTTGGATCACCTAGGGCTAAATTATAACCATAATAATGACTTAATAACAATAATAACTATAACAATAAAACTAGAGAATGTTAGAATAAACAGCAATAAGATCTCTGTGATTTGATTTGCATCTCTCTCTTGCTTGCTCTCTTTTCTTTTTTCTTTTTTCTTTTTTTTTTTCCTTTATTATCTCCCCCTTTTCAACTCATCTTAGGCCCCAGACCCTATTTGATTATGGTCTTAATGAAGCTTAGTGTCAACTTTTCGCAAATTATTTCATTCTGTAAACATATCAGTGCTATGTTTGTTGTTGTTGTTTTAATTAAAGTTGCTTTTATTCACTGAATGTGGAGATTACCAGATATACAGATCAGGAAAATGATATCCCAAAAGTGATGGATTTGAGGAAAAACTTCTAGGTCTATTCATTGTTATTTTAAAGGTATGAAACAATTGTCTTCAAGTGGGTCATGATATCAGCTAACAATTGAGGCCACTAGCATCTTTTTTTTAATATATTTTATTGATTTTTCACAGAGAGGAAGGGAGAGGGATAGAAAGTCAGAAACATCAATGAGAGAGAGACATTGATCAGCTGCCTCCTGCACATCCCACACTGGGGATGTGCCTGCAAGCAAGGTACATGCCCCTGACCGGAATCGAACCTGGGACCTTTCAGTCCGCAGGCCAACGCTCTATCCACTGAGCCAAACCGGTCTCAGCAGCCACTAGCATCTTTAATCACACACACACACAAAAAAAAAAAAATAGAGAGAATTCACTGAGGAATTCAGAACCTCTGTAAACCCTATAAATGTTATGTCAATGAACATTTATATCAATAAGAAAATTATATCAATAACTTGGATTAAGCTGGGATGGACACCGATACTTTTATTGCTGTTAATAATTATGAGTTATGGGGAACATTGCTTTCATCCCTTCTATTAATTTTCATTGCACTTGTTAAAGTTAACATTTTTAAATTGAAATTGTTAATAGAAGTGTAGTTTTATGTACAGGAATAACAAATAATACAGGAGACCCCATGTGCTCCTTACCCAGTTTTCCCAATGTTAACATCTTGAAAATTTATAATACTAAGTTAAAACTAGATTACTGACATTGTCAGCCAATATTATTAAGATTTTCCCTCATGTAGGTGTGTATATGTGTGCACACATATGCATTAAGTTCTATACATTCTCTCTCTCTCTCTTTTGGTTTATGTTTTGTTTTTAAATCCTCACCCAAAGATATTTTTTGAGTGATTTTTCACAGAGAGTGCAAGAAAGAAGGAAAGACAGAGAGAAACATTGATGTGAGAGAAACACATGAGTTGGTTGTCTCCTGCACATGACTTGACCAGGGCCCAAGTCGGGGAGGAGCCTGCACTGAGGTAAGTGACCTGGACAGGAATTGACTCCAGGACCCTTTAGTCCACAGGCTGATGCACTATCCACTGTGCCAAACTGGCTAGGGCCATGAGCTGGTTTTTTGCTTGTTTGTTTGTTTTATTTTTTTGTCTATCATGGGGGTGAGGGTGGAAGGATTGAGTAAAAATAAATGTCACTGGACCACAATTGTATGTAGAATTTTAAAACAATAGCTTATAGATACAGGTAACAAATTAATGGCTATCAGTGGCAGGGTGTTGGAGGCTGGAGAAAATGGATGAGGGGGGTTAGTGTCCAAGTTTTTAGCTATAAAACAAGTAAGTCTTGGGGATGTAATGTATAGTATGTTATTATGGTAAATACTGTATTTAATATTTGGAAGTTGCTAAGGAAGTAAATTTAAAAGTTCTCATCACAAGAAAAATATTTTAACTGTGTAGTGATGGGTGTTAACTAGATTTATTATGGTGATCATTTTGTACTATATACAAATATTGTATAATTATGCTGTCCACTTGGAAAAATATAATGTTATATGTTAATTATACCTCAATAAAATAGAACCCTGCAAAAACAATGACAAATATGAAAGTAGCTTGAAATTTATCTAAAACTTGCATATTCTCGGGATATAATATTTTTTGAATCCAATTATTTTATCTCATTACACTTTACTATTATATTTATTGCAAAATTATCTTCTATAAATTGTGCTACCTGATTATTTTTCTCCAATTAGCCAATGTTTTTAAGATCCTTTTTCACATTGTTATGTCTTATTTTTTCTAAATTCCATGATTAAATATAGGTGAGGGGGTTTTCACTTATATTTATTATATTCCACTATCTATCTACAAAGATTTACATTAGTGCCATGTTGTTTTAAATATTTTGGTTCTCCAAGATGTTTTGACATGTGATTGGACATGAAGTATTTATATTTTCATAATTTATCTCACCCAATCTTAAAACAGATTCAACATGGAATCACACTTACGATGTACTGAGCATTTTGGTAGATGTGCTTAAAATGATGAGCAAAAATGTTTAGAGAAAGCCAAAGCCACTGCTTTGTATTAATTGTTTATGGGCTCACAGATGCCCTTATTTGAAATCAGGGGACATGCTGCCCTACATCTTCCAGTGCTGCTGGGAACACTATCTTCATTGATGTTTCTCCTGGGTTTGCAGACACCGTCAAGGTTCCAAACTGCAGCTTAAGGGGGTGGGGTGAGCTGTCCTTAGATTGCTGCTGATGTTGTGTGATCAGTAAATGTTTAGCAGTGTGCTACTTGATATGTTTTCATCAGAGTGATTGATTCCTTCACTTTATAATTTTTGACATTATTACTAAAAGAAAAGTTTTTTTTAAGGTAGCATTAAGTACTTTGTGTTAATTACTAAATATCATTTTTATATTGAAAATCTTGGCAAGACATAGGTCCTAGGGAAGAAATAACGGACCTTGTTGGTCTGAAAAGAAAACAAACTCTTCTCTATTCCAGCCATTATTTGCCAATTGAGGGCACTAGAGGATGAAGGCAACTAACACCATACTTTGCCATTCATTAGTGCATAATGAAAGGCAGTTGATGGTCTGCAGTGATTTGGAGATTTGAAATTTACCTATGGCTACTTAAGACATTTATACATGGATTATAAATCAGTAAATGTTCTCTTAGAGAAGATTTTCATGTAAGTCGCATAAAAATAAAGGGGATTAAAATTAAGCAGCATTATTTCATCTTTCATTTTAATGATAATCTCTGGCTTTACCTGCTTTGTTCTTACATGCTCATTCCTTGATCCTTTTTATTTATTTTCTTATACTGGTATATTCCTGATGCACTTTATAGATTCAATCATGATGTATTTTATCAACTATAAGAAATATACATTTTCACACTTTAATATTCTTTGACTCCAAATGTGTCTTATAATTGTAATCAATGAGGACACAGATAAGAAGTGTTTTTTACTGCTTTGCATCAATATCGATGGCTTAAAACTTGGTAGAGCACTCTCACTGTTAACTTAGTTGTAGTATATGTTTGTTTCCACAAGTGGAGATTTAATTTCCAATTAAATGTATTAAAATATTACATCACAAATCATCATTAAAAAATATTGTGTCAATAGAAAAGAATGGTACTCAAACAGCAGAGAATGAGTTTGACATCAGTATGGAAATATTTCTTATTGGAGGAGTTATTACAATTTCAGATTTCCTTGCAAAGTAATAAGAATATGCTTTCTGAGACCTAAGGAAGTAAGATATCCATTAGTTTCAAGCTCTACTTCATTTTGCTTGAGATTGGATGGCATGAAGCACAATAAGCAATAGAATTGATGTCAAGATAAATTGTCAAAATGCTAGGAAGAGATGAAATAACAACAACAACCTTGATTGTTGTTATTATTATCATCTCAGAAGTGACCGCTGAGATGATAGCAGAAAAACAAAATGAAAGTTAAATGGATAAGAGGTGGGAAAGCATTCTGGGCAAAGAGAATAGAATGGAAAAGGTCTTGAGGAAGCAGAGCTATCACAAGTCTGAAATATTAAAGAGGAGCTGACATGATGGTGTCTGCCTCAAATAGGACTATCCTAAAGTTGGTAAACATCAATTTGTCAGAAATTTCTTGCTGATATTGAACAAAAGACAACAATGCATACTCTTCCAAGAGACCCCACATCACCAATGCTTTTAATAGCACATAGCATAATACTGTGTTAAAAAGTATGACATTGATAATTCTGAGGCAAAAAAGAGATTCAGAAGAGTTGGACTCTGGCTATAATGTTAGCACCTAAATTCAGTTTCACTTTTCTTTGATATGCATAAGAGTAATACAATGAGAATTAGAATGTAAGTTCTAAGAGCTCTTATTAAATATAAACTAGTCAGTGATAAGGAAAATATGTATACTTAGAAATATGTCTATTTGTGACTTACAATCTCAAATATATTTTTTCTTTAAGTACAAACTTTTGATTTTAGGGCTTAAATCAAGTAGACTCAGATCTAGTCTTATGGGAGGAGTCAGAAAAAAACTTAGCTAGGGAAGTGACCGCTGAGATGATAGCAGAAAAATAAAATGAGAGTTAAATAGATAAGAGGTGGGAAAGCATTCTGGGCAAAGAGATCTAGAGTGGAAAAGGTCTTGAGGAAGCAGAGCTATCAGAAGTCTGAAATATTAAAATTAAACTAAAAATCTTCATAGTAGAGATTTGGAAAGAAGTTTTATGAGATGAAGGTGGAAGGCTTGTAAGAAACTTAATCCTGAAAAGCCATGTTTAAAATCTAATTTTTATTCTATGAGCAAAGAACTGTGATGCGAGGTATGATATAATTGAACTGCATATTTCAATAGATTACTTGTAAAAAATAGAAGAGAATTGATGAGAAAGGATATAGTTGGAGCTCTGTGAAAATTATCAGAGGTCTTCGATGATGGAATGAGGCAATAGATGGTGAAAGATTAAATCATGAACATAAATGAGAACATTGGAGAGATGAGGAGAAGAGAAATCAACACTCAGTGCTGCTAAAGTCATTCAGGTGGAAGACAGTATCAGGAATGACTCTAAGATTCCTAGCTTTGATCACTGAGATAACAAGCACTATAGAAGGTTCAAATTTGCTTAAAAAAGAAAGTCAATCTAATATTTAATCAAAGTTTAAATGTTTTGGAAATCTCTAGACTTTGAAAATAAACACCTGGATAAACATTCAAATTTGAGGTCTTGCACAGTGATAGAAATTTTGGAATATAGTCTATACTTAATAGTAAACCAAAGGCCCTGTGCATGAATTCTTGCATGGGTAGGGTCTCTTGGCCTGGCAGGTGATGAAGGCCTATCTAAGAGGCTGGCTGGCTGAAGGAAGAGGCTACGGGAGGATAGCTATAGGAGCACACTGACCACCAGAGGGCAGCTCCTTCATTGAGCTTCTGTCTCCTGGTGGTCAGTGCTTATCATAGCAAATGGTTGACTGGTCGTTCTGGTTATTCCATCGTAATGGTTGCTTAGGCTTTTATATACTAGTATTTAGGTTTATAGCTGCTCATAATATATAATACAGTGATTGCATTCAAAAGTTTGTAGAGTGAAATATTATACAGATGATTCAAAGAAACATGGCTTACAATAGTACAATATTGAAAAAAAACTTGAATGGCCATCACAAAATTGTGATATGTTCGTAAAATGCATTGTATTCAGCAATTAAAGTAAATTAACTATCACAAGTATCACAAGTCTGAAGTATTAAAATTAAATTAAAAATCTTCACATTCTATATCTATAGCAAAGTTTTTTTATTGGTTAGTAATCATGTGGATTTTCATTTTTTAATGATGCATTAAACTGCCCATTTATGTTTTTATAATTTGAGTAAATATATATTTTACATTTAGTTATACATATACAGAATAAATATACTTACACAAAAATGATATGCATATTTATATAAAATAGAAATAAAACTAAAAATATATAAATTAAAGTTTTGAATGATTATTTTTGGCACAAAATACACATTAAATAAGAAAAATGCATTATTATGATGTTGGATAGAAAGACTCTGAATATCACATCTCTCCCTTTGTTCATTTATAAACTTAACCATGTTCTGATAAAATAGCAACAGAGATTATTTTTAATCATATTATTTGATTTTAAATTTAAATTTGAAAAATTAATACATAAAGTACTTATGGGGAACTCTAAAAAAACAAAAAATAGAGAGTAGTTATTAAAACTAGTAGAAACTTAAATACCTTATATAGCTAAGAACATAACATTTTTAATAGAAAAATTTAGGAATAGAAAGCAAGAACAATGGAATATAATGATTATCTATGGATAGAGCTATACGAATACAGGAATTAAGTATTAGTTGGCATATCAAATGATTGCTTTGAAGGTTGGGAGTACTGGATAATTAAAAAAATAGTGCACATATCATTCCAGGAGAAAGCTGCAAACTCTGATGTATATACTTGCTAATTTCACCCAAAGCAATTATAAATCAGTCAAAACTGGAAGTTGTTGTTTTTTTTTAAATAAAACCATCAAAGTACTAAGAGTGTGAGAGAATTATTATAAGTATTTAGAGTAAAGAAGGTCATGGAATAACAATTGATAAATATAACTATTTATAAATTTTAAAATTCTTTATAGGAAAAAATAATCAACAGCAAAGTCAAAAGACAAGTGAAATATTGGAGAAATCTAATTTGGTCTGATATAAATGTCAAAAGACCAATCTCTCTAAAATATGTATAGCTATTTTTAATGTATAAAAAAAAAATCAGCCCCACCTCTTGACTAAAAGAAATAGTAAATGCCGCAATGTCACATAAAAAAATACAAATAATTCAGGCATTAGAAAAAATGAGTAAATTTACTCTAAAGAATATCACAAATAAACACCTCACTGATACAAAAGGTATCCCAACAGATTAGCAAAAAACCTGAAAGTTTAATAAGACAGTGTCCCGAAGCAGGCATTTGCTCACGTTATAGCCTCAAGGAAAGCAGTTTGGGAACATCTATAAAAATTAGGATGCATGTGAAAGGTGCAGAACATGCAACTCCCAAATGCAGCACTTGGGAATATTGATTACGTTGAGCTGTAGGCACTTGCCAAACAGCAAATGCAGGGCAAGGACTTCTCTGATTTTAACTTGTCTGCCTAAATACAGATCCTCCAAAAGGAACTCAGTTGTCATCAATCCCTTTCCTGGGAGTTTCTCAACCAGGGAAAATTGACTCTTGTCACAAGAAAGGAACCAGAAGTCAGTTGACCTCACACCCAGACACACTTTGTCATAAACCATCATACTTCCCATCTGTTCTTCAAAAGGCCCATTCGTCTTTCCTAGCAATAATTTAGTTACCTCTAGGAGACCTATGCCTTCTTCCCCTTTTCTGATGAAGATGGGAAACACATTGTTATTTCCTTCCCTTTCTGCCCCACCCTCCCCTCCATATAGCCCGCTCCCTCATCCTCCTTAAAATTTATTTTCCAAAGGACTATTTAGTTGTAAAACAAAACATTTGCAACCCTGCTAAACCTAGTTCTCACTACAATGTAGTTTGGGAATTAACTCTTATATTTGGCATGGGTTAATTCTTCTGTGATGTGTTGTAATTTCTTCTCAGTTAGTACGGATGTTTTAGTGGAAGTTTAGGCAAAGCAAACTTTAGAAAAAGTAAAACATAACATATTCCCAAAGACAAATTTTAAAATTTTAATTACAAACCCGTGATTTTACTTTTTAATTTCAAATGGGCCTTTAAAAATAGCCCATTTTGCCCTGTCAGAGTGGGGTGACTTAATTGATTGGAGTAGCACCCCTTACACCAAAAGGTTGTGGGTTCAATTTCCAGTCAATGCGCATACCTAATTTGCCAGATCGATATTGTGGATCCTGGTTAGGCCAAGTACTGGAGGCAATCAAATTTGTGTTTGTCTCTTTTTTTTTCTCTCTCTCTCTCCCTCCCTCTCTCTTTAAAATCAATAAAAACATATCCTCAAGTGAGGATTATAAAAATAGTCAATCACTTCTCTGAGATGACTAGTAACACTATGTATTTAAGATACAAAGTACATTAATGACAATTATGTTTTGACATATTCTTATACCTTCTATTCCTACAACTGAGTTGTAAAAGAAATAATGTTTGATTTAAACAAAAATAAATCATAGTAGGAAGCTTTAATGCTTAGTGTTTTTCAAATATCGAAAAGTGAAATCAGGCTATTTTAAAAATCATTTTATGTCCATATTATACTCTAACAATTTATAAATTATATTTATTTTCCTTATCATTCTGCCTTGCACACACACACACAGAGAAAACCAGAGAAAAACAGACAGGTTTCTATATCATGAACAAAATGTGTGAGATTGTTTCAATATTAAGATCGCACTGACAATAATTTAAAAAGATACTTTGCATATCTCATATTTTATTGAAAAATTTAAGACTGTAATCTATTAAAATTATTGATTAATTGTTCTTCTGAAATTAAGCTACCAAATATCCCTGTATACTTAATATGATATTGATTTCCTTCAGAAAAATTTAAAGAAATGTGGTGGAACAAAAAAATCTATGAGAAACTAATTTTGTTTAGCACATTGTCTCATAACCAGGAAGATTTTTAAATAATTTATAAATTCTTAGCTATATGTATTTTATTTTATATAGATATTCTGATTCTTAAAAGTTTCTTAATATATTGTTGAATACTGCTCATTTAACATATATAAAGAAAAATCTGTGGGTTTAAGAATACAGGCCACTTGGTGGGAACCAAGATGGCAGCATAAGATATATACCTGTATGTGCTGCCTCTCACAACCACACCAAAACTACAACTATAAGACAAAACAACTATCTCCCAGAACCCCAGGAAGGCTGGTGGAGTGGGAGTTCTACAACTAGAAAGAAAAAAAAAAGTGCATTGAGACCTGGTAGGATGTGCAGAAGCTCAGAAAAACAGAGGTACGGAGATGCATGTGAATCGGGCTGGCATGCACTATTATTTTTTGTGTGTTTTTTTGTTTTTCAATTGGGAGAGAGTTACAAGTTCCCCACTGCTCTGAACTCCAGTTTCCAGCAAAGATTCTGGAGACCCAGACACAGACAAAGAGAAACTTCACTGTAGGCCATCTGGTCAGAAAGAGAGGGTGGCCTTTTCGGAGATGTGCACACAGGAATCATTGTTTACTGTGCTGGGGCACAGGGCAGGGACACTGAACAGAAGACAGCAGAGAGGGCTGATTGGCAGCCATAGCTGCTTGCCATGCCCTAGCCTAGTGATTCTCTGAGACCCCGCCTCGCTCAATTTACAAACCCACCCAGCTGTGTACAGTGGCTTTTACATATGAATGGCCTGCCCTCTAGCAGCTTAACCTAACAAATTGCAACTGGGTTAGACAACTCCAAAACTTCCAAACTCTGAGCGAAGAGGAGAAATCTGAAAATCTCCCTGTAGCTTCTGCCCAGTGGCCTCAGATACTAGCTGACTTGCACTCCTTAGAGATTCAGGAACCAGTGTACTTAGAGGTCAGTGGGAGATGACACCAGATTTCAAATCCTCATATACATAAGTGACACACTCAAGAGACAGACCTGGTGAGCACCAAAGCCCCATTAAAACAAGTTCTGCCCCATAGGGGTATAACCAGCCCAGCAGTTCTTCCATCATAGACAAAGCTAAATTTCACAGTCAACTGGCCTGGAGGTCAATTCCTCCCAGTGTACCAATAGTAATCAAGGCTTAACCCCAATAAGGCTATGTACCCAGCCCACAAAGGGATGCACCAAGAGTGTTTACCTCAGGTGATTGGCACACAAAGCCACTCCATCAACACACAAAGCCACTCCATCAGCATGTGGAGACAAAGAAACATGTCACAAATGAAAGAAATGGAGAAAAGCAACCTACTGGACATAGAATTCAAAACCACATTTATAAGATTACTCAATGTTCTTCTACAAACCACCAAGAAACTTAGTGAGACCTTCAAAAATCTTAATGTGAATACCAAAAAAGAATGGAAAACGACCAGTCAGAAATTAAGCATGCACTGTCTAAAATAAAGAATAAATACAGAAATCCAATAGCAAATGAGAGGACCCCAAGAATCAAACAAAAGATTTGAAATATGAGGAAGCAAGAAACACCCAACCTGCCAAGACCGGTTTGGCTCAGTGGATAGAGCGTCGGCCTGCAGACTGAAAGGTCCCACGTTCGATTCCGGTCGGGGGCATGTACCTTGCTTGCGGGCACATCTCCACTGTGGGGCGTGCAGGAGGCGGCTGATCGATGTCTCTCTCTCATTGATGTTTCTGACTTTCTATCCCTCTACCTTCCTCTCTGTAAAAAATCAATAAAATATATTAAAAAAAAAAAAAAAAAAACACCCAACCAGAAAAACAAAAAGGAAAAAAAGAGTCCAAAAATGTGAAGATAGCGTAAGGAGCCTCTGGGAAAACTTCAAGCATACCAACATCAGAATCATGGGGGTGCCAGAAGAAGAGAGAGAGCAAGATACTAAAAACCTATTTGAAGAAATAATGAAAGTAATGGACTTACAAGTCCAAGAAACACAGAGAACCCCAAACAAAAAGAATCCAAAGAGGACCACACCAGGACACATCACAATTAAAACGGCAAGGGCAAAAGACAAAGAAAGAATCTTGAAAGCAGCAAGAAAAAAAACAGTTTGTTACCTATAATGGAGTATCCATACGACTGACAGCTGATTTCTCCAGAGAAACTATGCAGGCCAGAAAGGAATGGCAGGAAATATTCAAAGTGATAAATAGCAAGAACCTACAACCAAGATTCCTTTATCCAGCAAAGTTATCATTCAGAATTGAAGGTCAGATAAAGAGCTTCACAGACAAGAAAAAGCTAAAGGAGTTTATCACCACCAGATCAGAATTATATGAAATGCTGAAAGGTATTCTTTAAGAATAGGAAGAAGAAGAAAAATTAAAGATAAAAATGATGAACAACAAAGTGAGAACAAATACATACCTACCCTGTTTCCCCGAAAGTAAGATATCCCCCCAAAATAAGACTTACTGTAATATAAGAAATCTCTATGAAAATAAGACCTCCCTGATAAAAAGCCCCCCCCCACACATAAGGCCTCACCAGAATAAAAGGCCCCCGAAGCTACCATAAGGCATCCGACTACTGATTTAAACAGACCTCGCACTGACTGAACAGCTCTAGCTGTGCTGCGGCCAATCAGTGAGCTGATTTGTGATAACAACTACTACTGTACCTTATACAGGTAATAAATTTCCTTCTTTTGTTAAACAATAAATGTGTACCATATTATTCTTCATGGAAAAATAAGACATCTCCTGCCGGGACCAGTTTGGCTCAGTGGATAGAGTGTTGGTCTGTGGACTGGAAGGTCCCAGATTCAATTCCAGTCAAGGGCATGTACCTTGGTTGTGGGCACATCCCCAATGGGAGGCATGCAAGAGGCAGCTGATTGATGTCTCTCTCTCATCTATGTTTCTAGCTCTCTATCCCTCTCCCTGCATCTCTGCAAAAAATTCAATAAAATATATTTTTAAAAAAAGACATCTCTTGAAAATAAGACCTAGTACATCTTTGGGAGCAAAAATTAATATAAGACACTGTCATTTTCAGAGAAACAGGGTATCAACAAGTGAATCTAAAATTCAATTTAAAAAATATGATGAACAGAATAAACTGGTGAATATAATAAAATCAGGGGCATAGAAAAGGAATGGATTGACAATTCCCTGGGGGAAGAGAGTATGAGGGGTCTGGGAAGAGATTGAGCAAAAATCTTACACCTATGGATGAGGAGAGTGGAGGGGGGTAAGGGCAGGGAATGGAGGGTGGAGAATCAGGTGGAGGGGAGCTATGGCGGGGGGAAAGGAACATCTGTAATAAACTGAACAATAAAAATTTATTAGAAAAAGTAAAAATAAAAATAAAATCACCAAAAAAATAAAAATAAAAGAATACAGGCCACTTAATGGCCATATAGCCCAAAGTTTAGCGTTATTTTCACTTTACTGATGACAGTGCTATGTGATTAGTCTTTTCATTGACCAGATTCATTTTCATCATATATTTCCAATCTACATAAAAACAATTGCCCTCTACAAATACTTCTTATTTCATTCAATCATGCTTCCATTTATTTCATCATTTATTCTAACCTGAAAGTTGTGTGTTGTATGCCTTCCATGGTTTCTTATCTGGGAGACAGAGAAGAAAACTCCACCTTACATTGAAAATGCTTGTGATCTCTTAGGTGGAGGTCATGAGGTTAGCACAGGAGCTGTTGATAAATATTTATTTACCTTCTCATCTTAGGTATCCTCTGCATCTCAGTACATTCAAACTGAGATCCAAAAATTAAAAAGAGTTGGCTACTATATGAGTTGGGTGGAGATCATCTCAGGCACAGGGAAACCTAGTTTAAAGACTGAGTTATGAAAGAATTTAGAGTTTCTTACAATCTGAAATCAAATTAAGGAGCAACCTTAAGAATAGTCAGGGCCTGGTCATATGTGATCTTTGGGGCAATAGGAGGAGTTAGGTCCTCAGCCTATGTAATAGGAAGGTATTGCAATATTTTAAGAGGTAGGGATGAGGAGGGAAAAAATAAAAAAATAGGAGCCATGCTTCTACTGAATTACTCATAGCCAAGTTGCAAAATCTGGAAATGTATCCAAGGTTCAGAAAGTAGTAATGTTGATCCATCCTGATAATGTCATAAGACTGATACATCAAAGATAATTTTAAATTGAGAAAATATTTATAATATACTAGAGGCCAGGTGAAGAAATTTGTGCATGAGTGCAGTCCCTAAGCCTGGCTGGTGACTGAAATGTCAGCATCTGGCATGGAAGGGCAGGTGGCCCTGTCCCCCATTCTGCTGCTGGTTGCTGTCTGTGGGACAATCTATCAGGGCCAGCCCTGCTAGGCTCCCTCAGCACCCTCCCACCACCACTGCTGGTCACAATCTACAGGGTGATCAACAGGGTAATCAGGCCCCCACTCGTGGTCACTTTGGCCTGGCACTGCCCGCTTACTTGTTCCACCATCCTACTGTGGCCTGGTTTTTGTTGGGACCCATCTGTGCTAGCAGTGCCTCCAATTTGCATATTAGGCTTTTATAATATAGGATATTAAAGGGAATAATAGAAAACAATATACTTATATACAGGGTGTCTAAAAATGTGCACATTTTTAACAGAGCTGATAGCTTAACTTTGAAAATTAAATGCATTTTAATAAATCCTGCCTTTAAAATTATTCAAAATGTACGTTTTGTGGGAGATGCTATATTTTCACCAAGTAACATTTCAAAAAAATCTTGATAGAAATACTAATTTTCATGTATTATAACACTGTACTTTGCACAAAATGAATATATTATAAATATTAGCTGAATCAAATAAGCAATGGAAATGAAACCAGTTATTTATCATATTAAATTAATGTTTAAATGTGTATATGAGTGCAAGTGTATGTGTGTATAGGTAGTAAGGAAATATTCCAAAATTTAACAATGATAGGTTTTGTATCTACATTTATGTGTTAAGATTTCTGCTGTCAATGTTTTTTTAGATGCATAGAAATTTTTTTTTTAAATTACGTATCACAACATGTTTTTGTACTAATTTTATAAAATCATATATGTCTCTATAATCACTATTGGCAATAGGCATGATATATCATTATGTTATGCCCTAAATTATTATTTAATTTCATTAAATTGATTTTTTTCACATTTTAAATATAAATTTACAGTATGTAATTTGATGCATAATTGGGTAAATTTATCATTTAATTGTGCATACTTTGCTGAATCAACATAAATATTAATACTAATAGATTTGATTACAAGGATTCATACATTTGTGCTGATTGATTTCTTAAACTAGCTTGAAAAACTAATTCCAAAATAATAAGCAAAGATGACTTTCTTGATAAGTAAGTTTCTAAATCCTAGATTAAACAAAGTTTGAAAAAGTGTGTGTGTGTGTGTGTGTGTGTGTGTGTGTGAGTGTGTTAGTGGCTCTCCAGGGACATACAGTAGAAAATGAACCATGCAAAATATTTTTCTCAGTTACTTTAATATCATAGCTAATCAGAATCTAAATGAATAATCTAGACACTTTTAACTATTTATTGAAGATAACATTTCTGTGAAACAATGGGTAAAATTATATCTTCTGTACAAAACAGACATCAATATGATAACACATTCTTTAACTTCTTCAAGGAATGATGTGTACCACATAAATAATTTTTATGAATAACAAAATATATCTAGAAATAATGTTTTGATTTATTTTTTCATTTTTGTTAGAAATCAATTTATAAGGGCATATGTACTTCCCATCACATACCTAAAAAGAATCACTCAGTATTTGTTCTTGTTAACTTAGGTTCATCTACTCTAATAAAAGAGGAACATGCAAATTGACTGCATGTCTGTTACACCCACAAGACACATCCACCAGCCAATCAGGAGCAAGTATGCAAATTAACCCAACCGAGATGGCTGTGTCCAAGGACTGAGTAGGAGGCTTGGGTTACCCTTACCCCAGCAATGGAGGAAGCAAGCTTCCCACAGCCCTGGTCTGCCCTGGCCTCCACTCAATACTACAAAGTTTCAATTATAGAAGATAAATAAATCCCAACAAAAATGGCAGCAGCACCTGAGTTGGAGAGAGCCAGGTGGCTGGAGTGTGATAGAGGAAGCCAAGCTTCCTGCAACCCTGGCCTGCCCTGACCTCTGCTCCAGGCTACAAAGTTTCAATTATAGCAGATAAGTAAATCCCAGATTCCAGGGCCTCCACTTGGGTACCTGGGGGGCATGGCTGGCTTGCAAACCACCACAGGCCCCTCACCCAGGTCACCCCATGCCCAAAGGGAACCCCTTCCCTCATCCGGGACACCCTTCAAGGCAAACCAGCCAGCCCCCACCCTCTATCCTATCTAATAAAAGAGTAATATCCAAATTGACTATCACTCCAGTGCACAAGATGGCTGCCCCCATGTGGTCAAAGGTGACTGCCCTCATGTGGACACAAGATAGCCAGCAGAGGAGGGCACTTGGGAGTGACCAGTCCTGCAAGGGAGAGCAGTTGGTGGTGATCAAACCTGCAGGGGAGAGCAGTTAGGGGTGACCAGGCTGGTAGAGGAGAGAAGTTGGGGACAACCAGGTCTTCAGGGAAGGGCAGTTGGGGTTAAGCAGACTTGCAGGGGAGGGCAGTTAGGGCAATTAGGCTGGTAGGGGACCAGTTAGGCATCAATCAGGCTGGCAGAGAAGTGGTTAGGGAGTGATCAGGCTGGCAGGCAGAAGCAGATGGGGCAATCAGGAAGGCAGGCAGGCAAGTAGTTGGGAACCAGCAGTCCTGGATTGTGAGAGGGATGTCTGATTGCCTCTCACAATCAGGCCTAAACGGGCAGTCATACATCCCTTGAGGGATCCCAGGTTGTAGAGTATGCAGGCTGGCTGAGGGACACCTGCCCCCCATGCACAAATTTCATGCATTGGGCCTCTAGTATGTATTATAATCTCCTCCAAATAGTTATCAAAGAAATATACTTTGATAACTGTTTTCTGACTTTAAGAGATAAGTAAGGCAATACTATCTAATGGTATCATCTTGGTCTGTACATTTAAAGAAATTGGGTTTAGTTCCGAGACTTAAAAATATGTAGTCTATGAGCAAGAACATTTAAATACCCAGTCCTAGGTTTACTTAGCTACCAAAAAACAATCAATAGCTTATTTATCTTGCACAGGGAGGTCTTATAAAATAAGTATATTGAAATTGTATTAAAACTGCATTTTATTTTTGTTCCCAACATTTATAGAAATTTACTAAAATTTAAAATATTATTTAAAAAATGTATTAAATTGTTTAAAGTATTACCATGCCCTCCCATTTTCCCCTCATTGACCCCTTCTACCCCACACCCAGCCCTTTCAGGCTTTCACCACATTATTGTCCGTGTCCATGGGCTATGCATATATGCATATAAATTCCCCAGTTAATCTAGCCCAGCAACTTTAATATAGTCATAATATCCTATATAAAAAAACCCAATATGCAAATTGACTGAATGGAGGAACAACGGGTGGAAGAAATAGTTGCTACATGCACTGACCACCAGGGGGAGGCCACAAGTGTTGGCATTTGGGGGGTGGGGCCATCCAGTGGGCAGTGCCAAGCCTCCGGCCAAGACAGGTGCCTGTGGGGGCTCCCTGATCACCCCTCCTGCCAATCGTCCCACAGATGGCCCTGATTACTGGCCAGGCCTAAGGACCCTATCTTATATATTGGGAACAGTCTCTTAGACTTAAATTTAAAACCTGACAAGGCTATTCTAACATTGAAAAAAAAAAAAAAAAGCCAGGATGATGTAGCGATGACATGCATGGACTCTTGTGGTCAGCCCTGATTCTGACACTAGTAATTATGTGACCAAGCCAATTACATCTCTCTGCTTCAGTGTTCCACCCATAAGATGGGGAAAATGGTACTACTGCCTCAGAAGGATCATGTTATGTACTATTTTTCATAATCAGGGCAAAAAATATAACAGCAAGATGCCTTTCTCCTGTATGAAAAGTGTGGTCCCTGGTGCATGCAGCATCCTGGATTGCGAGAGGGGGCAGGCTGGGATGAGGGATCCTCCCCATCCACCATTCACTAATTTTAGGCCTCTAGTTTTGATATAATGGTAAAAAATTATATTGAAAACCCTATGAATGTTAGAGTCTATGTTCCTAATACAGTTTTTAAGAATTAGATGTTGAAAAACTGATAGTACCCTCTGAAGCAAAGAATCTGTTTCCCAATATTACCTTTCCTGAGAAAGGGAGGTCCTTGGAAGTTTAATATGAACTTCTACAACCTTTTATCCAAGTCTTTTTTGACAAATAAATGAAATAAATGCATAAACTTAATAGATGGAACAGTGATATTATCTAAACTTTAAAATTGAAAAAGTCAACAATTTATCACAGAAGAAATAAAGACAGAAAGATATTATTTTAATTACTTTATATATATATATATATATATATATATATATATATATATATATGTTTTTTAATGTATTTTATTGAATTTTTACAGAGAGGAAAGAAGAGGGTTAGAGAGTTAGAAACATCGATGAGAGAGAAACATTGATCAGCTGCCTCCTGCACGCTCCCTACTGGAGATGTGCCCGCAACCAAGGTACATGCCCTTGACCGGAATTGAACCTGGGACCTTTCAGTCCACAGGCCGATGCTCTATCCACTGAGCCAAACCGGTTCTGACTATGTTAATTACTTTAAAAGGTTATGCCATTATACTTTATAAGTGGTAAATTGTCAAAGAGCAAAGTAGACATTGACGTTACTAATTCTATTTCTTCAGAAGTTATAGCATTCACCTGTAACATTCATGTGGTAAATGTGTGCTACCTTTATGGAATCTAACTAAAATAAAAATATGGAAATCACCCTCTCTATTGGTAAAGCAATGCCAAAAATAAAGTGTCGGAAACCAATAATTGTCTCACTAATAGAAAGTGTGGACAAGGAACCTGGAAGGCTGGTCAACCTTGAAGCTCTGAAAGGTCAGAGCCAGCCACCCCCTATCTAATTGAGACAGTGGTAGCTGAGGCAACTTCCCCACCAAATAATCATGTAAATCCTTACTGATAAAGATAATCTACCTGTTACTGGAATTGCCTGTTTCAGGGCAAAGGGTGTATCCCAAACCTGAATAAAAGGGATGGCAAGGCCAAAGGAAAGTGGTAGTAATTACACTAGAGGAAGGCTGCCGCCTGGCTCCTCAATATTCCCAAATTAATACTTTTCTAGTTTCTCTTTTCATTTGTGTGAGGCCTCCTCCAGAACTCAAACCCTGAATGGGAACCCTGAACCACACGGGATGTGAAAGGAGTTACCGCAATAAAGATCACTTCTCTTTTTTCTTAAAAGAGAAATTGAATGTCAAACACCATATTTTTAATATATGTATTGAAATATTATCAAATAACCTTGGGATTTAGCTCAATCTATTATTAAAATAAAAAGTTTTATTACTATTTTTTTTCTCTCTATATAATGGGAAGTCACTGACATTTCAATCCCTGTATCCTGTAGTTAAATAGCAACTAGATATTTACTGAGATTAATTAGAAATAAAGAAAGAATAGTATTCAAAGATCTACCATCTAGTATTAATTACACCTGGCATTTTTATACATTGGTTTCTGATCATTTTATATAATTTATATTCTCAAGTATGAATATTTCTTTTGTAGCATATTAGAACACTAGGTTCAACTTTTATCTCTTTGATCATATTTTGTCTATGATGATTATTTTCATTTTATTTAAAACTGTGGCTATGCAGTTTTATTATCACACCTAATATTATTAAGACAATTATGTTTGCATTTAACTATAATTATATTCATTATATTGAATCTAGAGTTATAAGATGTAATACTTTCAGCAATAAATTATTAATTTAAAATAAATACTAAATAAAAATTTTAAATATTTCATAATACAAAATGTAATGTATAGTATGTTATCTTTATCTATATTTTTGTTAATGATCAAGTTCTAAAACCAGTTGATTTAATTATTGAATGTTTGTTTGCTAGGTAACCAGAGTAAGGAGAATTTATTTTTGCAACCTCAAAATCTAGTCAACAATGTTTGAGTGCAAATGTTAAAAAGAGTTCATACATGATTATAAGAGACAAACAGACCAACTGGAAGTGACTTCAGAAGCGACTTAACTTTGTCTAACACTGGACCAAGTATGAAACTACATATATTGGTCAGAGGTCAAAGAATGTTGGTAGATGGAGGAAAGAGCTAGGGATCAATTAGGAGATCACACGTCATTAAGTCTATGCTTTGAGTTTTTCATCTTTACTGAAAAACATATTTAGTTATTACTTATGACCTTGAGGTTATAGTGTGTCAATTATTTCCATTTGTTCATTTTATACAATTTATTATGATTGACTGTATAAAAGGAAAAAGTTAGATTTTCAACTATGAACCATAAAACAGTTTTTGTCCCTTGAAAAAGTTCTAAAAATTATAAAATTCAAAAATTCTAAAAAATTACAAAATTCAAAAAAATATAAAAAATTGTAATTCTAAAACATTATAAAATTTAATGTTTTATAAAACATTAAATAACTACATTTGAGATTAAGTAAATCAAATACAGATTTACTGTAAAATTAAGATGATGTGGCATACTGATACAATAATAAATACACTATATATCAGTGTATTTATGCTATCTAAAAGTTATCATTGCACTATGATTTTACTGTCTACATTTACACATTTAAAAATAGGAAATGCTTATGCAATAAAAATCAGAAATCCCTTTTAGTCACTAATACTGATTAATTTGTTTCCTTCACTGAAGCCATCTGGGGTTCTTCAGAAATCTGTTATCATTCTGGAATTCCTTATGCTAAAACAAACAAAGTTCATAGAGCAAATAGTTGAATAGCAACTTAAATGTCCTCAAAGTATAAAGGTGCTAGACAATTTATGCCTTAGGAAACCCTCTGATTACAACTGACATAAGTTTGAAAAATAACCAGACATTAATTGACTAATTGTGAAAGATTAGTCCATTTATCTGAGCTTGTTAAACACTGTAGTAGACTGGAACCAATTAAATAAATAACTCTAATTCTATATTATTAACTTCAAAAGTCCCTCATTCCCATCACTGCAGTGCTATGATAGGTAATTTTTTTTTCAAAGTACATTTCTTTTCACCCACAAAGGCAAGTGCAATTTGGCACATTTTTGAGTGAGTCTACATATATCACTCTAAATATGGCCAATTGAATTTGCCTGATTAGTCCTACATATAAATAGACTAAAATATCAAATTAAAGTTTTGATTTAAGTACATGTGAAACTGCACTTTGATAAACAGTTATCTCAATGTATTTAATTCACTGTGTGTGAACATATAAATGGAAACTATTTCTGGTTCTTAAAGATGATCTTTTTTAATCTACAATTAATAATTTAATTGAAAATATGTTCCTGATCTCATCAGCCCAAAATTCAATATGAACTCAAAGTTCTAAAGTAGTGCAGAAAAGAAAAGTTAAAAAGGAGCCTTATTTAGAAACTTAATACTGCTGCTTAGAATAGATGTCATACCAATGTGATGCTTAATTTTTATGTTCACTATTCTATAAATAAGAATATAAACTTCAATATCGTTATCTCAGAATTAAATAGAAATTCAGAGGCTATATTTCTTAATTAAATTTTCTCTTTTCTATGTTGGCTAAACCAAAAAACTGTAATAGTAAATAAATGTAACATGTTAAAATGGTATTTTAAATAAAATGATCTACAAGTAAAAAATATTTATTATTTGAGTGGCATGATTAGAAATTAAATATTAACATAAATACTCTGTATAGGTGAATAAATATAGCAACAGATATTTCCCCAGTATTGAAGTGAAAGGGGAATTTTGGTATTTGTTGCCTAGATTTTTCAAAACTTGTTCTCTCTCTCTTTCTCTCTCATCTATCCACCTCACAAATTCATAAGTATTTTTTACATAGATGCATTTTAAAAGGCTATTGAAATTGATTATAAATAATATACTTCAATTGAAATTCTTCCTTCTCAGGAATTATTTGCAAATCAAAAATTAAAAGAAAAGTTTTGCGATATTGTAGCTAAAAACAGGGGCACTTTCTGATACTATCTTCATCTCTATTGGTCAATATGAATTATGTTCTAAGGCCAACTGTAATAATATTAAATCATGTTCATCCATGTGTCAATTATTATTGCTCTCTAAAAGTTATCATAGCCCCAACCGGTTTTGCTCAGTGAATAGAGCATTGGCCTGAAGACTGAAGGGTGCCAGGTTTGATTCCAGTCAAGGGCATGTAATTTGGTTGCAGGCACATCCCCAGCAGGAGGTGTGCAGGAGGGAGCTAATCGATGTTTCTCTCTCATTGATGTTTCTAATTCTCTCTCTCTTCCCCTTCCTCTCTGTAATAAATCAATAAAATATATTTTTTAAAAAGTTATCATAAATTCACTGAAATTTGCTTTAAGATAGAAAACTTTGTTTAATAATAATGAGAAAATTTTTCAACCAGAAGACAAAATTACTCTTTGTTGAGAAAAGGTCAAATTCTTCTTTTTGAACAAGGCTAATGAAATCCTGAAGAATTCAGGGGAACTATCCGGGTTCTGATGTCTCAAGTTTTGTACCCAGAGCTTCAAAGATCATGTAAATTGCCCTCCCCCCTGCCGCCCAGCATTTTCCTGGAAGCAAACAGAATGACACCGCATGGAGACTTTCAAAAATATATATCTGGTTGGCAACATTTTCATTCTCACAAATATCCGCACCCATAAGTATTCAATAGTCTTTTGAAGGAACTAGCGAGTGAATTTTAATATGCTGGCCAGAGGTCTAATATTTTACCACTAAACAAAATACTTTCTCATGAGCTGACAACTTTGATTTAAAAAATAAATGTTTGTTTTTAAATGGAAGATAATTTCCTTCTTTGGAAAATAAGATGAGTAGAAAAAAATAGGATTTCAAGAAAAAAGTAAAAGATATCATTTAGATCTTGGGAAAAGCATTATTTAGAAAGTTGCCACCTCTTAAAGAAAGAAGGTTACCTGTTAAAATGAGAGTTAATGGGTACTGTAGATAAGACTTCTTAAGACTGAGCCCATGATTACTTTGGTTAATGTCCTCATGTTTGCTTTGAGAAAAGAACCAGGCACTAATTCATGGCCTACGATGTATCCATTATCCCCTGTACCAACCCATTTACCCCTAATCATAGATGGGCAGTTTTATCTAATTAACCCTCTGTTCACTTTCTAGAGGGGGCACTCCAGACATGGGAGGGAGGGACTGACGTGGTTTATTGACAGTAATTGATGGCAGGGACTCCCTGGGAAACAGATCAGCTTTCAGTCCACTGTGCAAACTCTTTTATTTTAAATATTTATATTTTTAAATATCAGAACTATTGCTTATAGTCAATTGCTGTTGCATTATTAGACCGGGCTTTGTGAAATAAACTACTGGGGAAATTCATATAAATTTAATAATTTATACAATAAAACCTTGAATTGATTTAATAGTTGTTTTTGTTTCTCTGTGAGCATGAATGTGTATTTAGAACCCAGTGCTAAATTGTCAGTGCTTTTACCTGTGTTCTATATTTAGTTTCTAATCAACTTTCTTATAAATAGGACCATTTTCTCCACTACTCTTTCCTTTATTTACTTTTAACAAATACATTTCTAATAAGCTTTGTTTTAATTTTGTAGTTGTCTTCTTTCATTTATTTTTTGTATTTTTTTGACAGTGAGTTTCAAGGCTAACATTTTAAGATCTCACCGAGAGCTTACTTTACAAACTGCCATGAGTATTGTGAGAAATTTGTACAGAGATACGGAGATGCTGGGCTTCAGATGGGGCATTTGCAATGGTCTAAAGTCTGATTTCTCTCATTTTAAATTATCCTGCAGCTGTATCTGTGTGTTTTGCAACAAATTAACTTTCAATCTGTGCCCTTAGAGATTCTGAGACTATGGCATTTCTGAGAAAAAAAAATTAAAATACAAACAGAATATTATCCTACTGAGATATAAACCAAGTAATAAATATTTCAGCTGGAAGACAAAAATCATGCTATATGTTGAGTTTATAAATATAAAATCATCATAATAAATGTGTACACATTATCATCAATTATATATTAAGTTTATATGTCATTTATGTAATACTATTATATCTGAATCATATAAAATAATTAAAAGATTAAAACTAAAATATAGTTAACTTTTCACATTTCCTAGTTAACTTTGGAACAAATATAATGCTTTTTCACTTGATGTAATACCTTTGAATTCAAATTATTACTAAGAATCATATATGATTATTACCCAGGGTGGTGTTAAGCATAATTTAAGCTATACTTATTTTTCTCTTCATAAATTATTTTATTTATTGATTTAATTATTTGACATCTAAATAAAAAAATTATAGTCTATAGTTTTTAACTTACTGTCAAGACACAAAAAATATCTATTCACTAAATTCCTTCAAATTCAGGAATTTTTATCTACAAAATGCGCATAGTAATTTCCACTAAGTTTTTAATAAGATATAAATATGACATGTATAAAAATATGACAATAATAACCACAAGATGAAAATCATTTTTCTGTTTTGGATATATTCTTACTGGTGGGTGGATTATTTTATTATTGGAACAGAAATATCCCTCTCTGCATCCATGGATTTTTGCTCCAGGCAGATAATCACTCCTAGTACAGTGTTAACTATTCTTATTAATATCACTTCATGTCTTTGCTCTTTCTAAGACATCTTGTCATTTTTTAAATCCAGAATTCTCCTTTAAAAAGACTCAAAGTCATTTGATGAAACTGCCTCTAAGATTATTGCTCAAAATCAAAACTTTACTGAAACCCAAATATGTAATCATTTTTAAAGAAAGAAAAATGTGAGAAACTATTTTTGGGTGAAAAGGTATAAACACCTCTGTCTTTATAGCTGTTCAGTATACTTTTAATTCAGAGAATAAGCCAAAATATCTGAGACAGCTGCAAAAATAAAACATTATTGTATACTAGTTTTCTAGTATAGGTGTTAGTACAGGTGTATGCAAAGTAGGTTTACCATTGCCCATATGCAAAATAATGCAATCATCTATAATAATAAAAGTATAATATGCTAATTAGACCAGGCAGCCAAATTACCTTCTGGATGTCCTTCCAGACAATCTTTCCGATGAAGCCAGGGCCATGAGGGCCAAGCCCCTTGCACAATTTCTTTCATTGGGACTCTAGTTAATAAACAATAATACAGCAGAAACCGGTTTGGTTCAGTGGGTAGAACGTTGGCCTGTGGACTGAGAGGTCCCGGGTTTGATTCCAGTCAAGGGTATGTGCCTCGGTTACGGGCATATCCCAGTCTGGGTGTGCAGGAGGCAGCTGATCCATTTTTCTCTCTAATTGATGTTTCTAACTATCTCTCTCCCTTCCTGTTTGTAAAAAAATAAAATATATATATGTATTTTAAAAATAAATAAATAATAAAAAAATAAACTTTATGTTTCATGTACTCAACCGTAAACATTCTTTTGCCAACACTTGTATATATTATCTACCCAACCATTTATTCAGCTAGGCATTCAAATTAAGAAAACCATCATGTTATAAAGGTAGAATGTATTCTTAATTATTATTAATGACGAGTACTACCTAGCGTGAAAATATGCCAAAATTTACAAACTTTTATCTTAGGATAAGTATAAAACATGGCAGATCTTTAAGTTTCCTGGTAACAGTCCATGAACATTTTATATATTAAAAAAATAATAACTAAAATAGCTAACAATTGCTTTCTCCTCAAGTACTGTCCTAATGATTTTCATTATGCTCTCACAAGCCTCAGAAGTAATTATTGTTATTCACATTTTCCGATGAGAAAATTGAGGCATAGAAAGGTCACAAACTTGTTGATTTATTTTTTAATCAACCTGAAAGTTTAGACCACTCAATCATCATTCATTATTTTTAAATGACTTCAGTATTACTTAAGACGTTTTGTAACAAACCAGAGAGGTAAGTGACTAGACCAAGTTGCTTTGAATTCCTTGGATTTTGTAAAATAAAAGCCTAAAAGATGAAGCTCATATCAAATTGTGATGACAACGTTCTTTTAAAAATATAACTTCTTAAGGGGAAGTAAATGCTTGTGTAAAATGTGTATTTTAGCATGCCAATAGAAAACTGTAGTTTTAAAATAGCAGATAATTTAGTTCATAAATGTCCCTCCTCTTTCAAGAAAATTAATGAAAAATATCTAAAGAGGGGATCTTCCCCAATAATAAAAATTATCCTTATTAAAGCTTCCTTTCATTGCTGAATTTGACATCTTTAGAAGTTAATATTAATAATGAAAGAATTAGAGTATTATAGAATTTTTGAGCAGATGATTTTCTAAAGCTGGAAGATAAAAAATATATAATCTGGATTGTCATTATCAAAAATCATCAGTGGGATAACTCAGGATGATTTCAAAGAATATGAAAGAGGATGATGAGTATCCCACAGAAATCTGCACACTAAAATTCATATTCTGCTTGTTGAAAACATATATTATGAAATGTATGAAAGGCATTTTGTTGCTGTCAAACTAAAGCAGGAAGAAAACAGCAATCTACACATTCTAAAGTTATATCCTGAGTTGTACAAATACTCAAAATCTTTTTCCCAAATGCTTAACATTGGTATCATGGTATCCAGGCCCTTTAGATAGGTCCTGATGGTGGGAATGCTGTTTTGAATGTGTGTGCGCGCGCGCGTGTGTGTGTGTGTGTGTGTGTGTGTGTGTTGCTGTTTGTTTTTCTTTTCTTTTCTTTTCTTTTTTTTTTACTTTTTATCTCAATGATGGCTGCTAATTGCTTCAAAGTCTCCCTCTCCTGAGACAGTACTATTGTTTCTTAATTATTCTTCCAATATATTAGGTTTTTATCATTTTTCACAAACACAATCCCAGTCTGTGTTAATTTCCCCTGTAAAAATGTGAGAATATTATAAACTCTTTTCTCCATCTTGCTTTTCCCCCTATTGATGTGTCATAGAGATCATTCTACACCAATGCACAAAGAGCTGGCTAATTGTTTCTAAAGGTTGAGTATAATTGTGTAGATGTATTATGATTGATATAACTAGACAGACATTAATAGCTATTTAGATGTTTCCAATCTTCTACTATTTTAAAATGTTGCCATGAATGACCTGAGTGTAATGATTTACTTGTAAGACAAATATATTTAAGAAAATGGAATTGCTAGATCAAAGATTGTGTGCATTTTAAACAAATACTTGTAAATTATATTAGAAAAATGTAAAACACATACACAAAATGAATATATATGTATATGTATTTAAATTGCTCTTTGCAGATGTTCTAGTTATCCTACCACCACTATAATATAAGAAATCCTCACCAATACAATGTATTGTGATTTTATTTTCATTTTTGCCAATCTTTCCCAAATTTAATTTACATTTATCTTATTATGGATGAGGTGGACTATCTTTGCATATAGTTAAAGCATATTTATTTTCTGAAAATTGTCTTTGGATATTCTTTGTTAATTTTTCTTTTGCATTTCAATTTAATGCTAATGGATTGGTAGAAGCTACTTATGTACAAGAAAATTTCCCTTTTAATGTAATATGAATTGCAAATATCAACCTCACTGTCAAAAATTGAATTATTAAGCACAACTTTTATTTCTCTTTGATAGCACAATACATCAAAGCCTTGGCCCTTGCCGTATTATGAGACAGTGTACTTCTCCACCCCTTGATTTTGTCCTCATCATCATGACTTGTTTTGGCCAAGTATGAGTTCATAGATATGACAGGAGTGGAGAATTTAAATTTGCTTAAATATTGTTCTTAAATTTTGGCATTTTGTGATCCATCATCCCTCGAGTTAACACTGCTTTTTTGCCTGGTCATCACAATGGGCATATGCAAAGACCTGAGCCAAAATCGAGCCAGCACCCAAGCCCAGCTGATGCTACAGGCTCAAGCAAAGTCCCCCAACAACCCAGTCTGTATTTGGCTCTTCCAGATGCAATGAGCATAAATCCTTATTTCATGGCCTCTGAGCTTTGGGCATATTTTAGCACAGCAACAGCTGATACAAATATTAGTGACTAGGTGTCAACATAAAGTCCAATGCTCAGAGTTTCTACTTCATTATCCTTGGGAGTCCACACAGTCTGCTATGGTGCTAACAGGTCACTATAACCTAGGAAAAGATCATTGGCTAGGGGCCCCAATGCAAACCTGTGAAATCTTGGGAAGTTAATTAAGTACTCTGAAAAAGCTCCTGGTTAAAACCCCAGGAGCACAAAGCTCTCATGCTTTCTCTCTGGGTGATCTACACTTGTCTCATTATTCATGTTCTTTCCTACCAGAGAGCATGCGACCATGTGGGTAGAGGAATCAATCAATTGATGTGTTTCTCTATCATATAGATGTTTATTTCTCCCGCTTTATCCCACCTTCCCTCCCTTCCACTCTTCCTAAAATACAATGGAATAAATATCCTCCAGTGAGAATTAACAAAAAAATAAAATAAGAAGAAATGAAAGAAATCAACAAATGGTTTCCAAATTTTTGAATTCTACTAACTTTTATAAGAAAACTAGAGACCCAGTGCACAAAATTCATGCGTGGGGGGGGTGTTCCTCATCCCAGCCTGCACTCTCTCCAATCTGGGACCCCTCAAGAGATGTCTGACTGCTCACTTAGGCCCGATCTTAGGGACATGCCTCTCTACAATACAGGACTGCTGACTCCCAACAGCTCACCTGCCTGCCTTCCTGATTGCCCCTAAACACTTCTGCCTGCCAGCCTGATCACCCATTAACCACTCCCCTGCCAGCATGATTGATGTCTCACTGCTTCCCGGTCAGCCTGATTGCCCCGAACTGCCCCTCTGCAGGGCTGGGTCCCCCCAAATGCCCTCCCCTGCAGGCCCAGTTGACCTAAAAATCCCTCCTCTGCTGGCCTGGTTACCCCTGACTTCCCTTGCTGGCTTGATTGCCTCCAACTGCTCTTCCTTGTAGACCTGGTCCCTCCCAACTGCCTCACCTGCTGGCCTGATCCCTCCCTGCTGCCTTCCCCTGCTGCCCTGATCCCTCCCTGCTGCCCTCCCCTGCTAGCCATCTTGTGGTAGCCATCTTGTGTCCACATGAGGGCAGCCATCTTTGACCACATGAGGGCAGCCATCTTGTGTGTTGGAATGATGATCAATTTGCATATTACTCTTTTATTAGATAGGATAGAGGCCTGGTGGATGGGTGGGCGCTAGATGGTTTTCCCTGAATGTGTCTCAGATCAGGGTGGGAGTTCTCTTAGGGTGTGGGCTGGCCTGGGTGAGGGATCTGTGGTGGTGTGCAGGCTAGCCACAACCCCCAGTGACCCAAGCAGAGGCCCTGGTATCTGGGATTTATTTATCTTCTATAATTGAAACTTTGTAGCTTTCAGTGGAGGCCAGGTCAGGCCAGGAACTTGGCTCCCTTCATTGCTCACTCCATTGCCATGTCAATTTTTGTTGGGATTTATTTATGTTCTATATTTGAAACTTTGTAGCCTTGAGGGGAAGCCCGAGACAGCCAGGGTGTGCAGGAAGCTTGGCTCCCTCCATTGCCGGGGAAACCCAAGCCTCCTGCTCGCTCCGTCCCGCAGCCATCTTGGTTGGGTTAATTTGCATACTCACTCCTGATTGGCTGGTGGCATGCCTTGTCGGTGTAGTGGAGATGCAGTCAATTTGCATATCAGATAGGATTAATACATAATCTTGAGTGTTCAAGAAATAATTATTTTAGCCGAGACCAGTTTGGCTCAGTGGATAGAGAGTCAGCTTGTGGACTGAAGGGTCCCAGGTTCGATTCTGGTTGGGGGCATGTACCTTGCTTGTGGGCACATCTCCACTGTGGGGTGTGCAGGAGGCGGCTGATTGATGTCTTTCTCTCTCATCGATGTTTCTGATTTTCTATCTCTCTCCCTTCCTCTCTATAAAAAAAATCAATAAAATATATTTTAAAAAAATAAATAATAATAAAAAAGAAATATTTTAGTGCATTGAAATTGTAAAAGCATTCTTATCAAATCATTACAGGTCTTTGTTATTATTTTGCTAAAACTTTTTATTTTTCCAATTCTGGCTAAGAGGGGTGATTTGTCATTTTCAGTTAGAAAAAATAGGCACCAGTCTACAGTGAAATCCAGACAGTGGAACTGTGCTGTGCCTCAATCTGAAAATGAGGACATATTGATTTGGTAAGTATTATAAAGTGAAAAAAAAATTGAGATAATTTGGTGATACTATTCTTTATCATTTAGACTTTTAAAGTCCAAATTAATTAATTATGAACTCTTAGTGTATATGTGTGCATGTATATAAAGTTTAGAAAAAACTTGAATATTTTCTTTCAGAAAATAAGAAATTCAACTATAGATGTTTATTCAATTTACAGAATGATGAAATATATACTTTTTAATGTGCTGGAGTCAACAATATAAAAAGAAGCTGCTTAGGTCAGTCAAAACCTTAAAGTCTAAGCTTCATGCTCCAAACTTAAGGTCAGAGAAGGAATGATGAAAAATGGTGGTAGTGAAAGAGTAATGTTGAAGTTAATCCTCAAAAACTAGAATAGAAAAACCAACTCCTCAAGAAGACATCTACTACAAGAAATTGTTAAACAAGAGTAGGGGACACAAATCCCTGACAACATAAGACTTGAATGGTGTTAGCAGCTAAATGTTTCAAAACAACTCAAATAAATTAAGAACATCATAAGAAGAATACAATAATAACATAAATCTAAATTAAAAAAAAACAATAACTCAGAAATGAAGTAATAACATACAAAAGGATAAAATAAAGGAATACAATATTTGAAAAATAAATATTAAACTAGATGCTGTGTAGATAAGCAGAATAAGCAAAAGGGAAAGTTTAAAAAATAAAGAGATAAAACGGAATCAATAAAAAAATGACTGTGTGGAATAATATCCAATAGCTCTATAATATATGAAATCAAAGTAAACCAAAACAATGAAACAAATACTGTTGACTTTTAAAGTTTCTTAAAAGAAATACATTATTTAGCAAAATTCCACACAATTAATAGCAATGTTTTAACCAATACTTTCCCCATATGTGAAACCCTATCAAAAAAAGTTCTATTATAAAATAACAAAATAATATTAGTTTTATAATTTTAGCTGTTTCAAATACTTCAGCTTGGTATACTTGATATATATGACCTTTTCTTCAAGAAGTATCTTATGGTATCCTTCCTTTTCCTTCCCAATAGTCTTAACTCACATCAAATTAATTGCAAACTAATGATCCTTCTACTTTTAGCAGATTTGGGGCACTTACCTCCTTTGAATTGGAAACAGCCTAAGTGCCCATCAGCAGATGACTGGATTAAAAAACTGTGGTACATCTACAAAATGGAATACTATGCTGCGGTAAAAAAGATGGAGCCCCTATCATTTACAACAACATGGATGGAGATGGAAAGCATTATGCTTAGTGAAATAAGCCAGGCATAGAAAGACAAATATCACATGATCTCACTCATCTGTGGAATATAATGAATGACATAAACTGATTATCAAGATCAGATCCAGATAATGAGAAACATTGATCAAAACATCAAACCTTGGGGAAGGTGGGTGTTGGTGGGAATAAGGGGGAGAGATCAACAGAGGGACCTTTGTACATGCATATGAGCATAATCATTGGGCACAGACAATGGGGAAGGTGGGGCATGAAAGGGAATCCATACGGTGGTCACCATAACCTTAAGAGAAATTGCTTCATGAGAAAAAAAAATTAAATGAAACTCTGTAATATGAAAATAATTTTGGAAGGAAAGAAAGAGAAGTTTCCTTTAAATGTCATAAGGATTGTAATGGAAAGTCAACATACTTGGCCTCTTGAGATAAGAAAACAACTCTAAGACCAAGTGGACTCCTGCAACAGAGGGGAACTGACAGGTCTGTGCCAATTACAAAGACAAGAGGAGAAACAGTCCAGAGATGGAAGATGCTGACTATGCCTTGCCATGTGAGCATTTAGCAGCTGTGCATCACTGCAGGATGCCTAGGACCAAACCAGAGAGGGTTGGACCAGCATTGCCACCATTTTTCCACTATCCAGATACCGTTGATGACATGTACACATAAGGAACTGTTTGACCTTGAAACTGGGACTCAAAGCTATCGGACATTCAAATTGGGACTCAATTATTTTTCTTTTGTTCTTGTGGGTTTATTTCTAGCCTACAGGGGCAAGATGTTTTGAAAGACAAAAATCAGGTGGTGGGTGGGGAAGCAGATGCAGAGGCAAAGAAGCAATGAACAGACTGTTGTACTACAGTGGGAAGGCAGGGGAGGTTGGGGGGGAGGGGCCTGTAGGAGATCAACCAAAGAACTTGTATGCATGTGTGTGGGCATGGCCAGTGGATGCAGGGCAGTGGAGGGAGGGGTTGGGGAGGGACGAATAGGGGCATGTGCTGGGCGGTGGAGAGGGCAATAGGGGAAAAAACATGTGATATGCCAAAAACAAAAATGATATTTTGTTTTCCTTTATAAGCCTGTATTATCCCAGGATCCTCCAAGATTTAATCAAATCACTCAATCAATAAACATATATTGAGCTCCCTCAGTATTCTCTATATGGCAATGAGAAAGATGCAGTGCTCCCAGCTCATCAGTCTCACATCTAACAGTGATGTGTTTTAATTTTTAACTGACTATAAATATTTGTGTCTTTCCAAACATTATGAGTTTCTCAATTGTGTCTGAGATGACCTGCCATTGAAGCCAAAGCTACTTCTATCTGAAATATTCTGCAGTGTGACAGAGAGACAAGGTTTTGGTTTATAAAACACTCAGGCTTAAACCTCATCTCTGGCTCATACTAAATATATAACTGTAAGTATGGAACTTAACCTTTCTAAGCCTCATTTCCTCAGCAGTAAGTTGGGTTTAATGATATTTTATTCCATGGGTTTATTGTGAGGATTAATGGGGCAACCTATGAAAGTGCTTTGTAAACATGAAGCAACATACAGGTTTCAGGTTTCATGACTACTTAAAAGGCCCACATCAAACTCAATGCATCAAGTATGAAATTCATTTAACAGACATTCACAAAGCATTTACAGCCCTAGCCAGTTTGGCTCAGTGGACAAAGTGTCAGCCTGAGACCAAAGGGTCCTGAGTTTGATTCTGGTCAGGGCACTTACCTTGGTTGCAGGCTCCTCCCTTGCCCAGACCCTGGTTAGGCTTCTGTAGGAGGCAGCCAATCTATTTGTTTCTCTCACATTGATGTTTCTCTCTTTCTTTCCCTTTCTTCCACTCTCTCTAAATATCAATGGGGCCAAAAACAGTTTGGCTCAGTGGATAGAGCATCGGCCTGGGGACTGAAAGGGCCCAGGTTCGATTCTGGTCAAGGGCATGTATCTTGGTGGTGGGCACATCTCCAATAAGGGACATGCAGGAGGTGGCTTATTGATGTCTCTCCTCATCGATGTTTCTGGCTCTCTATCCCTCTCCTTTCCTCTCTATAAAAAAAATCAATAAAATAATATAAAAAAATTAATGGGAAAATATCCTTGGGTGAGGAATTAAAAAAACAAAAAACAAACAACAAAACAAAACAAAACAAAACAAACAAACAAAAAAAAAAACACAAGCATTTACAAAATGCCTTCTAACCACCATGCCATATTTCCTTATAACTACCACAGTATCCTATATAATAAAAAGGTAATATGCAAATTGATAATCACTGCAACACACATGAGGGCAGTCCCCCTGGTGTCAAAGATGGCTGCACCCATATTGACACAAGATGGCCACCACAGGATGGCCAGCAGGGGGAGGGCAGTTGTGGGTGATCAGACCTACAGGAGAGGGTAATTAGAGGTGACTGGGCCTGCAAAGGAGGGTAGTTGGGGATGATCAAGCCTGCAGGTAAGGGCAGTTTGGGGTGATCAGGCCAGCAGGGGAGGGCAGTTAGGAACAACCGGGCTGGCAGGGGAGTGGTTAGAGAGTGATGAGAACAGCAGGCAGAAGCAGTTAGGGGCACTCAGCCAGGCAGGTAGGGAGTGGTTGGGAGCCAAGAGTCCTGGGTTGTGAGAGGTATGTCCAACTGCCTGTTTAGGCTCTATCCCACCAGGGTCAGGCCTAAATGGGCAGTTAGACTTCTCTCAAGGGCTCTCAGATTGGCAAGGCTGCAGGCTGGGCTGAAGGACACCCAACAACTCCATGCATAAATTTCTTGCACCAGGCCTCTAGTTTCTTTTGGGTTTTTATATAAAAAAAAAAAGCAGTCATCTTCCTATTTATGCATTTTCAAAAACTAAGTTTCACTTTAAATCATTACATCTTCTGAATTATCAATATCTAGTCAATTTCTTTCTGGCTTGCCAATGTTTTCTTTTTAGTTTCTAACATCTCTTCCATCATTTATTTCCTTATTCCTATATCCTTTTAAGGAAACCACAAAACATATGACTTCAACATTACACAATTATGTTTTCAAATTGCCCCATCATGTTCAAAATTAAGCAAACACATTTTATGTATCTATTTCTACCAAAAAACAAAAACAAAAGACTAACAGTTGCAAAGTGACTAACTATGAAATATTTGAGAAAAATAGACAATAGGACAAACTTAAGGAGTATTCTTAACGTCAAAAGTATGGCACAATGAAAACACTGATTAGAAGTAAAGCTTTAATTTCAATGTCAAAAATAATGTCATATTTTTAAGCTAGATATGCTTGATGGATTTGTTACTTTGTGAGTCACCATCTGGACATGTTCAAGAGCACTCCATGTCACATGACCATCAGGCATTATAATTCTGTGAAAAGTTATCAAGGGATTGTTGTATCTCCTTGGCATTCCTAATTATAAATTTTAATCCCAATTTAATAAATTGGTCCATCAGAAATTGGATTACACTTTTAAGACAGATTTGTTTATCTAGCAAAGTAATTGCTTGTTTGGTTTAACTAATTAATATAATTAATTTAAAAATGCTTAAAATTTTATGAAAATTAATTTTAGTTTTACTACAGTTATTTGTATATTCCAAAAGTTCCAGCATGGTGTGCCATGCTACAAACACACTTATGATTCTCTTTATTCATATCTTTTTAATCAAAATATATGCTAGATTATTTTGTAGGGCATTCAACACAAGAGTTCTAGCAATAAATTTATTACATTTTAAACTCAATATTTTCACAGAGTTGTTTAAAACATTTTTCCTGGAGCTGAATTGCACAACTTACATTTTCAAATGTGACTTCTATTTTTAACCAAAAAAAAAAAGTTTCAAACAGGTGTTACCAAATTAATTTTCACTTGAATAATTATGCTTTATTTTTAGAACTGTGATTACTCAAAACTTAGATTAAAGTATAGTAAAGGGACATTTATTTTGCATTTACCCCTTGTGAATTGTATTTCTCCATTGCAGTTTAAAAACTATATTAAAAAATTAAATTTTCCCAGCTATTTAGATCTAATTAAATTGAAAATAATGTTGTTAGAGAGTATAAATTTTTAAGCATGCTTCTTCCTAGTTATTTAGCCTTGAATCCCAGCTGCACCTCACAAAATAACCTTGCATGATAGAACATTGTCAGCTTTCTGAAGAACAGATGACCCTGTAAATAATATGGTCATCAATAATATAACCCTGACATTACTAAAGAAAAACTGTTTTGTCTTAAATTGCTTGCTCACCAAAAATAAGATGTGGTTAATGTGCTTAAAAGCAGTCCTGAACAAAAGGTTGGAGCTGCTCTCTGGACTCCCTGCATGGAGAAAGGCAAAACAGTCACCGCCTGGCTAATAAAAGATTCCTAAATTTTAATTTGGTCCGGCTTTCAGTGGTCGTTCACTAGCATTCCCTCCACAACATTTGGAGGCCCCAGCGAGATAACCAGCCTTTGACAGGTCCTGTGACCAGAGCCCACTGGGGTCCCTAGACTCTCCGACAGAGGGGGAGATCTCTGAGAGACGTTCCTCAGCCCTAGGACTGGTAGAGGTCAGAGACTCCACCTGCTAAATTTCCTGATTGACTCTGATCAGATCTGATTCTTACTGGTAAGAAACTTACTTCTGGTTCTGTAGGTGTCCATTGAGGGTATCTGCAAGGCTGGATGCAGTGCTATTTCTGAGACCAGATCCCAGTGCATGAAGGTGCCTGGCAATCCTCAGTTGGTTGTCATTGTCTTTGTTTTTCTGTGTTATTGTGGTCTCATTGTCTCTATCATTAGAATGGGTCAGTCTGCTTCATGTTCTATCTGTACTCCCCAGCAATGTTTTTTTGAAAAATGTTTAGGAATTCAAGTGGTGAGAGAGAGGATGGAGGCATGGGATGGGAACGGGGAAGTGCTGGCACAGGAGCAGCACAGCCTGCTGGCCTTTTAGCCTCCAGTGAATGAAATGAGTTTGGGGCTCAGGCAGTTGAAGAGCCATCTGTGAGGAAATGTAAGTGTGAGAGTCTGTGTAAAAAATAGTGCAAACTGCTTTAGAGGGAATAGAGTAGGGAACTTTTCATTGCTTTTCCTTGATTTATAATTTTGCTGTGATAATTTAAAATTTTGGAATCCTAGGGTTAATTTAAAGGTTGCCAATCCAGAGAAGTTTAAACAAAGGCTTGTTAGGTTAAGATTATTCATAATTAACTGCTTTATAGGCTGCCTTTTTCAGCTCTGCTAGCAAATAGAGAATCATGTGGTCCCTGCCTGCCCTTCCTGATAGATTTACAGTGGATCTCTGGAAGAGGAAAAAAGCTGAAAACTGCTACAGAGCAGGTATGAGAAAGGGTAGAGGCAGTGGAATTTACTCTAAGCCTGCTGAGATAGATGAGCTCTAGGCTGGGAGACAGGGGGATGGTTGGAAATATCAGAATTGGTGAAGGTTGAAATCTTCTGGAGCCTTGGAGTAAAGAAGGAAAATCTGGGAGGGAAAGCAACTGTTTCTTAAGTATAAAAAGCCTGGTTATACAGGATCTCAGACCTCTTGCCTTATTTCTCCTGCTAAGGACAGAACAAATGATTAATGCAGAAGAAGGATGGGGAGAGGGCATCAGCAGGGAGAGCAGGGAGAGATAGGTTTTTGTTGATTTTGCTGGCTACAATCAGCTTTGCTGGTGTCCTTGGTTTATTACTTATCTGTACTATGATAGACTCAAGGATTTCTGCAAAACACAGATCTTCCTCTGTCCCATTTTATTCTTTTTAATCCTCCCAGTACACATAAAGAAATCTCATTGTCTGAGCCTGGTAGGGTTGGGTTACTAAGTAATTCTTGGCAGTAGTAGAATATTCAGCAAAGGAACTTTAAGATATAATATATTTAATGTTACAACTAGTTTAAGTTTTAAAAATCTCTGTCTCTCAAAAAAATATTTTTACCTACTCTTAATTTTATCATAGAAATTCTAAGTCATAAATGTTAATCTAAGAAATTCTGGCTCTTTACTTTTTAGGAATCATTAAAGGCTTGAGGTTTCAAAGACTAAGGAATACTGACTAGAAGGTTTGAGGCATGGTATTGCATTTTTAAAGGACATGAAAAGAAGGTTTGAAGGCTAATTTGGAAGTGTAAAATTTATAAAGATTGTGTATGTGATAAGAAGGAGAAGAGAAATGTTAACAGGAAATCAAATAATACAGGCCAGAAAAAACCGGTTTGGCTCAGTGGATAGAGTGGTGGCCTGTGGACTGAAAGGTCCCAGGTTCGATTCCGGTCAAGGGCATGTACCTTGTTGCGGGCACATCCTCAGTGGGGGGCGTGCAGGAGGCAGCTGATCAGTGTATCTCTCTCATTGATGTTTCTAGCTCTCTGTTCCTCTCCCTACCTCTCTGTAAAAAAATCAATAAAATATATTTTTTTAGAAAAATAATACAGGCTAGTAAGCCAGAGAGAGTAAATAATTTACATTCTGCCTCCCTAAACAGAGGATAAATAGTTATGGCAAAGTACTTATGGAGGGACTGATAAAAGAAATCTAACAGTTACTGTTTGTTATTATACATTCAGAAAATATTATTTTGGAAAGTCCATGAAAAGGACCTGCAAGGAAAATTCTATCTTAAAGCAAGTCAGTATATTTTCTCTTTATACAATTCCTCCAAAATTTGGCAATGCTTAATAAATAAATCATGGCAATACATTTATTTGCATAAATTCAATTAAGACCAGTTTCCAATAGTAGTTTTATTAACCAGAAACTTTGACTGGAGTATCATGTTTTAAAAAGCTATGCCTGAACTCTGAAGACTTGAAGCCAATAAGAGTGCCATGGAGAAAGTCTGATATTCTGCTTGGTAGCCCTGAAAATAGTTGGTGCTGGAGCATGGTCAGAGTAGAAGGGTAGAAATAAGGGTACCTCTGCATCTCTGTGGGACCCCCACACACTCTGAGCCATGACAAGTAGCTGAGATGGGCCTTGAAGTCTAGGCGATGGGCCTGGGTAGAGCCACTACAGGTAAGGACTTCACCTAACTCAGCAGACACTACAGGCAGGCCTGACAGCATCTGGCTGGCTTGGCTTCCTGGCCCTTTGGAGCACATTAAGATTGAATCATGAAATTCCAGAAAAGGTAGTCAGTTACCATTATTGTTATGTTTATGCAAACAATCAGGCCAAATTAAATGCAATAGATAAATTAATCTTGATTTGACTCTTTTGATAAATATGGGTATAATTTTGAGAAAAAAATTCTATTTCAATAGAAGTTATTAAAACTGAAAGGTTTTCTTGCCCATCCACCGGAATATTTGTTACAATTTGTTTCTGCCAGATTACAATCCCACCTCCTTCGTGCCAGGTCTCATTGTTCTTCTGACAGACAGCAAGTATCTCTGGGCTCTGAGAGAAACCTCTGACCCACATCAGCAGGAAGTAGCTAGAAGAGCCCACCAACATCCATTTTCCCTAAAAGAATTCAGAGCCAGGATCCTTGTGGTAATATATTAGGTAGTTAGACAGATATAAGTAGAGCAAGGACTATAGGCCAATTAGCACTATCAGATGTAATTAAATCTTTCCATCTCTACCTATGTGAGACAGGGGGACTTCCCAGAAGCAAGATGGAATGAGGCTGCAGATAAAGCAACCTAGGAGGCTGCTTTAAACACCAGTGGGGCCTCTACAGATTCTAGTGACTCTTCCAAACCCTGACCTACACACCTCCCCAGCTTACATGGAAGCCCAATCTAGAAAAGCTGAAATCCATAACCAAGCTTTACTCAAGTTCTTACAGGCTTTACAGTCCACCCAAAAAGCAGTCCAGAAGCATGTCCAAGGTATTCTATTTATACCAACTTCTGATATGGTCCACCAGAAATTTTCCAGACAAGGACTGATTCCTACCTGGAAAGGACCACCCCCACAGCAGTCAAGATCTACAGGATCCAAACATGTTTTCATCACACGTGATTTAAGACAGTCCAGACAAAATAGAGAGTCCAGGACTCTTCAGACCCTCTAAAGATTAGTCCTGGTCCTCATTCTGGGCCCTTATCTTATAAACAGGCCCAATGATTTTATTCTTATAGTCCCCATGGGTCAATATAACTCCCTCACCTACAATGACCCAAAAGAAATAATGATTTGATCCTCCCATAAAAAAACAGTGAGGGGCTGAAACCGGTTTGGCTCAGTGGATAGAGCATTGGCTTGTGGACTGAAAGGTCCCAGGTTCCATTCTGGTCAAGGGCATGTACCTTGGTTGCAGGCACATCTCTAGTGTGAGGCGTGCAGGAGGCAGCTGATTGATGTTCCTCTCTCATCGATGTTTCTAACACTCTATCCCTCTCCCTTCCTTTCTGTAAATAATCAATAAAATATATTTTTTTAAAAAGTGGGAAATGTTAGAGAGTAGACATTTTTGAGCAGGCTTTCTCCTAGTCGACTTAGTCTTGAATCCCAGCTGCACTCACCAAATAGCCTTGCAAGATAGAACACCGTCAGCTTTCTGAAGAACAGGGTTACCCTGTAAATATCATGGTCATCAATAATATAACCCTGACATTACTTAAGAAAAACTGTTTTGTCTTAAATTGCTTGCTCAACAAAAATAAGATGTGATAAATGTGTTTAAAAGCAGTCCTGCACAAAGGGTTGGGGCTGCTCTCTTGACTCCCTGCATGGAGAAATGCAAAGCAGTTGCCAGTCAGCTAATAAAGGCTCTCTAAATTTTAATTTGATTTGGACTCCAGTGGTCGTTCATTAGCATTTGCTCCAACAAATGTGGGGTGAAGAAAATTAAAACCATCCCACCATACCAATAGGAACCACAAAAATGGAATATGGCCCCTCTTGTTATCTAGATTTGAATTATATGGATGAGACACTTAACCTGTTGTCTCCTTGGGTTTTATTTCCCCTGAACTGTAGGAAAGTCTGATTATGAGATTCTCTAACGCTGCTTTCAATGCCTCTGTTACTATCTCATTATAATACTCAGGCCTCTACAAATGCTTTCTTACCTCCTCTGATTATGTAAAAGTTAATTCTTCAGATGCAAAAGTATCAGTTACTTTAATTTTATTTTTTTAAAATACATTTATTGATTTAAGAGAAGTAGATGGAGAGAGAGACAAAAACATCAAAGATGAGAGATAATCATTGATCGGCTGCCTCCTGCACCCCACACTGGGGAATGAGCTTGCAACCTGAGCATGTGCCTTGATCAGTATTCAAACCTGTGACCTCTAGATTCATAGGTTAATGCCAAAGCACTGAGCCACATCAGCCGAGCCAAACAGAATTTTTAGAATGACTTCATATTTTAAAGATAATATACTTGGATGCAGTAAAGAAAACACAACATATACATGGTCATCTTTTGCTAGTGGATATTTTTAGTTGTACCAGACAATTCTTGAGAAAATACTTTAAAAAGTAAAGATGAATTTAAAAAAGAAAGAAAGAAACTAGGGGCTAAATCCTCTGCCCAATGTAACTAAATTAAGCAGGAGGAAAAACAGGTAAAAATGATGCCTTGGAAGCCAAGTGAAATAAAAGTGTGCTTAAAAAAGAGGAATTGCTTGACAGAGGCAAATACTAGTAATAGTAAATTAAGTTAAGGACTAAAACTATACAATTGTCTTATTTGAGATTAAAGAAACAACCACCTCACTTATGCATGTAATTATAAGAATACAATTAAAATAATATAAATATCTAGTTCTGTATTAAAATAAAAGATACCTACCATTAACAGATGGAATTTGGCAAAGAAATGCAAACAAGTTTTCATGCTCATAAAAACAGTAACTATTACATTAGAAAGTCAAGTGAGAAGACATATTATCATTTTTAAGGAAACTGGGAAGACATTCATGAAGTTCTTCAGTAGGTTATATGGAAAGTCTACTTCTTCACCTAATAAATAACATATGTGGGTATACATCAAAGGGGGTGACTCTGGTTTTTTTGCTTACAATTTTTTGAATTTGCAAAGATTTAAGATTATTTTTTCCTAAAGAAGGCATGATATATAAGGGAACACCTATTGCTTGATTTTGTTTTGATTTGTTTTTATTGGTTTTTGCAAACCATTTCTTTGTCACATATTATGTATGATGACTGCTGAACTTCTTGGATATAGATGTTTATATCCAAACAGGTATTCTACTATGTCACAATCCCACCTATTCTATAGTTGATTAGTAAATAGGAAATACAGGATATTTGGAATGTGTACTCAAGATTTCAAACAGCACTTTTTTGACTGGATGAAATTGGGGACATGTAAATAATGTCCTTAGTAACCAATTTTGTCTTATAAACAAAAAAGAAAAAATGGATTGTCAATGAACAAGGAGAATAGAGGCCTGAAGAGATATCTAGGAAGAAAACAAATTTAGGCAAGAGGTAAAGTGAAAGAATCTTTTAGGTTCACACTAACATTTTAATCCTTTTATTCTAGTCATATTTTGACACTTATAATGTATTCCTTTTGTTACTGAAATCCACACATGCAAAATATTGTTACTTACAGTTTAATCATCAGTAATATGATAATTCCCTTATTTATTCTCGAGTCACAAAAAAAATTCTTGGAAGATGAATCTTTTGAATTTTTCAAGGTTTAAAAGCTGTGGGTTTTTTGTTTGTTTGTTGTTTTGTTTGTTTGTTTTTTTAAGGAAGATTCCATCTACCACTCAAATCAAAGTATTTTTCTTGGGGTCATGGAGTTTTATTTAGGCATTCTTTCTAATAATTTTAATTCCAAACAGGCAACCAATAGCTGGTACATTTTGAAATAATGGAGCAGAGATAGGAATAAATATCCAACACTCAAATAATGCATGTATATATTTATTTACAAAACACAGACTCCTCAGAGCATTATTAAATCTGTAAAGCACTAAAAATTACAATGATGATCATCATTCTAAAATATATTTAAACTTTTCTTTATTTCACAGTAATATTTTATGGTGTAAGGTTTTAAGTTTTGATTGCTGTAACCAAATGATTCATAAATCAAGAGAAACTAAGGATTCCACAGAGTCCTTTATATACATTAAGAAGGATGAAAACACCTTTTAAGTTATGACATTCAAGGCTCAATAGTCTGTGTTCCTGGCTCAGAGTAACAAGACACAGCTAACTTTACTACCCACTATCTTATAGATATCTTCAAATAGTGTTGTGAGAGTGCTGAAAAACAAAACAAGTTTTCAACTGATAAAAATGATTAGCCCTGCCCAGCTGGCTCAGATGGTTGGAGCATTGCATGTACCAAAAGGTTGTGGTTCAATTCCTAATCAGGACACATGACTAGGTAACAGGTTTGATACTTCATCGGGGTACACAATAGAGGCAATTGATGGATGTTTCTTTTTTCACATCAATGTTTCTCTCTATCTCTCTCCCTTCTTCTTTCTAAATATATTCTTGGGTGAGGACTGAGAAAAAAAAAAAGATTAAAGTCTTAGAATCATTGTGTTATGACATAAAAAACAAGAATTTAATCAGCTAAGATAATTGCAGATTGAACATTTTTTATCACAACCAGTATTTTTCCTAACATTTGATGTATTTCATGCATTTTTAAATTTTGTTTTCCAAGTAATGAACCATGAACATCTATATTAATTTTAACCATAACTTATGCACACAGCCTAATGTATTATTAAAATGATTAGTTTTGTTATAAAAATAAATTTAATACACATTGAATTAAATTGAAAAACAGAAAAACACAAAATCTCAATATTACACTATAAGATTCCACTACTATCATTGGTCTTCTAGATTTCTTCCCTACATGGTTGAATTTTTACATGACAGATATTAGCTTACATACACAATTTTGTCAACAGTATTTTTATGTGGATTCAAATGGCAGTAGTATAATATTATCAGTTATAACAAAATGATAAAAAAGTTAGTTGCAAATAAGAGGATAGAATGCAAATAAGACATTATTGATTTTGTAATTCAGTATATTTTTAGTATGCATCACTATATGGCCATATGAGAGAACCACTAAACTATCATCTAGAAGAAAAATTGGCTTTTTTTTTTGTAAATAAAGTTTTATTGCAGTACTGCCATATTTTTTATTTATATGCTTCTATAGAGTTTTGCAATAGAATGGCAGTTTAGCATTTGTGGCAGAGATCATATGGCCTACAATACTGGAAATAACAATTTATCCCTTTACCAAAAAAAAAAAAAAGTTTTCCAATTCCTGCCTTAGAATATCAAAGCAATATAACATTTGAGTATTGTTTCCAAAATCTTATGCTCTAGTTGAGCGGAAAAAATATACACATCAAATAAATAACCACTACTTGCTTTAGTTTACCTAATAAGCTATCCAAGCAGTGGTATTCCACTTGAGAAAAAATTTGAAATGATCTTTAATAATCTTTAATGATTTAACTTAAATGATTCTTCTGCTTAGACTAGTGTGGATTAATAAGAACCTAAGATTTAAAATTGTATTGAAAATAAATAAAATTAATAACCTAATATATTACTTGTATTTAGATATTTTAATGTTAGCATCCTATCTAATAAAAGAGTAATAAGCAAATTGACCATCATTCCAACACAGAAGATGGCTGCCCCCATATGGTCAAAGATAGCTGTCCCCATGTGGACACAAGATGGCCACCATAAGATGGTCTGCAGGGGAGGGCAGTTGGAAGGGACCAGGCATGCAAAGAAGGACAGTTGTAGGTGATCAGGCCAGCAGGGAAGGGTAGTTGGGAGGGACCAGGCCTGAAGGAGAGGAAAGTTGGGAGTGATCAGGCCTGTAGGAGAGAGCAGTTTAGGAGGATCCAGGTATGCAGGGGAGGGCAGTTGCAGGTGGGGACCAGACCAGCAAGGCAGAGCAGTTAGGGTGATGAGGCTGGCAGGGGAGTGGTTAGAGGATGATCAGGCTGGCAGGCAGAAGTGATTAGGGGCAATCAGGAAGGCAGGCAGTTGAGCAGTTGGGAGCCAGCAGTCCTGGATTGTGAGAGGGATGTCCTACTGCCCATTTAGGCCCAATCCTATTGAGATTGAGCCTAAATAGGCAATCAGATATCCCTCCTGGAGTCCCAGATTGGAGAGGGTGAAGGCTGGGCTGAGGGACCCACCCCCCTATGCATGAATTCTGTCCACTGGGCCTTTAGTATTTAACACAATTGTGACTTATATGTTGCATTTTTGACTTAATAACTCAAGAATATACCACAACTGGAATTTCTTTTTGAAGTTAAAATAAAAGGGGCATGTATTTGGTTGAGAATACAGCTTCAGCTATAAATTCGAAATGTTTTCAAGCCTATATATGCTTTATGCTTTGATAAATGACATCTATAGAGGAAAATAAAGTGTCAGTTATATAAAACTAATGACCCATTGTGCAAAATCGCACAAGACCCGGGGACAACCCCCAACCCACCATGCCATAGGACCCTGTACTTGCTACTGGGATGAGGTTTATATGAGTGGCCATCTTGGATACACTCTCTTATACCTTGCTACACCCCTCATGCATACACGGTAACTTGGCCCTGTCCCTGCCCTCTGCCTGGGTTCAAACCTCCTTCTAGCAGGACTTTCTTTGCAATGCCTCTAAGGGCAGCAAAGCTACACCCTATGAGCCAGGAGCACTCTCATGTTCAGGTTACATCCTTGTGTACATTACTCCATGGCCCCTCCTCTCTATTTGTATTCACCCTCATTCTGCTGATTTCACATCTGTCCCTTGTGCCCATGTCCCTACTTTTAACTCTAGTAATTTCTATGCCTGAGTTTACCCCTCCCACAATCTCTGGGCTAGGCCAAGTCTACACTCCTGACCACAAAGGCAGCACCAGTGCTCCTTCCCACAGTTCCAGGCTTTGCCCCTCTGGTTCAAGTCTCTGAGTCCCGCTTTACATGGCTGCCCTAATGCCCTGTCTCTGTGCAAGTAGGGCCACAAAAACCTGGCAGAAGCAGATGCCAGGACCCCTCTGGGGCCGCACAAACCCCAGCAGAATCTATGCATCAGTAGCTTTCTGTTGGGTCTGGCCACTCCTCACCTGCTGCCCAGAGGTTCTCCATTGTCAAGAGGCCCATCTGTGACCAGGCACAGAATGCTTGCCTCATTGCTGTGGTGACAAAGCAAGCATTCCACCAGGCTGCTCATGCTGCCCCCTCTCAGTGGCTTACCCCAGGGACTGAGGGATGCCAGCAGGGCTGAGAGGATTGGGTGCTATCATCTTGTGGCTATTTGTAACTAAGTGATGGTTAATTTGCATATTATACTTTTATTAGATAGGGTTATTTAATAATGAAGATTCTTTTATGGTATAAATTTTAAAAACTATTTTGTATAATTTAGTAACTGGATGTATCTCAGTAGATCATTAATATTTTGGATTCATTTTAGATTAAAATATATTACATTTTTATAATTGTAAGCAATCATAGGGATCAAATTTTTTTACCTCTCATTTGTTAGCTGAGAGAATTGAGATTCAACAAGTACATGGAAGTAATTTGGTTATGGAGATAGTTATTTTTCAACTTAAAATATGCTTTTATTTTTCCTAAAGCATAGTTTGTGCTCCCATAGTATAAAAAATGTTTGGTTATTACTTCAGAACAAATAAAAACAATAATAAAAGTAAAATATTAGAAGTACTCATTAGGGTAATTTTGTCAGAAAGTATTGTTGTTTAGACAAACTTGTATAAGGGGTCATTGCTTTCATTGATACTCTAGGAAATCACAAGAGGAATATTCACCAACACTAATGCCAGTTATGTATATAAATCCTTTGTACAATGAAGGAGAGTAACCCTAAAGTGTTTGACTTAATTAATCTTTTCTGACACCCTTCACTAAAGAACTAAAAATCTAAATAATGAGAAGGGACAGAGAATTAAGTATCTTTCTGCACTTAGAGGATGATTAATTATAATGGCTAAACCCCTGAACATTAAGTTGAATACTAATCTGATGACAAAGTTGGGGAATAAGCCAGTACTGTGAATACATTTGGGTGTTTTCTATCCTTGTGACAAAACAATAAAAAAGAAAAAGAAGAACATAATAACAGTTTATAGTCATTTCACTCAACACGATCTCCTTCCAATTTGTTTGCAAGTTAAGTGAAAAAGTAAATTTTTCACACTTTCTTGACCATAAATGAAAGCTGGATATTTGCCTTTTATTGATTTGATAATAACTCTGTGCTGTGAGATATATCATGTGGATTTTCTTCAAATATAAATTTTTAAAAAGGAAAATAACAAAGAGAAAATGACCTGAGCCTGTAACTTACACTTGCATCTTTTCATTGTGCTCGCCTTTGTCTGTGAACAGCTTGGAGTAAAATAGAGTCCTATGTAGTTGCAAGATGCTTTGAGATGGTTTTGATTTACAGAGCAAATATACTCGATTGTTATGTATCATATGAATTCACAGGGCTAGTGCAAAAAATCCTCAAAGGGCAAATGGATAAAAGGGCAAAAGATAAATGTTATTAAGCACTTTTGCCAATAGATAATAGAAGTAGGGAAACCACTTTCACAGAAAAAGTTGGAAAAACAAAAAGCTCTTTCAAACTTATATTTGTTGTTCCCAGGGATTAACTATAGGAGATAATAGGAGGAAAAAATGAGTCCTAGATGCTTATTTCTAAATCCCATTTCTATAGCTTTGGTCTTTAGAAATAGGGGAGAATATGAGTTTGAGTAGCAACCTCCCTGAGCACTAATAAACTTGCTCTTTCTTCAGTGTGGATCAATTTGGTTATGACACCATTCTTCAGATAATTCACCTTGCTTTATTCGGTTGTAATAAAGCACCAAACTATTTCTGTGTGCTAAGATTTTCCCCCCATTAACTCACTCCTATTGTCCATTTCCATCTCCTTATATGTGACCTGAAGTTAGATACATGTTAGGTCTTACAAACTATATTTTATTTTGAACAAAATATACTTTGTAAGATGTCTTTTTTCTGAGGGAAAATATCTCATCATATGTTTATACTCTCAACGATATGTAGCTACAAACACAAAACCAAAATAGTACTGGGATCCTGCATCTATGCTGTGCCTCATCTATGTACAAGGTTACAGTTTCAGGAAGTATTGAAAGTGTAAAAAGATTAGTGCATTTTCTTCATGATATGATAGTCTCCTTGTTTGATATAGAGATCATTGCTTTCATTTATTTGTCTTCTAAATGACCACGATGGCTGCTGCGGGGTCCACCTCTCTTATCGCTATCATTTCCTTGGAAAACTGTCTGCCAGAGACCTCTACCCTCAGTGACTTCTTATTTTCTGTCTTCTCCATTGCTGTACTAAATCAGTAATTCAGTATCAAGTAGATCAACTTATCTTTTGAAACTTTTCTCCCACTGGTTTTCTGTGGTTTTATCCATTATCTATATTTATTTCACAAAGCTTTAATCTACATGCAGAAATGCCTTAAATATTTTTGAGAGGACAGAAAGGCATCAATATGTCAATATACAGAAATTGCAATCTGATAGATTTATTTTAGTGTAATATTTTATAAAATATATTTTAAATTTATCAATATATTTTTCTTTTGGTTTCATTTTGAATATCAAAAGGAAAGCTTATGAATTCTAAATTATAATTAGGATATGCAAGAGAAAATAGATTTCTCCATAAAATCACTCAGATATATGAAGTAGAAAAAGTATTTTCTGTCCAGTTTAAGAGTAAGGGAAGATTGTAAGACTGGTGGAAGCAAGGCAAAGAAATCAGAAGCCAGAAGCCTCAGACTTGGAGTATGACAGCCTCAGACTTGGAGCACAACCTCAAGACTTGGGTGGCTGTCTTCTGCAAATGTAGATGGGAGCCTGTTGAATGCATCCAAGAGAAACCCTCCATTTTGATGGTCTACAGCCAAGTGTGTCAAACTCAAAGGCTAACATGGGCCAAATAAACAAGGTTTAAATTTAAAAACAAAAGCTTTAATTTTCATAGAAAAGTAGGTTTATTTCAATAGAAACATGCTGCATATAAAGGGCTGAAATAAGTAATTGTTAACATAAAATAATAGAACATTTTAATAAAAATTAATATTTTTTCTTGAATATTAACTTACCAGACACTAAATAACTGCACAAATTAATATGTAATACAAATAAACCCATTTTTCTTGTTCTCCAAAAGTGAAATATTTCCTGTTGTGCACACCAAACAAGTCAGTCCAAGACTAATCATGTGGTAATTGGCTACTAAAATATTCGCTGCTAGTATTAGTGGAGAGAAATGGTGCACCTGTGCATAAGGCACAGAAGCCAAATGAATGCAACACGATTATAGTCATCAGTCATTAGTGAATGTTATAGTTTGTTATTAACAATTATGTATAATAGGACATTGTAAAAGTTAGATTACAATTTTTTATTAAAATGTTTCTTAGATACTGTTATATTGGCTGGGCTGCAAAAATATTCTTTGTGGGATGCATGCAGCCTGAGGACCGTGAGTTTGACCTTCTTGGTCTACACAGATATTGTAGGAATAAAGTTACAGTGATGGGAAAATATAGACTTTCCTAAGGAGGCAACCCTGATTACCCACAACCACAGTATGGGTATTCAGAAGTTTCTCTTTCTAAATTGGGAGATAAAATGCTAGAGGTGAATAAAGCCTGTGTGTTTTAAGTCTGAGTTCTCCAGTGGAAAAGCAGCATTAGGACAAAGAAAATAAAGTGTATGGCTAATTCTATCAGGACCACGTATTTCCACAGTAGATGTCATTGTGACAACCCACGGAACTATTGAGACCAGCTATATGTTTGCTGATCCCAGACTCACCCAGACACTTCATGTCAGAAATATTCACATGCTCAAGAATGAGACCAGGGCCTAACCACTGTGGCTCAGCATATTGAGCATTGTCCCATGCACCAGGAGACTGTAGGTTCTATTCCCAGTCAGGGCACATGCCCAAGATACAGCTCAAACCACAGTATGGGGCGTGCAGAAGGCAGTCATTTGATGTTTCTCCCTCATTTATGTTTCTATCTCTCTCTCCCTTTCTCTTCCTCTCTCTGAAACCAATAAAAACATGTTTGTTTGTTTGTTTTAAAAAGAATAAGACAAAATCCCTTTGCCATTCCAACAGTTCCTTTTTTACTTCTGATAGTGACATTATATTTGAGATGTGGAGGAAAGAGAAAAAAACTAAACACTGACATGGTTTTCTAAGATGGAATAGAAAAAAATAATACACATGTAGTTCAAATCTTCAACGAACAAAATGTAGACTCATTGTAAAAAAAATAATTTTCAAGTCATTGGACATCAGACAAACACCTGCATGCACACACACACACACACACACACACACACACAATCACACAATCACACTCCATCCCACCCCCAACCCCCCCCCCAAAAAAAAAAACCTCACAAAGCTATAATTGCTGAATAGGATCGTCAGAATTTAAAAAAGACAACCTTCTAGAATTACCATCCTTTGATTAGTCATTAAAATGCTAATATAAGCACTGCTGTTAAGGAACTCTGGATAGATTTTAAGGTTACTACTCTGCTGATCATCCTGGATAAGCCAGGGGATCCTCATATGATCATAGTTGGAGACAGAAGAGTCTCTAGGACCAATTAAGTTGAAGAGAAGAAGAGGGGGCAGAAGTGAGGGAAAAATATGAGAGTTCACAAAAATTAGAAGCCTGAATGAGTTGAAGCTTGAAGATGGCTAACAGTGAGAAGATATGATCAGCCTGGAGAAGCTAATAACAACCCTTGTCCTATATCCTTTTGGGCATGAATTCTGCTAACAACCTGAATGAGCCTGGGAACAGATTGTCCCTTAAAGCCTCTGAAAGGAATGCAGCTTTATGGCACCTTCATTCAACCTTGAGACTATGTTCAGAGAACTGGCTGAGTCACACCAGCTGTATCTACAGAACTGTGAGAAAATAAGTGGATGTTGTTTTAAGTTCCTAAGTCTGTATTAATTTGTTATGACAGCAAGAAAAACTAACCCAGCGAAGGACAGGACATAAATAAGGTGAGCTCTATAATCTTTCCAGTTTACAGCCTTGAAGGAGTGAACAGGCCATTTTTCAGGTAATGAGAATCCAGGCAGAGCCCAGCACCACTCTCCCTTGAGTAGACGAACTGATAGTCATGGAAGACCAAGCGGGAGGGAGTTCACAGTACACAGGAGAGAGGTGCACGTGGACAGAGATCTCCAACATTCTGCAAAAAACTTACCTTATTTCAACAGAGTACTGGTCAGCACTTGCATATAAAGAAAATTCATAAGGCACTGGAAAGAATTATCCCAAATAATTTGAGGGATAATGACAGGAGCTCACATATGCCCAGAAATAGTGCCTCTTCCTAGTGGACAAATCAGAAAAACTCATATTTACTGGGCATCCATGCAGGACACAAAAGAGCCTTACAGTGTCAGTGGGAATCAATTAGCTCTACATTAGATACTGCCTTGGTCCTTATAACCAATCTTAAAGGACAATATGAAAGTATTAAACTATTCCCATAACTAAACCACATCCCAAAACTATGCTCAGGAATATTAGGAGGAATCCAAAATCGCTTATTCCAATCAAACAAGTGAGACATATATGTAAAGAAGCAAGAAATCATAAATTGGAATGGAGAAAGTGTTCAATCAATCAAAACTAATCCAGAACTGACACCTGCCAGAATCAGCAGACAATGATATTATTATAGTTATTATTCCTGTATTCCACATACTCAAAAATAAAGTATAGACATGAAAGAATAAAAAAAAAAATTTGAACTACCAGAGGTGAAAATTGCAATGTTAAAAATGAACAGTACACTGGATAAGATTAAGGGCAGATTAACTGTTTCAAAAAGTCAGTGAATTTAAAGATATAGCAATACATACTATCTAAAATTAAAAAGAGACAGATGATAGAATATATGAATGAAATATCACTGAGTTGTGGAAACAACTTCAAGAAGCATAATATACATATTATTCGAGTCCCCAAAGGAGAAAGGGAGTCAGAAGACATATTTGAACCATTTATAGCCTAAGTTTTCCAAGTTTAATAAAAAGTATAAACCCACAAATCCAAGAAGCCCAAGGAACTCAAATTCTATAAATATAAGAAATGTTTCACCCATCAAAATAATTAAGTTACTTAAGACCAAAGATTAAGAGGAAGTCTTCATAAGAGAGAGAGAAAAGAGCCGGGAACAAAATAAGGTTAACAGCAGGTATTTTATCAGAGAGAAAGTAAAGAAGACAGTGAGAGCTCTCTTTAAATTCTATACTCAGCAAATTCAATACTTTAGAATACTAAGCTCAATGGAAAAATCTTTCAAAAAGTGAAGGCAAAATAAAAACTTTCAGACAGATAAAATCCAGGAGACTTTATTGCCAGCAGATTTGCACTGTAAGGAATGTGAAAGCAATGTCTTCTGGAAGAAGAAAAATGTTATCCCACAGAAATCTGGACCCACAAAACTGATGAAGAACACTGGCAAAGGTAGTAAGATACAAAATTGTTCTCATTGTTTAAATTTTAGAAAGATAATTAACTATTTAAGCAAACATATAAACAATGTATAGTAAGGTTTATAATATATGTATCACACAAAAAATAGCACAAAGCTGTTTAGAAGAGATATGGAAAGGTATTATTTAAGCTTCTGTTCCTATGCATGAAATGATATGCCATTACTAAAGATTGATAATTATGAGTTACATGTGTATACTTTAAAATCCAAAGAAACCACTAAAATAATAAAACAAAGAGTTATATGTAATAATCAAAATAATGTGGAATTATCTTTTAAATACTCAATTTGTTGAAAGGAAGGCAAAAAACGAAGGAAAAGAGGAACAGAGAACAAATAGGATTGTCAGTAAATAAATAGCAAGATGACAAATTTTAAAATAATTATATCACTAGTCCTATTACATGTAAGTGGCTTAAACACCCCAACATTTTTAATCCTATAAAAAGCAAGATCTGTGTATATGCTGCCTAAAAGTAATTTCCTTTAAATTCACAGATTGAATATAGGTTAACATTTTAGGAATGGGGAGATTAGATCAGTCTCTATCCAATCCAGAAAGAAAAGCCACACAATAAGAAATATTTTAATATAAATATTTTTATATAGCACCCAAGTTTATATGATGTATTCATAATATACATAATCTTAGAGGGTACATTAAAACATGGAAAGAGAATTTTAAAGAGTACAACAGACTGCAGGAGAGCATCCAGGAAGGAGAACATTGGGAAGTAGAGACTGTCCCTTGTCAAAGAAGGTGAAGTTGTAGACATTTGATGGACGTTTGCTGGGTTGCCTGAACCAGAGCTGGTTCAGAGTCACCAGACAAACAGGAACATTATCTGGGATACAGTTCAGTGCATGTTGATGAGACAAGGACTCAGTCAATGTTTTACTACAGGTGCTGATGAGACAGACAGTGGGGGAGCCCTTTCTCTGCAGCACCAGAAAACCTCGAGCTTTGGCTCTGACAGGTCCAGGATGCTGTCTGGGGCTTTGTAGACAACCCTGCAGGGATCCTGATATATATGCCTGGGGGTGAAGAAAGGGATCAGAAAGTAAATTCAAGGTCAGGTCAAGGCTCATGTCTGAGCTATCTAATCTCCTGGCTATGCTGCCACTGCCTGAATCTATAGCTGAAGAAAATATGCCAACAGTGTAGTATTGGTGCAAAGACAAACAAATAGGTCACTGGAACAGAATAGAAAGTTCAGAAATGAATCCACATATACACTGAGTAGCCAGATTATTATGATATCTGAATGCACATATGATATATATTAGAGGCCTGGTGCATGAATTCATGCATGGGTGGGGTCCAGCCAGCCTAGCGGGGGGGAGTGGACATGAAAGGTTGGCTGGCCTGACTGCTGGGTGAACTCCTGGTTGAGAGCACAATTTGCATGTTAGCCTTTTATTATATAGGATATATACACTGAGTGGCCAGATTATTATGTGTTCAGAGATCATAATAATCTGGTCACTCAGTGTACATGGATGTTGGGGAACACAAGAGACTTGGTTGGAAGGTTGGGTCCACACATGGACAACTGATTTTCAACAAAGGTGCAAAGACAATTGTGTAGAGTGATAATGATTTTTTCACAAATTATACTAGAACAATGAGATACCCATATGCAAAAAACCTCGAGCTTCAATCCACACCTTGGATCACATGCAAAAATATACTCAAAATGGATCACAAACAACTGTAAAACCTAAAATGATACAACTTCCAGAAGAGAGCATAGAGGGATATCTTTGGCTTGGCAAAGATATTTTTAGACTTGACAGCAAAAATACTATCCATAAAAAACAAATCAATATATGTTCTTTATCACAATAAAAAATGCCTATACATTGAAAGATACTGTTAAGAAACTGAAAAGTAAAACTTCAGAGAGTAAGAAAATATTGGCATATAATATACCTGATAAAGGAGTGGGGTCCATAAAGAACACTCAGAGATTCATTAGTAAAAAAAAATAACAATTTAGTTTAAAAAATGTGTGTGTGTGTGTGTGTGTGTGTGTGCAAATGATTGCTATACTTAAAAAAGATGTACAAAATAATATATAAGTGTATAAAATTTAATAAATATTATTAGTCATTTGGGCCATGAAAATTAAAATCAAAATGTATACCACTATACACCTATTAAAATATTTTACCTATAATTAAAAAGACAGGTCATATCGAATACTGATGAGGATGTGGATGACTTGGAACTCTCTTATACAACTTGTGTGAATGTAATGGTTCAAACATTTTGCAAAAGTTTTATCATTAAAAATAAACAACCAACTTAATCATGCATTGATCCAGCCATTTCACTCCTAGGGAGGTTCTGCTTGCGAAGTCCCTAAGATAAATGAAAGCATATGGGCAGCTTTGAGGTAGAAGAAACAAAGATATTTTTAATAATGGGTTTTAAGTTATAAAACTTTCAACACCTGTGCTCGTCTTACTTTGTCTTCTGGTAGAGCTCAAGAATTATAGAGAAAAAACTTTTTGTTTTTCAAATTTGAGTTTTAGGTATAAACTTTTGACTTCATTATTATAACTACTTTTAGTGATGAACAACATTTCTTATAATATTCATTGACCTTTAGATAAATCCTGGTGCACTTTCCCGGAGCTCAGCTCAATAAGCACTTTTATCCTGCCCTCTGCTTGAGGGAATACTATATGCATTATGCAAACATCTCCTCTGAAATGAAACACAGTGCACCGAGTTTAAATAAACTTCATTCATATCTTTGAAATCTTGGTAATGCAAATATCTACATTCCACAATGTGCATGCATTGTAGTTTTATTGAGTATTTCTTTGAGAGAAAGCTGGTAGCATGTTTAACCTTTCATACAGTTGATTGTATACATTTTTTGGGGAAAAATAACATGTTGACAAACCATAACCATAAAACCTTTAGAAAGAAAAACTAATCTTGCCAACTGGTTAATTAGGTAAGACATTTAGCAAGGCTACAATAACTGATAAGGAGCTGTGTTGAATATGCTATTTAATATGACATAAAGTGCAAATACCCAACTTTGGTAGAGAAATAAAGTATACATACAAGAAGTACATTCATTATTAAATGTAACATTAAGATGACTTTCAAAATATCCCACATTTCAGCAGATGGTTTACAAAACAAAAGAAAAATTAATAGCTATTTTCCTAAAAGTCACTATCAGTGTGTTTCTTTATGCTACTGATTATCATATTTCCTATTTAATCTCCAAATCTTGCCAGCAATGTAGCCACTATGAGGTTTCTATCAATGCACTGCACTTTGTCACTACTGTCTGGGAAAGAGGCTCACACCAACACATTGCCCATTCAAAAGCTGTGTTCAATACAAGTAATGTTTTTTGTTGAATGAATCTAATCTAATAAAGAGGGGATATGCAAATTGACAATCACACCACAACAAAGATGGTGGTGCCCACAGCATGGGGAGGGGGTTTGGGGAGTCAGTGGAGGGTTTCCAAAACACAAGATGGCTGAACCCACAGCAGAGGCTGAGTTCCCATAAGGAGCCTTAAGGAGCAATCAACAGGGACCTGAGGCCATGCCCCCCACCCAGCAGGGCTTGATAGGGGACCTCAGGCCTCACCCCCCACTTCAGCATGAGGCCAGGGGACCTGATGCCATGCCCCCTGCCCTGGCACCAGGTCAGGGGACCTGAGATGTGCTCCCCTGTCCAGCAGAGCTTGATGGGGAACCTCAAGACGGGTGCTGGGACAGGGGACCTCAGCCCACAACCCCCGCCCCAGTGCTGGGCTGGGAGACCTCAGATGGCACCCTCCACCCCAGTGCTGGGCCAGGAGTTCCTGAGGCCATGCCCCCACACCATGTTACCAGGCCAGGGACCTAAGGGTGTGCCAGGAGACCTGAGGCTGGGCACCCTACCCAATGGACTTGATGGGGGTGAGGCCAACCAGGTCTGGATCTTACAGTGTGTCCCAAACTCTGACAGTGGGAAGGGTTTGATATATATTTTACTAATTTTCTTTCATCTCTGACATTTTTATTATAGAAAAAGGGCAAATAGCAATATTAAAATATTTCCTCTGATTAATTCCCTTTTAACGTTCTCAAATTTCATGCACTGGGCCACTAGTTATTAATAATAACAACACTAGGCACTTTTTTTATTGAGTACTTACTATGTCCAGGAATGTTTAGAGCACATTGCATGTAGTCTTATATTGAGTTCTCCAGAAGCAGAGCTTCCATGGTGCACACAATTGAAGGAAAGTCTCAGGAAAAATACACTATGATTAAGAGAAGCAGTTTAGGTAAGGGGGAAAAAAACGTAACTCAATGTAGCAATCAGATAGAATCCAGCTTGTAGTCAGATCCTGGCAGAAGCCCCCCAGAATTGCTGGGACTTGATACAGGGACTTGTGTTTTGTAGGGTCTGGAGGGATTGTGTAGACCCAGAACCCTTCTTATAATAAGGATGCCTCAACCATAACAAAGGCAGTCCTCACAGAGAGATCAAGTGGGAACTGAGAGTAAAGGCACAGCAGCATGAAGGGGAAGGTCAGAGCACTGAACCAGAGAGGGATCCAGAGCTTCTGGACCTGAAACACAGTATTTGCTGCATGTGTGTTCACTTACTTCATCCTGCAAACAGCATTGTCAAGTCCATACTCTATGTCTGTTGTGTGTGTGTGTGTGTGTGTGTGTGTGTGTGTGTGTGAGTGAGTGTGTATGTGTGTGTGTGTGTGTTTTAGTAGAAAACTGATGCATAGAGAGGTTTATTAATTATATTGCATAGTAAGTAAGAAGCAGCATGTGCACTTAAGTGGTAATAAAAAAAAGGAGAATGTGAGGGATGGAGGAGAAAGAAAGTGAAAGGGAGAGAAAGGATAAAAATAGATAAATATGCAAAATGTGCCTATGATCTCCTTCTGCTTTTTAGATGCTCCTAGAATATCATATGTTTTAGAAAATTCAAATAAATTGATGTCAACAATATTTCACATTCTTTTTCCCGATTCTTAATTTGTGGAGGAATTTAGGTAGGGTGACAGAGTACTTAGGACACTAATCAAGAAATATATATTTTAAAATTCCAATTTTTTATTTGCAAATTGCAATTAAAACTCCCATCTATACATGACCAGGAAACTCCTCACTTCCTTTCCTAAAATATTTACCTAGCTATTTAACATATATATGTTGATTTCAGAGAGGAAAGGGGAGGGAAAGAAAGAAAATAAACCATGACCTCCTGGCTCATAGGTCTATGCTCAATCACTGAGTTACATGGGCTTGGCTTAATTTTTCTTTCTTATGTTTTGTCATACATACTACATATTTACAAATATAAACCATTGTGTTACAAAGTGGCCGAGGTGAGTGATGTGTAAACAAGACTAAGGCAATTCATGTGATCACATATTAGTAGAACTGATCTTTCTCTTAAGTTCTCCTGCATAGTTTTTTTTAATATATTTTATTGATTTTTTCACAGAGAGGAAGGGAGAGAGATAGAAAGTTAGAAACATTGATAAGAGAGGGTCATCGATCAGCCGCCTCCTGCACGCCCCCTACTGGGGATTTGCCCGCAACCAATGTACATGCCCTTGACCAGAATCAAACCTGGGACCTTTCAGTCCGCAGGCCGACGCTCTATCCACTGAGCCAAACCGGTTTCGGCTCCTGCGTAGGTTTTTAAATCCAGTATTTCATACCTTAAAATTTTCCTAGGCATCTTAAGTCATCATTGCCTGTATGTCTAGCTGAACATCCAATAATACTTGCTTTATCTAAGTATTTTTATATTTTGCATTTTTGATATTCAAATGTTCATAATATAAAACCTATAGTATCATATCATAAAATTCTATGTTCCATACTATAGTTTTAAAATGGTTAATATGATTTCAACAACACGGTGAAAATATTGTGTCATTGAAATGCTATTTTGAATTCTACCTAGGAGGCATTCTCTTTTCCATGTCGCTTTTTATATTCTTTATTCATAGCACTTTTCTCCCAGAGGTCCCCAAGGAAGCTTGCTACTTCTCTGAATTTCTGCCACATGCATCTTATACGGGCTTCACTGACAATCCAGCAAAGCCCTGACAAAGGGAGACAGACAGGAGGCAAAGCAGAGGAGGAGCAATTTTCTACATCAAAGATACTACAACACACTTGACAAAATTTTATATAACAAGATGTATAACACACATTATCCATGCATCATGGAAACATCCTTGTCATTCCAGGGCTTGGTGAGTCTTGCCAGGCACTTTGAAATTGTACTTGCAAATATAATTCCTAGTTCTTGCAATATGATCTAGGTGGGTGACGCATAAACAAACATCTCTCTGCTCACACAACATCTGGAAAGACAAATGGAATTCAAGTAACAAGTTCTGAACAATTATACATATAGAAACTACTCCTGGTGATATTTCTTTTCTTCCTACACATGTTGCACTCTCATACAAAACAGTTGCTGTCTGATGAAAGACTTTAACAAGCAGCAAAGAAACAAAACTGCAATGGCATGAAAAACAATAAAATAACATTTGACCTAACAACATAACAGCTTATGATAATGAGAGTTGAAAATGAAATTATAAATATCAAACCTCTTTTGAGACAAAGAAGGAGCATCATAATTTAGTAAACATGATCAGTTTTTAAATCACACCAGTTTTAACAATAATCACTTAGGAGGCAGCATCTGGTAGAAAAGGCTCTTAAATGTCTTGAGACTTTTTCTCTCTATTGTGTCTAGTGCAGTGCTCTACACAGTACAGGGTCTTATATATTGATAGCTCAACATTTTTTAAATCAAATCTACTGATATTTGACATTAATGTAAGACACAGCCTATAACAATGTTCAGAGGAGAAAGTGCTGTCATTCTTTTGATAATTCATGTCTTTTCTGAGTCTATCTACTCTGGGTATTGAAAACTCTATGACTTATGCATGTTTTAAATTAATGAGTAGCCCTTGAAGTAAATTAAATTTATCCTATATAATAAAAACAGAATATGCAAATAGACTAAATGGTGAAACAACCAGTCGCTATGACATGCGCTGACCACCAGGGAGAAGATGCTCAATGCAGGAGCTGCCCATGGTGATGAGAAGCCTGGCTCATGGCTGGCGAGTGCAGCAGCGGTGGCACGCAGTAAGGAGTGAAGGGTCCTGGATGGCTAGAGCCCCGGACTCAGAGATATCCACCTTCCGGCTTAGGTCTGACCCCCCTGCTGGCTTAGGCCCAATCCCCCTGCTGGCAGATGGACATACTCAGAGGGTTCCCAGACTGTAAGAGGGCATAGGCCAGGCTGAGGGAACACACCCCCTTCCCAGTGCATTAATTTTGTGTACCAGGCCTCTAGTAAGAAAGAAACATATTTAGTAGCTAAAAATATCCATTTTTGGTCATATATTTTTAAGAAAACTAACACATACACACACACAGGGAAATGCTTAATTTTAAATTATCCTACATAGAATAGTTCAGTCCAAGCATCTATCTATGAAATAAAAACCAATGAAATTACCTGAATATAATACAAGTATATTATTCCTATTATAATAATGAGCATTCAGATCAAACTCACTAGGTATTCATCTCAAAGTAGATACATTTCTTTTGCTAAACAACATGCAGAAAAGATAAAATGATTTCCTTAAGTAAATATCTGTCTGATTTTTGATAGACTGACCTATTTAGTCATTTAAATCAATTCCCTTTATATTTTCATTCTTAAAATTATTTGATAAAATTAAGTAATTAGCTCAGTCCTAATAGTGTTAATTAACAATACTTGTTTTCATTGTTTATTAATACAATATTCACTCCACATCTGAGTAAATATTCTGATTTTATAAATTCACTGGTTAAATTATCCATTTATCAATAAAGGCACAGGCATTTTTGTGCTCTCAAGTTCCTCCTCTACTAGAAGTAATTGAGTCTTTGTATTTCCAAAAGGTTAACTAACCTATAAATGACCTAATAGTTTCATCTCAGACAGTCATTGTTGTTCTTAAAAAGACACCGTCATTAGAAGTGATTACAGCTTAACTACCTACCTTGGACTTGTTTTTAAATCATGAAGAATTAGAAAGCAAAATAAAAATTCTCACTTTTATCAGGGGTTAGATTACCATAGGGTCAATATCTTCAAGGTGAGGGAGTCAGTGCCTGGGCATAATTTTGTACTCAGTTTTGAACAGGCCTTAAATTGCTTAGAAGAAAAACGCATATCCCCAATTCCTTTCTTAGTGGAAAAAATCCATAAATATAACTACAAGAAAAGAAAACACTGAAGTTTCTTGAGGACTTTTTGTTGTTTTACTATTAATGCTCATACTTGCAAACCTCCAATAATGGAACTAAAATCACAGGTAATTTTGAAAAGTTTCCTATTTCTGTATCTAAAGAGAAGAAAAAATATATAAAGGAATCCATCTTCTCTTTTACTTCTACATCCATAACAAGATTGATAAAAGGGCAATAATACAACAGCTTTGTTCTTCCCAATTTTGACAGGAAGGTGAGATAAAGGGTAAAGATGTTTTAAATGGAGCAAACTTTCTTATTACTGACTTACGTTTATGTATGATGTGCTGAGCTTCCACTAACTGAATTTCTTATAAATGTTGAATGGATAATAAATAAATGAATAAATGAATTGCAATTCAAAAAGACACATATAATATGGTCATTAAGTACAATGTCTTCTTTTAAATGAACTACTGAAATGTTTTTATAAGGTGTATATGTGTGTTAGCTAGAGTATATGGATGCTCCAAGAATATGTTGCTGTAAGGTCATGTACAACTGTAAAAGAAATATTGCCCCCAACGTCATTAAACAGGCAGGAAGGTTTATTCAAGACTATTTATTGCAAAAGGCAAGAGAGGTTGAACTCAACTCCATTGAAACAAAAAGTAGGATAGTTTGTAAGTCCTGGAGTAAGATAGTAGAAAAGTACTGAGGGACTTTATGGGAACTTTGGTCAATGTGATGAGGCCATTTGTGTTTGCCAATGGGAGTTTATGAAAGTTAGGTTCTACCCTCTCACAGACTGGGAGATTAAGCACAATCTTTTTGATAATCACATTTCAAGGCGATGCCTCCCAGATCATTGAGATGGACATTTCTGAGCTATAGAAAATTTCCATCTCAAAGGGACAGAGAAAGAATTTACAATTGCAAGTTTCCTAAAGAAAAGGGAGGCCTGGAGTCTATATCTATTTATAGGTATATCTATAAGAAATATATATAAATGTTAGTCAGGTTGAGGAGAACTTTAAAACCATGTTGGTCAATAACTATCCATGTTTATATTTTATCAGTCATATTCATAGATTATCTTTACATTTGTGAAGATGATTTTGACCTACACCAATTAGAATTAGAAACGTTCTTATGCCCAAAGGGCTTGAATATATTAGCATATAATAAAGTATTTTTGAGCATGAAGTTATAGAATACGTATTTGTGTGTTATAATTATCAAATGCATGTTCCAGACATCTAAATGTAGCTACAGCATATTTCTATACTAGGCTCCTGAAATATCAAGTGATTGGAAACTATGGGACAGTTTGCTTATTTCCAAGAAAAAGTTCATTTACATTTACTGATTGAATAATTCATTTTCTAGCTATTGAAAATGTCAAAATGATTAATTAAACTTTAAAAAGATGATAAAGAGAAGAGTAGTAAAATAGTCTCAATATCAAAATTTTTAATTATTGCTGATACTTTTATTTAATTTGGGATATGTCAGTGACTAATTTTAGGTTGAGAAAAACTTTTGTGATTCTGTAATAGGTAGAGGAGGTGTATTCACTAGATCAGATCTTCATTTATTTCCTCTAGAGTCTAGACTATTGAATATGCCTCTTTTAGAGTCCCCTTTCCAATTTAAAGAATCACTTCATTTGTGAGCCATAAAGATCTGTCTTTTGTCTTTCTAAAATGGCAAAATGCCAACCCAGTCAGAGTGGCTCAATGGTTGAGCATCAACCTATGAACCAAGAGTTCATGGTTTGAATATAGATCAGGGCGCATGCCTGGGTAACAGGCTTGATCCCCAGTGGTAGGCATGCAGGAGCAGTTAATTAATGAGTCTCTCTCATCATTGATGTTTCTATCTCTCTCTCCCTCTCCTTTCATCTCGGAAATCAATAAAATATATTTTAAGAAATTCTTGTATAAATGGGAGCATGCAGTTCAAATCTGTGTTGTTCAAGGGTCAAGTGCATAAGCAACTAACCCAGGGCTACAAAGCAAAGTGGGAAGGCCCTAAATCTTAATTCTTGTTGTGTGTAATAGCTTAGACTAGTGACATTAAGGCAGATATTTCTGTATGCCTTATTTTTACTGTAATACCCATTGCCTTGGGCTGTGACTAGCACAGAGTAGGTTCAAGGTAATTTTTTATTGGGTGGTTAATGAGTAAGTGAATGACTAGCAAAGCCTTGCCTAGGACACTAATGTATAATGTTGCATTGGGCTCGTTCACTGTATGGACTCTAATGGTCATCTATTTCTCTGTTGACCTATTTATGGACTAAGGCAATACTTTCTCCTTATAAAAAATTGTAAGTTCATTGAAGAAAACAAATGGTATTTAAAAAAGGAGCGCATTGTAGAATAAACATAGTTGACACAGTACATATCAATACATATGTCCAAGTTCTTTCATTAAAATTATCCTTGCAAAGACTATCATCTTACTGGCAAATGAATCACCATATAATTTGAAATACCTTTTTTGTGAGCTTCGTATAGTAAAAATTACAACTCTACCCTGCCATTAGTTAAGAAGTGATAACTTTGAGTTGAGGGCATTTATCGAGTAAACATGAAACATTTTAGATGGGCATTATGGTGTGACTAGATTGGACTTTATTTTCCAATCAACAAATTTACCAAAATCTTAGATATGATTAACTCAAATGCTATTTTCATGAGCTATTTATATGAGTAAGAACCAACTTAGAAATGGTTTCTTCTTAATGCACTAAGTTCTTTCATTAACAAATCAGAAATATTATTTAGATATTTATGTTTATATATTTGCCTTTAGTATATTTTTACTCTTTATTCTGAGTATTTTGTCCAATAAATTCCCAATACTAGTCTACATAAATAAGTTTCATTATTCCACAGCAAAAGGAGAAAAAAATAGCAATGTATCTATCTCCATATCTATAAGGAGAGCATAATTAAAAGTTGAAAATTCTACACTGGTTTCCAATCACACAAAAATGTTCTATGAAAATATAATGTCTATAGTTCTTTATTATGCTTTACTCTGACCTTATCACCAAGAAGATATTGATATTGATCAATAATCATCCCATCTCCCACCATGAATTTGTCATTCTTCTGACCTCACTTCATATCTCTCTTCTATTGTACTCCATTGTTTCAGAACTTTACTAAGTTATGGCTCACCTTACCTGATAAATACAGTTCCTCTGTATTCTTCTTCTTCCACTGATAAGGGCCAAAAGAATATCTAATGTATAAGTATTGTGTTTTTCTCACTAAAAGATTTTAAAAGAAATGTTGAAAGTAGATGGATAATACCAATTAGAAAATAATATATTAGTTTTCTTGGACAGAGTGGCTCAGTTGGTTGAGAGTCATCCTGTGCACCAAAAGTTGAAGGACAGAATCCTGGTCAGGACATATACCTGGCTTATGGGCTCAACCCCCAGTCATAGCATATATAGAGAGCAACCAACTCAATCTCACATTGATGCTTCTCTCTCTCTCTCTATTTCTTCCTCTCTCCCTCCCTCTCTCTTTCTCCATTTCTCTCTATCTCTCTCAGCATGTTCTCAGGTGAGGATTAAAATAATAATAATATAATAGCTTAGAAAGTAAAAATACATCAGAGTTACATTACTTTCCTTTTTCTCTGAGTAAAACTAGAATATGTGAAATGAGGAAATTCATTAAAATACACTAGTTATAAAGATGTGACAAATTAGATAAACTAAAGAACAGCAGAGCCTATAAAATATATAAATTTGTATTAATAACAGCTCCCCAGGTGACCAAGCACACAGCTAGGTTTGCCTATATATAGCCAAATCAATTATGCATTCATATAATTGAAAAGAAAATGCATATGTATTGGTCTTGATAGATGAAGTGTCTTTATCCTCAGGAGGATCATATTAAAGAGAGAGAAGCCACACAGATGAAGTAAATAGTATCAAAGAAGTGTTTGGTTGTCCAAATATATTCTACTTACAGAGCAACAAGAATTAATTAGGAAGAGGTTTGTATAGGAATAAAAGTTGAGACCAAGGGAAATAGAATGGGCTTGGATTCTTGGATGTGGTTCACATGTGCACTGAGTATGCATGCTTGGAAACTTCTGAAGTAAGCAACTTTGTTGGATTGAACCTACAAACATGGCTAAGTGAATACCAATGAAGTAAAGGTTTTGTAGACTCCCTTTGCTTTGTCCTAGCTGCTATGACTTTTGCATGAAAAGACCCTTTGGGGAGCAAGGAGTTCAGTCAACACCACTTACATGATCGTTTTAAGTGTTTTCCTGCTTTTTTGAGAAGTGGTTCTTGGCTTTTTTAAATCTAAACCTATGCATAGGCAATTCTTTGAAGAGAGACTGATACATTAGATCTTTGAAGGTAGTTAAATCATTAACTAATAGAGTTGACATAATATTAATATGTTTTAAACAAAAATTAATCAGAACATGGAAATTTTACGTTATGACCTTTGGTGAATATGATTGTGTTGTCTTCCCCCTGAAATTATATAATGTGGCAAGCAACATAGTCCATCTTTGTATTGATCTAAGATTGGTAGTAGTTATGTCATTAGTGAATAACAAAAAACAAAAACACCCTGTTTCATTCAGTGCAGTATAATTTCATATTTCAATTGTTTTTATGGAATGAAGGAGTATGTACTTGTGGGGAAAATGAATAAGAGGAAACTCAGACATATTTTATAAAGTATAGTCCAGGTGATATCAGTATATACTCTTTTTTTATTCATTTTTTAAAATATATTTTATTGATTTTTTACAGAGAGGAAGGGAGAGGGATAGAAAGTCAGAAACATCGATGAGAGAGACATCGATCAGCCGCCTCCTGCACGCCCCCTACTGGAGTTGTACATGCCCCTGACTGGAATCAACCTGGGACCTTTCAGTCCGTAGGCCGATGCTCTATCCACTGAGCCAAACTGGTCTCGGCAGTATATACTCTTTTAATCTTGTCTCTGCCATCAATTTTTGCATACCTTGATCGACTCTAATTTGTCAGGATTCCAATTTTCTCATTTATTAAAGTTGAGAGTTGTGACGTTTGAATGCATGGATGTTTGGGTACTGGATAAGGTTATCTTTAAAACCACTTTCTGCTCAAATGCTTCAAAATTTTGTGAGTAAGTAGTAACCAGAATAAGAGAAAAGGTATCCAGCTCATCTTCAAATATATCATCTGTCTCATGATATATTTCCTTGAAATGGAAACAAAACACGCAAATTATGCTTCTGAAGCTTTGTGCTGTGATCCACAATTTTGTCTTAAGTGTCCTTTAAGACTGATGGCTAAAGATTTAGATGACATGGGAAATGGGTAAAGATCAACTTTTCTGAAAGATTTCCTGGTTCAGGGATATCTTTTGCCCACTACCAAGGCCATGTGTATATCTAAAAAAAATAGAGAGGAAAACACATAAATCTAATAGTAATGAACAACCTCCAAATCTTATAGGTTTATAAAAAGTAGCCTTCATTTCATTCTCACCCTACATGTAGACTGTAGTTCTGTCCAAGAGTTTTCTTTCATTAACCCAGGTTGAAAAAGCAAACTCCATTCTGCACATTAACTCATCTCATAAAGAACAAAAGCAAAATCAACAAAGCACATTAGGTCATTGCATAGATGTAATATTTGTCATATTTTACTGGCTAAAATAGTTACAGGGCTGTGGCTGACAATGGAAAAGGAATACATTCTAACCAGCAGGAACACACTGGGCAATGTCAAGGGTGGACAGTGCTATCAAGCTGAGGGGGTGCAGTTTGGTGAACAATAACACAATCCTGGAACTGATAGCCAGGATTTCACTGTGAAACTGATTAGTGTCCTTAGACATCGTTTTTTCATAAGCAGTCTCCCACTTTATCTAAAACACTTGTTTCCTGCAAGTCTTGAATTCAAAGGCAAAACAGTACCCATAACTGTTTCTGTATTTTATTTTATTTTATTTTATTTTATTTTATTTTATTTTATTTTATTTTATTTTACTTTATTTATGACAGTATTACAGATGTCTGCCAATTCTGCACCCCCTATTATTCCCCTCCTCCAAGCCTCTACCTCAGCCCAGGCCTTCACCACACTATTTTCTGTATCCATTGCTTATGCACATATGCATAATGAGTTATCTGTATTTTACTTTATTTTATATTTTAATATATTTTATTGATTTTTTACAGAGAGGAAGGGAGAGGAACAGAGAGCTAGAACCATCGATGAGAGAAAAACATCGATCAGCTGCCTCTGGGATGCCCACCTGGGATGTGCCTGTAACCAAAGTACATGCTCTTGACCAGAATCACACCTGGGACCTTTCAGTCCACAGGCCTATGCTCTATGGATTGAGCCAAACCGGTTTCGGCGAGTTATCTGTATTTTAGAGGAACAATGAGATTTGGGATAATTTATTTCAACCTTTTAATCTGTAAGATGAAGAATTTTTTTTTTTAAGGAGAAAAAAAATAAACCAAGGATGAAAGGCACAAATGCAAAATTTTCCAGATAGTGGTAGTTTCAAGTTTTGATACTGGGGTTTGGACTACACCTCACTTCTTTCCAGTCCAAGCCCATAGTATATGACCAGAGATCCGTTCTTTCCACATTTCTAAACAATATTGATTTTCATTAAAGAATACTATACACTTCTCTCTCTGAGATGTGTTTGTTTATGATGCTATCGGAAGTACACCACTTGGAAAACTAAATCACCACCTACACGAATGTCACCATTTCACTGGAACCACTGCATTCTGTAGAGCCCCTCAGAGGTCTCAGATAAATTTCACTGAATTGTAATTCAATATTTTTATTTCAGTCCACACAACTCTATGTATTGATGAGACTGGCACTCTCATCATCACAATGAACTATGATGTCTTTTCTCTGAATTAAATTTAAATTGAATTTGAAAATATTTTCCAGCACATAAAAGAAAGACCAGGGAAACTGTCTCATTTATTTCCAACTTAAAAACTAAAGGATATAGATTACTGATTAGCTGACTATATTCTGATTTAAGAAGCATTTAAAAAATTGTTCTTTATTCCCTCTCTAATTGTGCTATAAAATTAATACAATTGTCATAAAATTATATATGTATGTGTGTAGATATACATATATATATATGTATATATATATATATATACATATATATATGATAAAATTAAAAAGTAGCTGGCTGTCAGAGTAGGTCCTGCCTTCCAAATTTCCAGATTACAGGTGTTACCCATGATATAATTAACTTAAATGACTATCTTCCTGTCATATGACAAAGGTAGGACAATTTATGTAACTACTATCCATCTTGTAAAGAGTTTATAAAGCCCTTACTCATGATTGGCTTCACACACTGATTAATAGACACTTTCTACTTCAGACTTTAATTAAAAGCAATAAAAGCAGTCAACTGGAGGCCATGAATGTGCTGGTGACAAAAAAAAAATGCCATTAGAGAGATGGAAGATCAAGCACTGAACAAATTTAGTGTGAAGTCTTCTAAGTAGATCCATATGCCTGTGCTTAAAACCTCCCCAGGACAGTCACAATTGTGGAGGGATTGCGCAGATAGAGTTAAATAGCAATTAAGAGTAGGACCCTCAGTTTTAGACACAATCTGCTTTAATTTAAGAGAAATCCACACCATATTTTTTCCATATTTATATAAATGTCAAAGTTAGTGGAAATAAAAAATTAGACAACTTTTGAATGTGCAAACTCTACCCTGCAGGTTTTGTTATAAAATACAAATTGCTAAATTAATTCCATTGCATCTGAAGAGTAATTTAATATAAATCATTGAACAGATGCCATGCACTATTGTGATTCATAGAGAAAAAAACAAGCAAATGGTTATTGATTCCTATAGTGTAATACTAATTATTCATTTACCACTCAATAAAAATATTTGCCTATAATTTAAGCTATATAACATATAGAAAACTGGCAAACAGAGTTGAAATAGCATTAACAATACACAGGAGCTTATGAATTATGTGGTATTTGCTTTCTACCCATATTTCTACAACCATCTCTAAGTTCTTGAGTGACAGAGCAGAAGTTGCTGAGGAATTCCTTAACACCTGATGCACATATTTGAATATTTGCAGAGATGCAAAGATATCCTTACATTTCTAAGGTTCTAAGGCACATTCTCTACCGGCATACCTGGATCAAAACCAAGTAAGAAGTTCAGAAATTATCTGAGCTCAGTTTATCTTTCAAAGGAAAGCCTGTTTCTCAGTACCCCTAGGGAGAGCCCTGCAGTGTTCTGGCATGATGTAAGGCCCTGACTTTGCAGGGCTCAGTGTTTTGGCCCAGAAGGCAGACAGATACCAACTTAGCAATTTAAGAGTGCAGTATTACAAAGGTTTAAAAAATGAAATCTAGTGTGACAGGAAAAACATTAACATATGAGTTTCATAGCCTCTCCCCTTTCATTCCCCATTAAAGATAATTCTATTTTTGCCAGTTTTATTCAGGGTCTTATGTACAGATTGGCAAAACAGGAGAGTGGGGGGTGGGAGGATAAAAATTAAAGAAGCCAAATACAAATTGATTGATTTTGTTGGAAAAGGCAGAGAATGACTCCTAGAAAAGATATAGAAAGTGGAACTGGGGTAAACATAAAAGCAGCACTGCTGTTATTTAGGGAGGCCTTGTGTGGTGGGGAGTTGAAAGAGATGGCACTGTTTTGCTGAAAGGAGTAGAGTGTGGGAGGATATAGGAGCAAAGAAAATGTTTAGTGTTTTTTTTTTCCCCCTAAAATTTCTTTATGTGTAAGTATTCTACTGACAGACAACAGGAAACGTTTAAGGTGGCTTTTCAAAATATCTTTATATGTAGGTTGGGGTTTCATTTTAATGTGTATTTTATAAATTCATCCAAAATGGGAAATAATTTATATTGATTTTGCCACTATAATATTAAGGGGAAAGTCCCTCTCTTTTTCAAATACATTTGTCTAAAGACCTAGCCAATTCCTCTTAAAACTACCACAAGTTTATTAATGCTAGACACTCAAAACATGAGAAAAGTTTAAAATATATTTTAGTGTAAGCTTTCAAGACGTTGGAGTAAATTGTATTTCTGCTAAGAGAAGATGAACAATATCTTCTTTCTTTTATGATACTATAGATCAGAATTAGGAATATCTAAACACACATACACACACACACACACATACCACACACTTCCACATACACACATATGTGTACATTGACATTTTTCTCCTAGAAAGCATGTTATTCTATTTTGTAGTTTCTATAAGCTTTAATTTGATTGTAAAATATTAAGGCTTGATTTTTCTTAAAACATAGGAAAAAACATTATTTTCTCATCCTATCCGTTAACTTAAAATAGTACAAACATTGGTATTTTATCATTGGTCCAAAAATCTATTAAAAATCTCAATATTAGCAATCACTGATGTGTGTTTTTTTGGGGGGTAGGTCGATTAAAATGCATCTCTTGCTTCTTTTCATTTGATCAGTAGACAGTTCCTATTTGCATATATATTATTAGAATATAAATTATAAGCAATTAGTGACAAGGATCCTAACCTAAAAATGTCTTTCTAATTGTAAATTTGTGCAAATTCAAACTTACATACATTTTCCACTAAGTCAAAATTAATCCACAGATTTATTTGAAATCTTTTTTATGTTACATTGTCTTTATATTATATATATATTTTTGAGTATGTTTGATAGTCAGAGACCTGACTTAAATCTAGGCCCTTTCTCCTAACAAGTGAATATTTCTCTACAATGAACCTAAGTTATGTCAGTTTTCTCCTCTCTGAAATAAAACATCGGTGCCCAGAGTTGAGTGAAGAAAAAAAAAAGCAGTTTTCTCACTGAACTAATTTTGGGGCTTGACTTTGGCTATGCTTTTACCTATGCATCTATCTATTCCTGCTTGTTTTTGAATTTATTACTTCAGCTCCTATTGCGATATAAGGCTGCACAATTATTTCAGCTCCTATTGCGATATAAGGCTGCACAAAATTTGTGCAATAAGCCTTCCTTCCTCCAGCTTCCAGCACCAGCTTCCCTCTGGCACCTGGAATCCAGGTTTCCCACACAGCCCTGGCTTGCTTAGAAGGATGGAAGGACGTCAGTCTAACTAGCATATTGTGCTTTTATTATTATAGAATATTAAATCAGCCTGGGTAACATTTTATTACTCACAACTAAGAATCCTGGCTAGTATTGAGACCATGATTAATAATACTGCTTTAAAATGAACAACAGTTCTAAAACTGAATTAGGGGTCACATCTTTTGTGGTAACAAATGAATGAATGTTCTTTAATCATATATATCACTAAAATTTGGTGTACCAATGGAAGCTCAGGTTTTCATTAAGGGTAAGAAAAAGAGAAAGCTGAATTTTATTCTCTCTCTCTCTCTCTCTCTCTCTCTCTCTCTCTCTCTCTCCCTCTTATTGTTCTATCTTGAAAACTGTATGATGAAATATTCCAAAATGAAATAAGAGTAGGGATGAAATATTAGACCCCCCAGATCAGATGGCATTATGGCATTCAAACTGTTACTGGGTCAGAGCAGAGAATAAGGATTAATAAGGTGCTTGCCAAGGACACAAAATAGGCCAAAGCTGGGAGGACATTCCTTGCCTGATGTGCACACATGTGAAAGGCAATGAGCACCTGGAACATAAGAATTATGAATAAAGGTAAGCCTGAAATTGTAGAGCCAGAAATGAAACGTCTAAACATTACATGCTTGGTTTTAACAAAATAAAATGGACTAGAGTGGGACATTTCAAGTCAGGCAACTACAAAGTGTTCTACTCTGGAAATGACAAATTCAGGAAAAACAAAAACACAACACTGTGGCTTTAAAACTGAAGCAAGACGTAGCACAGGCAATAAGGGGCTATAATGCAAGGTCAGGCTGAATAATATCAAGCAGACTTCTAGGAAAACCTATTAACACAACACACCCATCATTCAAGTCTATGCTCTACCTACAACATCTAAAGAAAATAAATTGAAAACTTTTATGCAAATATCTAAGAAAAAAATGATCCCATATCAAAACAAGACATGATGATAATTTTAGGTGATTGGAATGCAAAAGTAGAAAAAAAAAGCAGAATCAAATGTCACTGAAAAATTTGAACTGTGGGTCCGAAATTAAGCAGGATATTGGCTTATGGATTTCTGTGAAGCCAACAACTTGACTATCACAAACACATGGTTCATACAACTGACAATTGGACATATGGACATCACCAGAGAGCTTCAAAAACAACTGTAATTTCAAAATATAACATAAATAGCCTACAGTTAAATTTAATTGACTGAGTACAGGAAAAACTGTGGATTAAAAAAGAAAATATTATTAGGAAATAAAACAAAAATAAAGACAATATAAGAAGTAAAAATGAAAGAAAATTTGAGATGTGTGACCAAAAAAGAAAAGAAATCAGCTACCAAAAGAGTCAAGAAATAAAAGGAAAATTCAAACCTGAATTAGGAATGCTGAATTACCTGGCCAGAAAAAAATAAAAGGAAGATGGAAAAAGTATACTGAAAATCTATATAGAAGCTACAGAGGGATGGCAGACACCTCTGAACAAAATCCCTATGAAGAAGAGTCTATAATTCTAGAAAGTGAAGTGAAAGCTATCATAAAACTCGTTGGAAGAAATAAATCACAAGTCACAGAGATGGAATCTGTTAAAATCCTAACAAGAATATGTTAACAAATCTAGATAGAAAAACAATGGCCTAATACTGGAAATGTTCCATATACCTCCTACTTTTTAAGAAAGAAGATGCAGGAAATATATTACATTTAGAACCATTGCTCTCATTTTCCACAGAAGTAAAGTGATGCTCAAGGTGATGTAATCAAGGCTCTACCTTACATGTAGCAAGAAACACTAAATGTTCAAGCTGGATTCAGAAGAGACAATTAAAATCTCATTTTGAGAATTAATTGGATACTGGAATGATCCAAACACTTTCAGAAGAAGCACAATCTATTTTATAGGCTACAATAAAGCCTTTGTCTGTGAAGATCAAGTTTGTCTCAGTGGATAGAGCGTCAGCCTGCGGACTCAAGGGTTCCAGGCTCAATTCTGGTCAAGGGCATGTACTTTGGTTGTGGGCACATCCCCAGTGAGGAGTGTGCAGGAGGCAGCTAGCTGATCAATATTTCTCTTTCATCAATGTTTCTAACTCTCTATCCCTCTCCCTTCCTCTCTGTAAAAATTCAATTTATATATATGAAAGAAAAGTTATTGGTTACTCTGAAAGAAATAGGCATGTCTCAGTACCCTATTGTCCTGGCTTTTAATCTGTATTGTGGTCAGGAAGCTATAGTCAGGACAGAATAAGGAGAGCTGGAATAGGTTTCTGACAAGGACACTTTTTATCTCCCTGTTGATTTAATCTGTACACAAAACTCTTCATATGAAAAACTGGACAAGATTCAGAAGAAGTGAACATTGGCAGAAGAAATATAAACAATAAAATATGCAGATAACATAATCTTCCTGAGAGAAAGTAGCAATGATTTGAAACAACTGATGAAAGTAAAAAAAAAAAAAAAAAGTACCAAAACAGGGCTGCATTTTAACATTGAAAATATAAAAATCCTGATTGTAAAAGATATACACAAATTTAACATAGATGCTAAAGACATTGAAATTGCTGAAGATAGTATATACTTTCTTTTACTCATCAAATCAAATGAAGACTGCAGCCAAAAAATCAAGAGAAGGCTCAGACTTGGAAGGTCAGCAATGGAAGAACTAAGAAAGATCTCATCCACAACCTCATATTCCCAACTACTATGAACAGATGCTAAAGCTGGACAGTAAAGAAGGCTGAGAGGAACAAAATTCATTCATTTGAACTATAGTGATGAAGGAGAGCTCTACAGACAGCTGAACTGCAAGAAATATTATAGAGAAAATTCAGCTTGAAACATCTTGAAGCTAAAAATGACAAAATTAGCATAGTCTTTCTTTGGGCACATCATGAGAAGTAAGAGTTCTTTGAAAAAAAAAAGGGGGGGTGGACTGAGAGAAGTAGAAGGCAAGAGAAAAAGAGGAAGGCAGAATATGAGATGGAATGACTCCATAAAGAAAGTCATATGCATGAATTTGCAGAAGCTGAGCAAGGCTGTTGAGAACAGAACATAATTGATATCACTCACCCAGAGATTCACCAGGAGTCAGAGCCAACTCAACAGCTCATATAAAAATAATCAAGGGGTTTTCTGGAATAAGGATACCAAGTTTTAAAATGTAACATGGTGTTGTGAATGCAATCACAGTTCTTTCTAAATTTCCTTTAATTTTCATATGTAGAACTTCATGGAACAGAGATATTGTAAAGACATTCTGTATAGGTTGACACTATGGAAAAAAGTGATTGTTTTTAGTGGGAATCAGTCATTGAGCACCAGAAGAAGACCAAAACTAAGAGTGATCAAGAAATATGTAATATTTTGCCAAAACTGGTTTGGCTCAGTGGATAGAGCATCGGCTTGTGGACTGGAAGGTCCCTGGTTTGATTCCGGTCGAGGGCATATATCCTGACTGCGGGCACATCCCCAGTAGGGGGCGTGCAGGAGGTGGCTGATCGATGTCTCTCTCTCATCAATGTTTCCAACTTTCTACTCTTCTCTCTTCCTCTCTGTAAGAAATCAATAAAATATATTAAAAAAAGAAATATGTAATATTTCTCAATATTTCAGACATTTTCAAAGGAGTACAGCTAGTCAGTGTTTCTACAACATTTGGGAAGGTTTAGGAGTTTTCCTTCAGGTAGTAAAGAAAAATGGAAGACTCATTGTAAGTAATCCCAAAGAATAACAGGCAGCTAAACTCTCTATTACATCTATAATAATAGCAGTAGAATATTTTTTTACAACTTATGAGTTCTAGATCACTGTATCTAAGTAATATTAATAGTGTGGTTATAAAGACTTCAAATAGATATCCTATTCCATAATTCCATATCAAAATTTTCAGGAATCCCAGACCCAATCAATTCCTCCCAAATAGCTCTATTGAGGGTATGAAATGGGTTGGGATAAGCAAGGATGCCAAGGATATTGTCAACCACAGACACCAGTAGACAAGTTGATGAGTTCTAAAGTCAGAGCTAATGCTGTTCCAAATCATTCACTTTCAGAATTGTTTCTCCAGTCACTATCCAGGCTGTGGCCAATATGTGAAACACTCAATGCACCATAGAAATTATATAAAACATTCCTTTTGCCACAAATCATTGTTCATTAATGCTACTTTTCACAAATCCAAAAGACATTTTCAAGGGAGATTGTGTACTCCTCACACATTTTTGAGTTAGGTATTAGAATAAAGGGCAATAAAACTGACTAAATATAGGATCTAAGAAATGAATATATAGTCTCAAAATTAAACAAGGTCAGAGCCAATGCAGCAGAGGAAGGAATACACTCAAAATTAATTAGAAACCAGAATCAAACAAACTCAATGATACCTGTTTACTTGTTTTCTGAGCAATTTATAGGTCTTTACCAGGTAAATTAAAGAAAATGTCCTTAATTGGTTCTGGAAGATAATTGGTACAAGGTTATTTCAGCTTTAGCTTTTAAATTGATGTATCAAGGGACAATCTAATAGACATATCCAGTAAAGACTCGTAATATCCAACAAGGATTTGTCAATGGGCCTTGTGATTTTAGGATTAAAGAGTTTTCTATTAATATAGAACTGTAGTCACTCATATTTATTTAGAATATTTCAAGATAATAGTTGCCTACCATTTCCTCATCATGCCAGGGAAATATTTGCCAGGAATTGTGTCATTACCAATTTTAGAGTCTGGCTGAAGATATTCTTTGTGAAATAGTTTGGCGAAATAATCAAAATCAACAAATGTGTCAGATGTTGTAATGGATACACACACACACACACACACACACACACACACACACGTTACACTAAATAAAGCTTTTGCTCCAGAAGTAACAAAAAAAAGAAAAGAAAAACCAGCACCACAACATAGTAAGTATGTGTTGCTAGGAAAGGGGAAAGAAGTGATCATGGAGGACTAATATAAACAAAGGAGTAGGCTGTATTTCAAATGAATTTGAACATGGATAATATTTGGGTAGTCAGAGAAAATGGAACATCTAGAAAGCAGGGAGAGAATATCCCAGGTGGTCATAGCAGAAATGTAACACCAAGAGGCAATAGGAGATATGGTTTGAGAGAGATTGTGAAAGATTTAGTTATAAGAGACTTTCTCAAGAGAATGTATACATGATAAGTAGTTGAAGGATGACTGAGATTGCACAGCTCTGCTTCTTAGCTCAGGATGTGTGGTTTCAGGAAGAACACATATTCAACTGTCTGACTCATTTGTTCTCTTGCTAAACAAGAATTATGTTATGCAGGCCATATAAATAGTTGGAAATACAGCTAATGATCCACAGATGAATACAGTTATATTTGCTTGAAGTAGTACTCTATGGGCCAATGATTCCAAACTCTGTTAAAATATTTGTTTTAAACCGACATTGGCTGAAACATAACATTGTGTAGCCAAACTCTCTATGTTATAAGACATTTTCAAAAGGAGAAATATACTGAAAAGCGGCAACATTTGATCAGTATCTAAGGAGTCAATTCAGTTGGCTTCTATCCAACTGACTATAGAGTTGGAATTGTGAGATTTAGAAGCATAGATTATTCACAAGTTTTGTGAGACCCAGTACTGTATTGGGTAAATGGTCTAGAAGAAAACTAGACTTGGAAACATTAGGGCAATACATCTTCCAGGCAATATGTCACCAAGCTGTATAGAAATATAAAACACTTCAAACAGTGTTTAAGTTTGCCTCTGAAAGAAACAACATGATTATTTCTTTAATTATTTTATTCATTAAAATACATAAGCAAATATTTCAAGTTTTTCTTGTATGAAGTATTCTGACTACAAGATTTTTGAAACCAGATTCAAAATGCTGTCTTAAAACAAGCATTAAGGGCAATGTAATTCAAAATTGACCTTGTGGGGTCAAAATTTATTCTGACAAAAGGTGGGTGTAGTTCAATTTCTGTTGACTTGTCTTCTGCACTTGATCCTGAACACAAGAATACTGTTATTGTGGGTTCTTTTATTACTTTAATAACTGGTTGGTATTACAGGTCTATGTATTGCATGTTATCCTTTTAATTTACAAAAATAAGCTTATCAAAGTAGCAAAACTACCTGTTATGTCCATTGGAAGGCCATAGAATAAGGATCAGGGAATGTGTAAGAATTATGATGATAGATTGAGAGATAGATGATAGATGATAGATAGATGATAGATGATAGATAGATAGATAGATAGATAGATAGCCAGATAGATAGGTAGGAAGATAATTTGAACCTAGGTGAAACTTGCAGGCAAGTCCAGGTGAGCTGAAACTTGTAGCATTGTCAATAAGCAGATCACAACCTAGACTAGGTAGGACACAGCTGGCTTGCAGATCCAAGATAATAAGATACATTTTTGTTGCCTTAAGGCATTCAAGCTTGTGATGGTGTTTCACATCATTATTGTGGCAATAGCTAATTAATACTTGTGTCAATGACTGAAAAAAGATTGGTTAGTCTGAAATAAGAACATAATTCTGAAACATGTTTAAATAATTAGACCATGTAATCACTAAAACAAAAGAAAGAAGAAAATTGGAATAGCCTGGCTAACATATGGGTTGCCTAAAGTAATAAAAGCACACTGAGTAAAATCTCAAGTCAGTTTGTTGACTATTATATATGTCAAGAAATTAGACATCTTTAAAACAAACAAATGGTTCAGCTGTGTGGCTGAAAGCACTACTAACAGACCTGCTTGGGCTTTCCACATTCATATTGATATTAAAACCTACATCTCTGCTAATGAGCATAAATTGACCATTTAAGTTTGTCCTAAAATAAACAGAATTGATATTAGATTTGTTAGGCAGAGCATGGAATGAAATTGAGTAGTCCATCTTATGGAGGCTGAATCCTATTAAGAAGCAGAAAAATAGCAAAACTATAAAAATTGGAGAATCTTAACCTACATTTATAAACATATAACAATATTCTCCTTAAACCTGGCATTGCTTTGCTAGCTGCGCTACCCAATATCTTTATATATCTCACTATATAAATTCCTCAATCTTGATGATGCCACCCAAATTTTCAAAACTGCAACACAGGCTAAGCAAAGTGAATCCTAGATTCAATTTTTGGCTCAAAACCATGTTACCTTTCAGTCAAGAAATTCATTATCAGCTAGCTCAAGGATTTACTATCATCCCCATGTTTTGTATAGTTGGTCTATTTGTAGAACCAGTCTTTTTTTTTTTTTAATCCACACAATGATATTTACTGAGGACCTACTAGCATACATGAAGCAAGTGAATGAGTGGCTAAAAAATAAATTAAAAACTCTATAGTCCCTGATGTCAAAGAAAGTATAAATCAGTGCATAAAGAAGAAGTATCCAAAATAAAATATACTGCTACAAAGCAACAAGATAAAATTTCAAGGTAGAATGAAGAAAAGATCATCTTATAATTCAAGGCTATGGGACCTTGTCACAGAGAACACATAATTTTATATGACCCCTGAAGAAAGAACTTGATATGATTTAGGAGCACTGGGAGCAGAAAAACCTTCTATGCTGAAATAGTACAAGGTCCAAAATTGTGGAGGTGGAAGCATAAGGCATGAAGAAGTGGCTGTGATGAAGCATATTAGGGTAGCATAAACTATGCTTCTGAATAAAAAGTGGCCAATAAAGCAGAAATCACACCTAAAATAAAAGTTCAGATAGAGCTCCTAGGGTCAAGGTTTTATTTTTGATCAGGGCACATGCAAAGGCTGTGGGCTACATCCCCAGTGTGAGGGTGTGCAGGAGGGAGCCAATCAATGATTCTCTCCCATCATTAATGTTCTCTCTCTCTCTCTCTCTCTCTCTCTCTCTCTCTCTCTCTCTCTCTATCTATCTATCTTCCTCTCTGAAATAAATAAAAAATATATTTTCAAAAAGATATACAGACATGAGAGCCCTCAGATAAGTTTCACTAATGGAGCTCTCAGGCATGCAAGATTTGATGTTCTGAAAGTTCTCTAAGCAACCAAAACAGAACAGTCCTGTCAAATGGTGACTATCATGACTCCTCAGTTCAAAGTGGGACACATTCTGTTATTTTCGCTGTGCTTTGGAGGTCTGGAGTAACTTGAAGCTGGGAGTTTACCTTAGCTTAGAGCCAGGATGGCCCTTTTCATCTTCCTCTTTTTCCCTTTCTTTACTTCTCCCTCCCTTACTGGATTTCCTGGAAGAAATTCCTCCATGAATTATTTCTTCATGAATGTCATTTTCATGCATCGCCTACATCTGGGAAACCTGACTTAAGAAGAAGCTAGACCTAACTTAACTTGAACTCAGGGCCATTTCACTCCAAACTTCTGCCCTGAACTCTTTGAGGTACTCTGATAAGATTGCAGGAATAGAGAGGCCTTCAACAGTTCATTTAAGCACATGGCATCCCTGACTAACCCCTCACTAGCTCTCTACATTAGTATACCAACAAAACTTAAAGGATCCAAAGGATAAAATTAAACCACAGCTCTTTCTGGGCTACACAACAGCTCTGGGTTAGGGACATTATTGACAAGACACTTTTCCCCCAGATTGTCTAATGTGTTTATTGGAGACACAGTGAGATTGAGGCATTTTCCTGATACTGAAGTGTAATACGTAGTAGGCATTTGAAAAGCACAATGTAGTTCCCTAAAGAAATGAGAAATTTCTGATAATCCTCTCCAACCTTCATAGGTGGAACTATCAAAGCACTAATGAAATGCACTATCTTAATGAGTCTGGGTGGTATGATACCAATTCACTAGACAGCCAGGGTTCTCACATTGAAAAATTATATGTCAATTTGGGAAAGCAGATTAAAGGATAGGAGATAAGATACCAAAATAACCCTAGTGCCCTTTTCTGTTTGTGACTATTTTATCTTTACAGTGAAAAAAAGGAAACTGAGAATACTACTTTGAGGTTTTAAATATTCTGTATTATAATTTATTACTTTGCAAGTTGACTTTATAGTAATTTCCAATACTTTGAAGTATAATTTTGATTATGTCTACCTTTACTCATTCCTAAATATCTTGTGAAAATCTATTTAGTGCAAATTTGTGATCTTTATATATTCTTCTGATTGAAGAGCTTGAGACTTATGTTCTACAGAGAGAACATTTTTCTGCCTGGTGATAGCAAGATGGATGAAAACTCAGATAGCCAGGGACTATCCCCAGCTTTAGAGAAGAATATGGCTGAGAGATTATTTCAGAAGTAACTCATTTTTATATTAATCAATCAAGTTTTATCATAGAGTCTATTACCATTTATCAAGTATTAAAAAAAGCAAAAAAATATCTTAAATTGTACTGCTGGATTCATGCAGGAATTCACTTAAAAATCTAATTATTAGTCTAAAAAAATGTGCCCCAGACTTCTCATCAGAACCATGCTTATGTCTTCAGAAAAATAATAATAAGGTCCAACCTGGTGGACACACATTCAAATCCTGAATAACAGGGATCCTGGGCTCTCCAGAAAATAATGTGCTTCCAGAATATAAACCAACTCCAATATCGACTTTACTGCCATGTGAGAGGATTCATTCATTGTTTACATGGCCCCTGGGAACACTTGGAAGGCCAAATAAAACCATTCATTTTTCTTAGTGTTTAGTCCGAATATTAAAGATAAGTGACAAGAGAGAATAAAAGCATGAAAATAAAACATCTTAGATGAAGGCTCCAATATTATATTTCACTGAGGAATTCTCAGTGCAAAGAAAGAGTGACGTAAGTACAGACACTGTGTCAGTCCATCCATCACAGGCATTGCCCAGAGGAGGACTGGGCACTTGCTGATTCTTACTGAGATAAACACTTGGGAGGGGCCTCTTTGCAGTGATTCTCATGCCCCCTTAAGGACATTGGTGCTGACCCCACACCCAAGTTGGTTTTAGTAGCATAAAAAGTAGAAAGTAAGGACTGCAAAGAACATTGAGGAATGGCAGTGTATACTATCAGGTCCTGGAATTTTGAAGTTGCCAAATGATTAAGACAGATCAGCAGGGGGAAAATAAATAAAATTTTAAAAAAATTCTGAACAACAGATCACATTTTCATCTGATCCCTGGATGAGAAAATGGCCACAAATCACAAACACCTCAGAACTGAAAAGAACTTGATAAAATGATTGCTTCTGAAAATAAGTGGTGTCCAAATGTCTGTTTTATAAAAATCATGTATGTATGATTTTCCGTGTCTGCTTAAAACTAGCACTTTACCTCAGAGACCTCTTACCAAAGAGGCGCTGCAAGAAGGATTAATGCCCATCAGCTATTTTTATTCCCTCTATCTTGCCTCCCCTTCAGGGATGAGACAGAGATGAGTGAGTTAGAACTTACCCGTGTGTCCATTTGTCTGTCCATGCATGCACTGCATTCAAAGCAAGAGAGTTTACAATTTCCTCCCAGTCAGTTCCTCCCCACATTTTCTTCTTGCCATCAAATGGACATTAAAGACCACTACCCTCCCCATTTAGTAGCTAAGTATACATTACTATACACATTCAGTTATGAGTTTAGTTTTTCATCCTCTCCAGAATTCCAAAAGATTATTATTTTTTCCTGTTCCTCTCCAGGGCTGTGTCAGACTTTGAACTCAATCCTAAAGTTTCCCAAGTAAACACAATATCAGCTACATCCATCTCAAGACAATTGATGCTACAGATGTGCAGATTTGAGGGAGAGAAGCTGATAGCACCAGAGACCATTAACTTTCTTTTCCAAAATCACCTTTCTCATTAGATTTGAAAAATGTGTTTGAGAACAGCAGCTTATGGCAGTTGACTAGATAAAACTTCAGAAAGATAGTACACACAAGGAAAGGTGAGACAAATTGCAGTGATAAGGTATGTCAGCAGAAGGCTGATGTTGCAAGAATATAGTGTCTTTGTATCTGCAGTCATTCATTAAGCAAGGTTATGCCAGTACTGTTGTCATAGAGAAATGAGGATTTCTACATACACAGGAGCAACTGAACATAATTATTCTAATCTCTGGATTTCTGCATCTTTCTCTCGGATTTCTCATTGACACATGTTCATTTGAAAAATACATATGCCAAGAAAAATACAGTATTTTGAAAATAATTATTTTTAGTACTTTAATGCATGATACACAATAAAAATACTCACTCAACATTATAATATGAATGATTCTGCTTCAGAAAAAAATCTGATTATTTACCCTAAATAGTCATAAAAGTCCAATGTTGGACTATTAGCTTAAACATAGTTACAGGTGGGGAAAAAAAAAGAAAAACACTTCAAAAAATTAGTTATTTTAAGCTATTAACAATATATATCAGAATATACCATTCTTTAAAAAAATACATGTTTTTATTGACTTCATAGGAGAAAGGGAAAGGGAGAGAGAGAGAGAAACATCAATGATGGGAGAGAATCATTGTTTGGCTGCCTCCTGAATTCCTCTTCTGAGAATCAAACCTGCAACCTGGGCATGTGTCCCAACAAGGAATCAAATGTGGACCTCCTGGTTCATAGGTCAACCCTCAACCATTGAGCCACACTGGCCAGGCAGAGCATACCATTCTTTCACAATAGTGTAAGTGTTCCTCTTTTATTTTATTTTATTTTTTAATATATTTTATTGATTTTTTTACAGAGAGGAAGGGAGAGAGATAAAGAACCAGAAACATTGATGAGAGAGAAACATCGATCAGCTGCCTCCTGTATGCCCCCCACCAGGGATGTGCCTGCAACCAAGATATATGCCCTTGACCAAAATCGAACCCAGGACCCTTCAGTCTGCAGGCCGACGCCCCATCCACTGAGCCAAACCTGTTTCGGCTGTACCTCATTTTACAAAGTTAATGGTGACAGGTTGTTAAGGGAGACATCTACAAAACCCATAAAAACATTGGAAATATGGCAGATTCATAATTGGTGTCCCAATGTTTGTGTCATACCTGAAGAATGTTTAAAGCTTCTCTCCATAAACTTTCTCTTGGAAAGGGAACTACTTTTAGACTATATGTGAGTAATAGGAATCTGATGTAAGCAAATTCCATTTGGGGAAATTAGAACAATCAAATATCAAATATAATTATGGACAAATCAGAAAAGAACTCTTATACCCCTGACCCAACCATACCACCTTACAGTTGTATACTCACATATATGGACTTTCAATGAATCTTTGCTCTTATCTCAGGCTAAGCCCACATACTTTAACACATATTTTAAAAAGGTGCTGCTGAAAATGAAGGTTCTCATGTATCTGTCAAATCATTACATGAGACTATAACATGATGTAATATCCTTCACTATCATAACACACAAATAAAAAAAAAATACCTTGACCCCATATCTCTGTCAAGCTCACAATCCATTTCTCTCTTCTCTTCGAAAGATGCCATAGCCTGCTGGAAAAGGGAACCTAAAGAGAAGCTTAAGTGCTTTTATAGAAGATAAAATTTCTGGCCAGGTAGGAGAGGAAAAACCCAACGAGACAAGCAAAGGGAAATATAAAATTATATATTATCAAGCAAGAAACATAACTGATTGTGTGGCTGCATAGAGTATAGTATCTCTAGCAGAACAAAAAGAAATACCATGTCTGATAACCACTCACTAGAAGAAGGGTTGGGGAGGGATTTACTAGTACTTTCAGTTTATTTCCCTTATATATCCTTTTCCTCTTTGGCCAAGATTGTTCTCACAGAGGATTAATTTCACCATACTTTTGTTTTATGTCACTTGGTTCTTTGGGATGCCACTGGGAAATTATATATCCCTAGTCTTTGAAATGTGGGACTTTGTCTGAATCCTGAAATAATGGCTGGAATCAGGGTCACTGTGCATCTCTTTAGGTATGGTCAGGACTACAGAATCATCTTGGCTTATTCTATAACATGACTGAAAGCAACCTTTCCTACACATAGTGTTTAAACTGGTAGAAGACCTTTGGACTTGACCTCTAGTTAATAAGCCAGGAGACTGTGACCATGGTGATGGTGGCATCTGTGTGTTATCTAAGACCAAGCTACCAGAAGTGGAAGAAACACGTAAGGAATAGTCAATCAAAATCTGCTCATAAATTTTGTCTGATTGAAAAGAAAGTTATACTCATTGATTTAATCATTCCAGTTTTAGCTCAATGATCCTCATTGTGATCTCTTAATTCCAGTGGCCCACTCTTGTTCCTTACCTTTCTTATCCTCTCAATAGTGTCTCATTCAGAAGACTGCTTCTTCATCTTCAAATCACTGTCTTCCCTTCTTGAAGACACTACTTTCCTCATTTTTTAGAGTATAGTTTGTTTTTCAGTCTCTCCAGTGATTTGCCCTCATATTTTGAGATTTCTAAATACTCAAGTACCCAGGTTCAATCCATGGGCCTCTTCTCCTGACTCTGCATTCTTTGTATGATATCATTATATTGGAGTAAACACTAATTCTGTGCTGATGAGGCCATATTCATTTCTTTCATTTCAGCCTTGCCCCTGAATTCACTGCCCACCAACTGAACTATTCACCCAACATTTTCTCTTTTTCCCTTCAGATCTTAACTCCAATAAATAAATAAATTTATGGAAGATAAATCCTTAATAACTAATAAAAGAAATATTTAACTTTCATAGTGATTAGAAAGGTATAAATTAAAACTCTGATTATATAATGTCACAACCTATATGATAACAGTTTTTTAAGAGCAAGCAACCTGGCATATGAAATGATGGTGATGGAATGATGAAAAGGCAATTCAAAGATGCCCTTAGTGTAACATTTGGGAAAACAATCAGGTGATACCTGGTAAAGTGGCAAATACACATACTGTTTGACATACCAAATATACTTTCACCAGTCTACTTTAGAGAAATGTTCCTGAAATAAGGATCTATTGAACAATGACCTCACCTTTTCCCTAAAACTTGCATGTACAAAAAAAAGCTTTAAGTATAAGGGATACACAGAACACCACCAAACATACTTAATATATACAATTTGATGAGTTTGAACACATATTTACACCCAGGAACCCATCACTAAAGGCAAGGTAATAAATATATCTGTTACCTCTCAAAATGTTCTCCTCCTTTTTTTGTGGTAAAAACTCTTGACATGGAATCTACTTTCTTTTTTTTTAATTTTTTTAATATATTTTATTGATTTTTTACAGAGAGGAAGAGAGAGAGATAGAAAGTCAGAAACATCGATGAGAGAGAGACAGATCAGCTGCCTCCTGCACGCCCCACAATGGAGATGTGCCTGCAAGCAAAGTACATGCCCCCAACTGGAATCAAACCAGGGACCTTCCAGTCCGCAAGCCGACGCTCTATCCACTGAGCCAAACCAGTCTCTGTGAAATCTACTTTCTTAACACAATTTTATGTAAACAATACAGTATTGTTAAATGTAGGCATAGTGTTATAAAGTAGATCTCTAGAACTTATTCTACTCTTATGTCTTCTTTTTTTAATTAAATCTTTATTATTCAGATTATTACATTTGTTTCTCTTTTTCCCCTCCATAGCACCCCTCCACCCAGCTCCCACCCTTCCCTCTGTCCTTACCTCCCTCCCATTGATCTCATCCATAGGTGTATGATTTTTGTCCAGTCTCTCCCTGTACACCCCTCACCCCTTTCCCCCTGAGAATTATCAGTCCACTCCCTTTCTGTGCTCCTGATTCTATTATATTCACCAGTTTATTCTGTTGATCAAATTTTTAATTCACTTAATTTTTAGATTCACTTGTTGACAGATATGTATTTGTTGTTCCTAATTTTTTGGCTTTTACCTTTTTCTTCTTCCTCTTCTAAAAGAGTACCTTTCAGCATTTCATATAATACTGGTTTGAAGTTGATGAACTCCTTTAGCTTTTTCTTCTCTGTGAAGCTCTTTATCTATCCTTCAATTCTGAATGATAGCTTTGCTGGATAGATTATTCTTGGTTGTAGGTTCTTGCTATTCATCACGTTGAATATTTCTTGCCACTCCCGTCTGGCCTGCATCGTTTCTGTTGAGAAATCAGCTGACAGTCGTATGGGTGCTCCCTTGTAGGTAATGAACTGTTTTTCTCTTGCTGCTTTTAATATTCTCTCTTTGTCTTTTGCTCTTGGTATTTTAATTATGATGTGTCTTGGTGTGGTCCTCTTTGGATTCCTTTTATATGGGGTTCTGTGTGCTTCCTGGACTTGTAAGTCCATTTCTTTTGCCAGATGTGGGAAGTTTCCAGTCATTGCTTCTTTAAATAGGTTTTCATTATCTTGTTCTCTCTCTTCTTCTGGCACCCCCACAATTCTGATGTTGGTACGCTTGAAGCTGTCCCAGAGGCTCCTTACATTATGTTCACATTTTTGGATTCTTTTCTTGCTTTTCCAGTTGAATGTTTTCTGCTTCTTTATATTTCAAATTTTTGACTTGATTCTTGCCTTCCTCTAGTCTGCTGTTCTTAAAGTGACAATTGGCTCATTTGAGAATCAATTGCCATAGTAAAATACAGAAACAACTTAATTTTATAAAAATAGTAGAATGGAAAATTTTGATATGATTTTACATTTAAATAGAACAAGTTGGTTAAAACTTGAGAATATAATTATAAGTGGATGAAGCAAGGTAAAGAATACATATATTTAATAAAGTACTGTATATGGTCATATCCATCTAAACAAAATAATAAATTGGCCTAGAAAAATTTTAACATAATGTGACTCTGAATTAGAGACAAATATGTCCAGATAAACAAATAGAACTGGAACTCTGTCGGTAACATTTTATTTCTTTAAAAAGAAGCTTTGACGAAAAGAGAAAATACATTGTTTTAAAAATGACTTTAAAATCTATTTAAGTAGGTAGAAATTAAGTGCTGTTTTCTGAGTCAGAGCATAGAGCCCAGAGCCCAGATATTGGGCTTGAATTCTACTTCTACCTACTAAATGTATTGCTTTGAACAAGTTTGTTAACCTTTCTAATATTACATCTGTTTGTCTATAAAAGAAAAATAGTGATAATACCTACATCAGCAGTGTGATAAGCTAATCACATGATTCATTTATAAAGTGTCACATATAATGCCTGGCATTAATAATTGTTCAATAAATGTGAATTATTATCTTTTGGCTATGAACCCATGCTGTCTATCTCCGGATCCTTACCATAATAGTTTAAGAAGAAATCAGACTGAAAAACATTATCATTAGGATGCACTTTTTAAAAAGTTTTTCCATCTTGAAAACAGCTACTGCTGACAATGTCATTAGCAAGAGAAGCTGCAATCTAATTTTTATTAATTAGTATAGGCCTTAAGGAAAGGTCAAGCTTGGTGAGCTGTTTTCCATCAACTGACATATAATATGTCTGTTAATCTAAGAAATAAAAATAAAAATAGAATATTTTGCCACTATTCTTGCAAAATCTGAATACAAAAGGTAAAAATTATTCCAAAGCTGTGTATTAATAGCGTTATAGTATTATCATAGTCTAAATTACACTGAAAGTATGATAAATTAACATATTGAAAATAAAAACATCAATTGTCTGTCTATATCAACATGAGGAGTAAATATTTACCAGTGGAGAGGATTGCAGCCAAAGGCTCTATAAATATGTAATATAAAACTTGCTGAATTTGAGTCTATTTCTCCAATTTATACTTTTTTCCTGCATGTTTAAATATACAGCAGAATTTAAGGTTAAGGAAGAGATAGGGAAGATATTTGCAAGTCATTTAAACTAGGAAGACTATTCTCTGCCTGGCCTAGTTAACAGATTTCTGCTGAGGTGGCATCGCTTGGAATGCTTGCCCTTGAGAACACATGCTTTTTTATTTTTTCCCCAGGATTTTCTCATTTCAAGTCTTACATGCTTTCCTTTTTTAATTCCTCAGGGGCCACCTGACCTCCTTTACAGACTAAATGTTTGGGTGGCTACTGAAGTTAAACTGGTAGCCCCTTGGGTTCAGACATGCCCTCCCCCAGCCTTCAACAAAAGGCTATAGGGTCTACAGAGCAATAAAACACAGCTCCTCAAAGATGACGTCTTTTTACTCTTTATTTCACTACTATAGTCTGATTGAATAAAAACATTCTAACCTTTTTGCCATGTTTCTTTTTTGATAAAACCAGAGAAGTGTGGGATGTCCAGGAGGGATTTAAATTGCCTCAGACACAACAAAATTTCAGACACAACTCATTTTGATTTGACAGTGAAATCCATTTAGGTTGTTTGTCTCATCTCTTTGCGGACCTCTAGATCAAAAAGAATTAAAAACAGAATAGAAGTTTGTTAAATGTCAGGCTTACTTACATACATATATATACTTACTGCTGTGAAATATCCTATGAAGAGTGCTTGAAGACATTCCATAGATGTAGCATTTTATTGACTTTTATATAAATATGTGTATATTTAAAAACAAATTTTGCACTAACTAATTCACTTTGGAGCAGTTTAGCTTTGAGTCATCAGTTTTAAAACATATAAAGGAATGTATAGAAAAGACAGAGCTCCCTTCATCTTCAAACATGTGTAAAGAATGTTTAGTAGTGACTGTTCACTGCAAGGACAAACAAACATGACTTCAGAAGGTAACCTGACTATTTCTGAAAGTTACCTTGTGGTCTCCCATAAAGAATCATTAAAATGAAGAAAGGAACAACAACCATTATTAGAATTGTGATTGATCAGGAGAAAAAAGACTGGTTTCATTCTTGAACAATTGGAAATCCTATATGGGATAGGGCTGAATAGAAATAGGCTTAACATTATATAAGGCCACAACATACCAATTTTCATGTAAGTCTGTTTTTGAGGCAAAATTTGTAGAAAGGGATGCATTTTTTTTTAAATCACTCATTATTTTGCTAATTTTTTTTTAAACCTGTAGTTTTCTATGTTAGTCCTGACTATCATTGTTACCTTTAGGTTGGAAAATGGTTTACAAAAAAATAAGAGCATAAATTCAAAGTATTTATTATATATTCAGGATATTTTGGTAAATTAAATTCAATACAATGGACTAAAACAATATTTTTATATGGAGTAATTTAAAACCTTAACTGAGGGTGTTCTAATTGATTATACAAATATAGCATTTATATTGTCTGTTGCTGCTAATGCCTTTAACAGACCCTAGGGTGAGTCTCAAAGAATGGCCACAGGATTGTGTGGTGTTTGGAGAACTTGACATTGCAGTTTTAGTAGATTGGCATTAAAACCTTAATGACAGAGTAACCATAGAAGGATGGGAAGAGAGACAATGTGTGGGAACCTCTTTCCACGTCCCGTGTGGTTCAGGGTTCCCGGGTCAGGGTTCGGGTTCTGAAGGAGGCCGCACGCAAACGAAATGAGAGACTAGAAAGCATTAATTTGGCGATATTGGGGGGCCAGGCGGGAGCCTTCCTCTAGTGGAAAGGACTGCCATTTGCTCTGGCCTTTTTCTCCCTTTTATTAAGGCTTTGGGACACACCTCTAGCCTTTAGGCAGGAGATAACAGAAATTAACATGATACAAACAGATAGTTTCAACTAAACAATGAGTAATCAGCTCTGACCTTTCAGAGCAATTAAGGTTGGCCAGCCTTCTGGCTTCCCATTTACATCCATTTAGTGAGAACAATATTTGGTTTCCGAAACAATGAACATGGACAACTTTTCCAGAAGTTTTCTTGTAACACACAAACAGTAATGAGGTGTCTGGAGGGCAACAATGAAATTTCAAGTTAGGTGAAATAATAGCATGAGTGTATGCCAACAAAAAAGATAACCTAGGAAGGGCATAAAACTGTGCTAATATAGGAGAGTTAGTTCTTGGTGAAGAAGGGGAATAAGTGGAACATAGTGAGAAGTGGAGGATAATGACCTTAGTCAGGGCACTTTATTTTACTCATCAAAGTCATTTTAAGAGAAAAGCTTACCTAACTACCTTAAATTCCTCCAGACCCCAATCCCAGCATCCTTTCTTCCCTTACATTATCATATTTTTCTATGTATTGTAGTTAACATAAGTTGAATTACAATAAAAATAGGTCACCCAGTGTGTAATGGCTCAAGCATAATAACCTTATTTCATTTTCACATATTGGTCCAAAATGTTCCTGGTCACTGAGTAGTTGATTTCAGGATTAGAGACTCATCTCATTTGCAGTTGGCTGTATTTTAAGGCCTTGTTATGACCACAGGGAACAGTTGATAAAGTGAGGAGAGAAGAGAGAGGCACCTCATAAGCCTTGAGAAGAAGTGGCCATGCATAATTTATGGTCATCTTGCATTAGTGAGAAATAATCGCTGAAAAGAGTCCCATATTCAAGTGCATTTGAAAATAAAAGAACAGATTTTAGTGGAAGCTTGCTTAACATGGCTGACATATTATAAATGTACTAGAGGGCCAGTGCACAGATCTGTGCATGGATGGGGTCTCTCAGACTAGATGGAGATCAGGGCCAATTGGAGCCCTCTCACCCAGCCCCGAACAAGAAAAATCAGGGACAGCTGGCTGGGGGGATACCTGATGGAGGTTACCTAGCCACAGGAGATTGGTTTTGGGAGTACACTGACCACCAGGGGAGAGCTCCTGCATTGAGCATCTGCCCCCTGGTGGTCAGAATGTCATAGCTACCAGTCAAGTGGTCATTCAGTCACCATTCCTAAAAGTCACTAAGGCTTTTATACTATAGATATGTTTATTTCCACTCTGCTGTGACTAGAAAGTAAGCTCCATGAAAGGGTTTTGTTTGTTATATTTCTAATGCCTTGAGGAAGGTAAGTAAGGCATGTACTAGCCACTCAGTAAGTATTTCCTAAATGAATGAATTTGAAGCACATATACTTATTTTCCCTAAAAATAGTTTCCCCTGAGCCAGAAAAGAAAGCTATGTCAGCATTCAGGATAAAGTATCCATCTGCCAATTTTACTAGGTTTTGCTTAATAAGCTTCAAATTCATGATATATTTTGTATTGTTTCCCACAAGAGAAGACAAAAATAGACTTTAAAAATATTTGTTTTGACTGTTATGACAAAAGAATACAATGTAAAACACTTCATTTGATATGGTTCAATGTGTTTAAAGTATATTTTGCCTTTTTATATTTCTTACAATCTTACAATGTAATACTATATATATATTAACTAGTTGAGAACAAAATTAAGTCAACACTTTATATCCAAAATAAATTTATCAAGTTTTTATTATTATGATCTTTTAAGTTTTTTAACTTGTTTTAATTGATTTCACTGTTTCCTATCACTGCTAATACAGGAAAAATAAAACAGTAATTATAATATTAAAATGTACAGGTACATTCTGGACCCACAAAACTCATAAAGCTTAGTTAAGATTTAGATGCTTTCAATGTATTAAGTAAAAATTATCTAAATTACAATATTTTGCACTTAGTTCTGAGAAACTTATGTAAGTTTGTTTTAAAATATTTCTAAATGTAACATATTGTGTTTTATTGAATTATATGACCTCTAGATATATGATCACTTGCTTAATGAGATTTTCAGAAGTTTGGATTTTAAATGATTGAAAACTAATTATAATACTCTCTGTTTTGAGACATTAATGTTGGGCAGTTCCAAGAGGAAACCTCAGCTGGTGTGCAACCACAGGGCAATATACTTGGGTCATGGGATTTGGGAGCATATACCAGCGATGCTCTAGGGCCACTTTGGCTGCCTCTCCAATTCTGAATACAATCATAATGTTGACATTTTGAATTATAATGGTGTCAATGTCCTGACTGCTTCTCCGACAAGTGTCCAGGCAAATAATACACTGCTGTGCAATTTTTATTTTATTTTCATTTTTTATTGTTAACACTATTATAGATGTCCCCCAACCCCTCCTTTGCTCACCTCCACCCCACCCCCTCCATCCTCCCTTGGCCTTCACTACCATATTGTCTGTGCCCATGTATATAAGTTCTTTGGCTAATCTCTTCCATTTCTTTTTAATGGTCCTCCCCACCCCTGTCTCCTTTGAGACCTGTTAATCTGTTTCATGTATACATGCCTCTGGTTTTGTTTATCAGTTTATCTTGTTCATTAGATTCCAGGTGTAAGTGAGATCATATAGTATTTGTATTTCTCTGACTGACTTATTTCACTTAGCATAGTCCATCCCTGCTGTAACAAAAGGTTAGAGTTCCTTCTTTTTCATCATTGTATATTTGTTACTTTCTATTTGGTGTTTTGGTTAAAGATTTAGTCTATAAGAAGTATCTCTAATGAGAAGAAGTGATCATAGTTAAATTCTAAAATTTCATTAGGCAAAAAGACTAACCTTGAGCTTGAATTTTTTTTTTTAATTAAATATGTAGGTTTTCCAGTTTAGCCTAGGGCTAAACTGACCTCTTAAGTCAGTCTTTGTAAGTAGTGAAGTGGGTTCCCAGTGAGATGAGGCAGGAAAGTGTGGTTAAGAAAGAGTTTTGTTTTGCTTTTCCTCTCAGAATAATCATGAATTTCTTAGAAAATCATTTTGCATAAACTACTCTAAAAATTGCCCTTGCAGTTCTGAGCTGTAAACTACCAAAGTTATTGAAAACAGAAAACCCAATGAAATACTATTGCCACACCACTGCTAGTTTTCTGAATAGCTAACAAGATCTTCTAAGATAATTTTCCACCTGAATCTTTAAAGTTTTCATTATAACTTCTTTAGTTTATACACATATTAATTTATGCTAAATTAGAAAATAGAAAGACATGAAGACAAATAACAATAAAAACTAATAGAAGCATTAGTTTGAGCTATACCCATTGATACTGTTTAATGCCCCTTATATTATTGAATCTTAAGTTCTTATAATGTAAAATATACAAATTACTCAAGTTATAATTAACATTTTATTTCTCACCTAACTACCTATAAGATATGATACAATTGTACCTATAAGTTGTTATGATGGAAAATTAACTATAGAAGAAATTGATGTACAGAGACATTGCATAACAGGAATCGCTTCACAGATAAAATATCAGAGATTCAGAACTTTTTAGAACCATTTGACTAGCCCTCACCTATGGAAGGTCCTTGGAAGCAGGAGCTGCCATTTCCAGGACTGATTCCAGAAGTTTATTCCCTAGGCTTTTATTCCAGGAATTTATTCCCTGGGCTGTTCCTATTCTCTCTTCTTCATCTCCTGGCTGAATGCACAAATTCCAATGAAGGCAACCAAAACTCTAGCAAATGATAGAAATAGCTTTTGTTCTCAATTAACCACATCCTCTGTGAACATCTATATTGAATTTTTTCATGAGTTTATATTTTTACTATCTTAAGCACCTGAGATTTATTTGCTGTCAATTGGTATTATAGACCTTGGCTAATACACCATTTAATCGGCATTAATCATTTTCAGCTTACAATGTATTTTAACAGACAATATAATATTTTAATGTAATAGTCACATGACCTGAGTATTATAAGTTGCTGGAATTGGCTGAATTATGTCCCCTAAAAGTTCATATGTTTAGACCCTAATCCCCAGTACATCAGGAAATTAGCATATTCAGAGATAGGGGCTTTTAAGGGATAATTAAGTTAAATTAGGTCCTTGGCGAGAATTTTAATCCAATACTACTGGTGTCCTTATAAGAAAAGAATATTTGAATATAGACACACACACAGGAAAAACCATATGAAGACACAGTGAGAGAAAATATTGTCAAGACAAGGAGAAAACTCTCAGAAAGGAAAACCCTACTGATATTTTAATCTTGAACTTTTAGCCTCCAGCATTGTGAAAAAATTAATTTCTATTGCCTAAGCCACCTAGTATGTGGTACATTTTATTTTATCTAGAAAACTGATATGATTGCTCTCTGGATAAATAAATGAAGCTTAGACAGGAAAATTGTAAATGACAAAATAATAAGTAGCAGAATCAGGAGTTAAAATCTGTTCTTGACATGTGAAGTGGAAATGCATTATATTCTTTCTGACTTTTACTCTGAAGATTCTAGCATGCTAAATTCATATGAATTCTTATCATGCTTATTATTCGTGCCATCTATTTGGGATGTTTATATCACCATAGCTATTTATTTTTATATTATTTCCTTACTATATTTTAAATTCATTGTAGGGAAAGACTATATCTCTAATCTTTATATATTTTATATAATCTGAATCCATGCCTTAAAGTTTAAAAAGGTTTGATAAATTTTATACTTAAAATGTAGCTTTATTTTAAGCTATATTTAAAACTTAGGGGTAAAACTTTATATAGGGAATGAAAAAAACAGTGTTAAAAGTTATTCATGTAACAATGAATATATGTGGGTCTCATGCTTTGCCTGCCTACAAAGTTATTTTAATTTAGTTCATAAAAAATTTTTGAAGCATATATTTCTTTAAATTTTAATACACATTTTTCTTTTATATTGTACATATAATATATATATTTTAAACAAAGGTTTCTCCACAAATAGATTCTAAGGTGCATGTATAGATTGAGTATCTATTATGTTTTGCAACTCACATGTAATATTATCAAAATGCTTTATATCATTTTTAACAACCCCATAACTGACGTTATTACAGATATTAACATGGATACATATGTAACCAAAACTTTATCTTTTACCTTTTGCATCTTTGTGTGGAATATGAAAAGCTCTATTCAAACACTTATTTTACTTACCTTAATTCATTTGTGCATCTTATTTGCCTGATAATACCCCACTCTAAAGGTCTTAGGCATAATTCCTTAAAATCATGATTGTCATGGTAACTACCAGCAGCTGTGTACCAGTACCACTCATAGTTTCCTTTAAAATATTCAGGACTGAAACAGCAAAATAGGAATATAATATAATGTTGTACTCAAACAAATTAATAAAAATAATAGATTTGTAAAGTCTAACATTCCTGTTGAACACTTTTGAAACATTGTTAGCTTGCAAGACATAAAATAATATTAAATTAAAATATGTGCATGTTGAAATAAATTAGATTTCAAAGGCATCATTTTTAATAAAGGCTTTTAACTGCCTCAGTCTGGAAATAGTCTGCAATCTGGTTGATAAATATGCGGCAAATGACAAATTAATATGTGTTGGCCCTCACCAACATCGGAGACAAATGTTATTATAATGTTTTGGACTCTGCTCAGATTAGTCTGTCTGGAGAAAGGTTGTACAAGTGGCAGAGGATCTGCAATTCAGAAGGATAAAGCTGCCCTCTATGTGAAAAGCGTGTGTGCTGCAGCATACAATAAAAAGAGAAAGAGTACAAGATTGAGAGGGAAACAAATTGTATTGACCTGCCAAATCCTTTAAAATTCAAATATTTTTAATAGAGGTCCTGAGATCCTACCAGAATTTCTAAAGCCTCAATGGAACTAACAACTGTTTCCCAATGGATCATTTATTTTTAGAAGTTACTCAACTTAATTTATATCTTTTTAAATTTGCTATTTATAAGCTCTTTAAAATGTAATAAAACCACATTAACAAAGTCCGAAAACACTTGCTGGATTATATAAATACATAATAATAGATTATTTTATATTCAGATTATTACCATACATAAATGTGTTAATGAGTTTAAGATCTTAGGGGAAGGAAAACAGTTAAACTATGACAAACTGTGTCACTTTAAGAGTCTCAAAATGTAGGCAACTTTTGCCAAAACTGGTTTGGCTCAGTGGATAGAGCATCAGCCTGTGGACTGAAGGGAACCAGGTTCGATTCTGGTCAAAGGCATGTACCTTGGTTGCGGGCACATCCCCAGTAGAGGGCATGCAGGAGGCAGCTAACTGATGTTTCTCTCTCATCCATGTTTGTATCTCTCTTATCCCTCTCCCTTCCTCTCTGCAAAAAATCAATAAAATATATTTTTAAAAATGTAAGCAAGTTTTAAGTTGCTAATAATAAGTATTATTCTTCATGTTTTTCATTATTTATACATTATTATATGTCCTATATTTAGATCAGCAAGAAATTATTACTACAATGTTATATTAAGGGCACTATATTATATTAACTAATAGCTATAAATTTATAAATGTATTTTAGTCCCAGATCTATCCATTTTTGGTTGTATTCTTTTGTGCAAGAATGGGGAAATTAATATTACTAACCAAGATACTTCACCCAAAGATTAAATAATATATACATCTCAAACATTTAGCTCAATAAAATGCCCATAATAACTGATTAATAAATGTTTGTATTCTTATTACTTAGATTGCTACGGGATAATTTCCTTTCTCTGAGTTTGGAGGACATCATAACAACAGTACTCTTTTCCACTACTGTGGAGTTGTTTACCCTCCACCCCAGCTTATCAAAGCAAAAGTAGTCCGCATATGGTGCCAGGACTTTTAAATTGTATTTGACCCCTGCCATAATCATTTCTGATTTTACCTAGTATTGACTTACTACTACATTTGGCTTCAGATCTGCCTTCTCCCTTTCTGCTTAAATTTGCTGTGGGAATTTGAGAATTTAGTTAGTTTATGTTTGGAGAAAGCCTAAAGCTAGTAATATCCTACAAGTGCATTGCTGTGTATAAATACTATTACAACAAATATTGAAACACTCTATATAACAAAAATTTCCAAATTCTTGCCAATGACCCATTTGGTAGGAGCTATATGCAATACAACTATTTATAGCACATGGAAATATTTTGGGGAAATTGGGTAGTATTTGGTTTTTATATAAGAACTAGAAGCCCAATGCATAAAATTTGTGCAAGGGGCTTGGCCCTTGCAGCCTTGGCTTCATTCTGTTGTTCAGTCTAATTAGCATATTAGCTCTTTATTATATAGGGTATGACCTGCAGCTCATTTCAACATTGAGTGGCCACCCATTTTATTGAGCACTTGCTTTATGTTTTTGTATAAAATATACATGATGTAAAATATGTTATAAGGAGGAGAAAGAATTTTAGTGTCCATGATGATTTCAACTAATATAGTCGAGCCATAGATGAGACCAAAGTTGAGACAGATCAACTTTTCCATATTCGAAGAAGATCCATTTAGTGCTAATAGGTGTCCTGGTGCACATAATATAAGAGCATAAAAAGAAGGAAACTCTTCAGTGTGATATGGCAGAAGAAAGCTGTAATAACCATGCAGGAGTTTTCTACCTGATTCTACCATGTGATCTTTGACAAATCATTTAACTTCTATGACTTCAGACCCTGATGTATAATTTAGAGATGGTATTATTCTCCATGTTTTCCCCAATGTCTCAAACGCTAGGATTGTGATGTTTATTGGTAAAGGGAGCCTTCTGCTTAATTTGCCCATCACAGTTATGGTGGCCTTAGATCAGAGAGGATAGACAGGAAGTCCCAAAACTCCTGTAGCAGTACACATATTTGAACTATAATGAAGGCAGCTGGGTTCTTCTCAAGATTGATCAATATCACCTGTGTAGAGCTCAAATAAACCATATGATCACTCCCTCGCAATGTAAGAAGAAAGTTCATAATGCCTCCCTTTATCTTTATATTGTGCAGTTGAGAGTGACACATTGCAAACTTGATGACTAACACATTGCTATTATGCATGCTATCAGAGGGGCTAAAAATATCATGTAGGTTTAATGACTCTTTTTGTTTACTGAGTAATTTAAGTATCAGGGAAAACCTGAATATTTATAGAAGTGAAAAAAATGAGTAAAACTAAGTATTTTAACCAACCAATTAGCACTTGCCTATTCTGGTAGGGGTGAAAGCTGGAAAGTAAATGGCAAAATAATCTGACACCTAACAGGCCACTCTTCTGTATGTGATGCACCATGTTATACTTATTTTTTTCTTACTTTATAAATGTGGAATGTGAGGCACAAAGAAGTTATTTCTTATGTCCAAAATTAAACAGTTATGTACTGTGCAACAATAATTTAATTCCATGCAAATAAGTCAATAAAGTTTATGCTGTTTATTCCATGAATTACTGGGCTAAACGTTGTCAGCATGGAATGCTCTAAATTTATCCCAATAATTAAAGTACTTACCATAATTTTAAAAAAGTATTTGGAATTCTTCAGATTCTTTTTAAAGTAAATTCTTAACCACATACAGATGCCTGTTCACATGCACACATGTGCACACAAAAAACAAATTATTATCAATATGGTGGTAATATCTCAGATGAAATCTTATCCCACAATATGAAATGGATTTTAATTGCCCTCTGTGTGATTTAATATCAACATCATGTTATTTCTGTGGAATTTGTCCACAGGAAAAACGTTATTTTATTGCAGAGTGGCAAAGGAAGAATTTAATCATTAGGTAGAAATAGAAGACCAGAAGAAGAAAGAACAAGATTGTCTCATCCAACAAGCCTGGAACCTTCATATTTGGAAATAATGTGCCTTGAAGTAGATTTTTAAAAATATATTCTTATTGATTTCATAGTAAAAGGGAGAGGGAGAGAGAGAGAGAAATATCAATGATTAGAGAGAATCACTGATTGGCTGCCTTCTACAGGTTTCCCAGTAGGGATCAAATCTGCAACTTAGGTACATGCCCTGACCAGAATCAAACCATGACCCCCTGGTTCCTAAGTCGATACACAACCATTAAGCAACACCAGCTGGGCCCTTGAGATGGATTTTAATTTAATTTTAATACATTGCATTTTTGAACTTCAAATTCTTCATTATACATTAAATAACATTAAGATATTTTCAACAAGTTAATAAATAACATTACTATTTTAGCTAGTCTTATACATATGTATAAATCTTATCTTTATCATGTACATTATTTACATAATAAAATAGCATTAAAATCAAAACAACAAGCAAAATCTTCTTTAAAATGATGAGTGCAAATAATTTTATCTGACATTGAGAAAGAATAAATGGATAGTAGCATGAAAAAGCATGTTTTTTTATGCTCAGTTTCTATTCTAAGTAAATATGTCATTATTTTAAGGAGAAGGAAGTGTTTTTTATAGAATATTTTTGAAAAATTCACAGAACTCAAGCTAAGTTAATAGCCTTAGATATTTCACAGAAGATAAACCAAAACTTTAAATGAAAACCAAATCAAAATAAATCACACATAATTATCCTTGGCAATCCCAAGAAAAAAATGTTATGTTAAAATCAATTTAGAAAAACACAAGCAATATGACATCCAAGGAAAATAGACATTTTCTTAATAATTAAAAAATTTGGAGAGCATAACAGTAATATTAATAAGGAAAAACACAACCAAACTTTATATTTGTGGAAACTAGAAGGGTATTTAAATAGTAAGCAAAATCATTCAACAATTATTTTATTGTATAAATCCTAAAATTAGTAAGGAATTGAGGAAAATTCATTGAAAGAGGAATCTGTACTCAAAGCCAAAGAAAATGTAACAGCATTTCAGTTAAAAAAAAAAAAATTTAAACAAAAATGACTATCAAACTTAAATATTTTTATGGTGAGCACTATTTTTAAATTAAATGTCCTTTAAAAGTCCATCATTTATTTGTCTTAGTAAATCCAATGCATGGGATAATTGATGACTTTAGCAATAATTGACTAACTTATTGTTAGTTATTATGATTTGAAAATTCAAACTTATCATAAAATAATTTCTAATATTTTTGTCTTACATAAGATGGGATCTATATTCCCTTTCATTAATAACACAGTATACAGAATAATTTTTTAAGTACTCACTTTATACTATGTTTTGATATTTCCTAAGTCATATAAACCTCATTATTTTTAAAATATATCAGTTCTTTGCATATACTATTATGTAAAACCAATACCTCAAATATATTTAAAACACTAAGATCTCATTTTGGTTTCAAATAAAATTGATAACTTGACTTGAAAAGAATTTTCACCTCTACAATATTTTGTCCTGCTATCAATTAATACAATATTATATATGACTTCCCTAGTGTCCTTTATTAAAGTTTTATTGCTTTTTACTATATTGATCTTGAAACATTCTTGTTAGAATTACCCCATGTTTCTTTATATTTTTCTTCCTTTTTTTGGTCAGTGCATCATTTTATATTTCATTTGGTTATAGCTAAAATACTAGATAACTATGTGATAGTCTTCTTTTTAAATATTTAATCATTACATTAACAAATATAGGCAAGAATTACATCTCTCTTTGGTGAAACTTTTCAAATAATTTCATGTGGAGAATTTTGAGATATATCAATTATATAAAACATTTTAAAATGAAAACACTTTTTTAATTTACAAAACAAACTAGTACTGTATATAAGAATCCTAACTAATAAAAAGGTAATATACAAATTGACCATCACACCAACACATAAGATGGCCACCCCCATGTGGACACAAGATGGCCACCACAAGATGGCCTGCAGGAAGGGGACCAGGTTTGCAAGGAAAGGCAGTTGTAGGCAATCAGGCCAGCAGGGTAGGGCAGTTGGGAAGGACCAAGACTGCAAGGAAGGGCAGTTGGGGGTAATGAAGCTGGCAGGGGAGGGCAGTTAGGGTGACTGGGCCAGCAGGGGAGGGCAGTTGGGGGTGACCAGGAAGGTAGGGGAGGATAGTTAGGGATGACCAGGCAGGTAGGGAAGGGTAGTTAGGGGCAATTGGGTCAGCAGGGGAGCAGTTAGGCATGGATCAGGCTGGCAGGGAGTGGTTAAGGAGTAATCAAGCTGGCAGGCAGGCAAGCAGTTGGGAGCCAACAGTCCTAGATTATGAGAGGTTGTCCAAGAACCATTCTCTCACAACTCAGGAACCCTCGGGGGATATTAAAGAGAAAGAGTTTCAGCCCAATCCGCACAAGCCAGGCTGAGGGACCTCACCTACCAAAGAGACCTCATTCACTCCACAGATGCCCTTCAAGCTGTGGTGCTGCCCCAGGTGTGGCTGGCCAGGGAGAAACCCTGGGAGTTTGGCTCCAGGGCATGTCCAGCCTGTCTTGCCTAGTCTCACCCCACCGGCCACCTTCTGATTAATTTCCTTTAAATGTTCATTAATCTGTGCATTGGGGCACTAGTGTAAAAATAATTTGTTTAAGCTGAAATAAAGAATATTCACCTTCTTTAATTTTATGTATTTATCTATTGAAAAATAAATTTGTATTGATTTTTTTCTTAATACAATTCTATTTATTTCAGAGAGGAAGGAAGAGGGAGAGATAGTAACATCAATGATGAGAGAGAATCATTGACCACTTGTCTCCTGCACTCCCACTCTGGGGATCCATTCTGCAACCCTGGGCATATTGTCTGACCAGGAATGAAACTGTGACCTTCTGGTTCATAGATCAATGCTCAGCCACTGAGCCATGCTGACTGGGTAAAACTAACTTTTTTATTGTCTGACTCCTTAAGTTAGAAATAACCAGTAACAAATGGTATAAAATTTTTGACAATTTACTTTTATTGTCTGCAAGGCTAACTTGGAGTTCCACCATGCTGCCATTACTCCAGATATACCACAATAATGTTGAACAAACTAATTTTTATTTCAATTTAGTTTTTAAAATTTAATCATTGATAATATTGGATATGGGGAATCAATTTTTTTTGTCTATGCCTTTATTATGATATTATATAATCCTTATAAATTGTCTTCTTTTTTTTATGTTATGCACTAAAATAGTTCTGCTAAAACAAAGATTAGCAGCAGTAGTAATAGATATCCTTGTTTTCAATCTATAAATACTATTGGAATGCAATATAAAAATAGACTATTGAATGCTTGTTTCTAGTAGTGAAATGTTATGTACTTGTATCAGTCTTATTCCATTGCTCAGATGATTATCTTGAAGGGGTAATAAATTTAATCTCTACTTTAAATATAATCACCAAATATTTATGAAGTGCTTACTCTGTCAAGCATGGTAAAAAAGCTTTTGTCAAATTTAATGAATTACAGTGATAGACTATCTAATGTTTAACTTACTGCATTGTTTCAATAAAATATATTAAATTATGCTATACTTTAAAGCACTAATTATATGATAGATTTTATTATTAGTTTTTCTTCCATAAATTCAATTACATAGCTTCACATATATCCTTATGTCTTGGGAACATGTAAAATATGAAAATTATATTAAGGTATCTGCCTTTTTTATTCAGTTCCTATCAATTATCTTTGATGAGCAATATTTTATGATTTTAATATAATCCAATTTTTACTTTCTTATTTGTAATTAGTTCTATTTTGTTCTTTTTTTATTCTAGTTCAAAAAGATATTCTTTTAATTTTTTAATCAAAAACTCCATAGTTTTAGTTTTTAATCTGACCTGTCATTTATCTCAAAGTAAAATTAGATATGGGGGCAGTGTGGATCATGTTTCTTTTCTTCAGATAATTATCTTATTGTTCTAACACTTTTTTTTAAATTAATTTTTATTAATTTTTTATACATATCTCCCCATTGCCCCCCTCCCAGGCATACCCCGACCCCCCAGTGTCTGTGATCATTGGTTATGCTTATATGCATGCATAAAAGTCCTTTGATTGATCACTTATCTACCTCACCTAACTTTAATCTTTCTGCTGTAATTTCACAGTCTGTTTGATGCTTTATGATTTTTGTCCTCCTGAGAATTATCAGTCTACTCCCTTTCTGTGCTCCTGATTCTATTATATTCACCAGTTTATTCTGTTGATCAAATTTTTAATTCACTTAATTTTTAGATTCACTTGTTGACAGATATGTATTTGTTGTTCCTAATTTTTTGGCTTTTACCTTTTTCTTCTTCCTCTTCTAAAAGAGTACCTTTCAGCATTTCATATAATACTGGTTTGGAGTTGATGAACTCCTTTAGCTTTTTCTTCTCTGTGAAGCTCTTTACCTGCCCTTCAATTCTGAATGATAGCTTTGCTGGATAGATTATTCTTGGTTGTAGGTTCTTGATGTTCATCACGTTGAATATTTTTTGCCACTCCCATCTGGCCTGCATCGTTTCTGTTGAGAAATCAGCTGACAGTCATATGGGTGCTCCTTGAAGGTAATGAACTGTTTTTCTCTTGCTGCTTTTAATATTCTCTCTTTGTCTTTTGCTCTTGGTATTTTAATTATGATGTGTCTTGGTGTGGTCCTCTTTGGATTCCTTTATTTGGGGTTCTGTGTGCTTCCTGGACTTGTAAGTCCATTTCTTTTACCAGATGTGGGAAGTTTTCAGTCATTATTTCTTTAAATAGGTTTTCAGTATATTGCTCTCTCTCTTCTTCTGGCACCCCCACAATTCTGATGTTGGTACGTTTGAAGCTGTCCCAGAGGCTCCTTACATTATCTTCACATTTTTGGATTCTTTTCTCTTCTTGCTTTTCCAGTTGGATGTTTTCTGCTTCTTTATATTTCAAATTTTTGACTTGATCCTTGCCTTTCTCTAGTCTGCTGTTAGGACTCTGTATAATATTTTTTATTTCAGTCAGTGTATGTTTAATTTCTATTTGGTGCTTTATCATCTTTAGTTGGACCTTTTTCATCTCCTCTTGGGTCTCACTAAATTTATCCATCTTTTCTAGCATATTCTTGAAAAACCTTATAAGTGTGGTTTTGAACTCTATATTCAGTCGTTGTTTTTTCTTCTCCATTTCTTTTGTTTGTGATCCCTTCCCTTGTGTCGGCATTTTCACTATGCCGGGGAAACTTCTGTGTTGAATTCAGCCTTATGATACCAGACGCAAAACCAAAGAAGCCTCTATTGAGCTTGGGATGGGTGGAGTCTCAGGGCTTAAGGGACCGCCTTGCCTTCCAGTCGGCCCCACCCTCCACGGCCCCTGAGTCTCACGTGACTGGGTAATGGCTGGAGCCGTCCTTGTGCCTCTAACCGCTGCCTTTCCAGCTCCCCTGCGCACCAGGACCACAAGAGTCTAGGTCTCTAGGGTTTCGTCCGAAACAGGGGCTTAGTGGAGTCAGAAGTGGCACAGTTGGGAGGGTCTATCCCCCACCCACTCGTGAAAGCCAGCAGCACAATCAGCAGTCTGTCCTGCGCGCAGTGCTGTGCGCGCCACCAGGTCTTTGATCTTTTGCGACTCCCCTAAGTTTCCGTGCACTTCTCCCTTTTCACAGTCCAAACTCGCCCCGTATGAGTTTCGGCTGGATCTGGGGTTTAGTTTCATAGGATAAGGGGTTCAATGCTTTTGAGAGTCTTCGTTTCCCTCCCGCCAGAGAAAGCCAGCCAGGTACTCTGGCACCACACGCGCGTCTCCGTAGCTCAACTTTTTGCAGCTCCTCTGGGTCTCCGTGAGCCCCTCTCTTTCCTTCTAGTTGTAGAACTTCCACTCAGCCAGCTTTCCTGTGGTTCTGGATAATGTCCGTTCTGTCTTTTAGTTGTAGTTTTGAAATTGTTGTGCGAGGCAGCATAGGTACCTATGCCGCCATCTTGTTGTGC
>JAAGEH010000012.1:73568561-73590065 GCA_011751065.1 Lasiurus cinereus | reverse complement strand
TTGTTGTGCGAGGCAGCATAGGTACCTATGCCGCCATCTTGTTGTGCGAGGCAGCATAGGTACCTATGCCGCCATCTTGGATTCCCCCCTCTAACACCTTTTTTTGAATAAATTATTCTTTTCTTATGGTACTCTTTGGTCATTCTAAAAAATTATTTGACCAATACCCTAAAAAAGATAAACTTACAAAGTGGTGTAAGGTGATAGGGAGAATTATTTCACAATATATGAATATACCAATAATCATGTTGTACATTTTATTTTAAATTTGTATTTGTCCATTATACCTCAATAAAAATGAAAAAAAAAACATAATTTTCCCAAATATCTATACTTCTTACCTCTCCCTTCTGGTCTATTGATCTGCCTATGAAACATTTTAGCAAAATTATAATGTTTGATATACAAATTTAGACTTTGATTTAATTTGTATTGAATATATAGATCAATTGAAAAAGAACTGACATCTGAACAGAAATAAGTATTCCTATTCATGAGTATGATATATGTTCCCATTAAACTCAGTTTTATTTAATTTCTCTCAGGAATATTTTATAGTTTTTAGAATACAGATATTACAAGTCACTTGTTAAATTTATCCTAGAGTCTTTTATAATTTAACTAGAGGCCAGGAGCATGAAATTTGTGCCTAGGGAGGGTTTCTAGGCCTGGCTGGTGATCAGGGCCGATCAGTCCCTTTGGCTGCCTACCAGGGCCTCTCTTCCTTGGCTGCTGGCTGCTGGCTCGGTCTTTCCTTTGTTCCATGTCACCCCCTGATGATCAGTGCATGTCATAGTGAGTGATAGAATTTCTGGTCTCTGGTCAAACTCCTGCCAGAACACTTTATCTATTAGCCATACATATATCTATATATACATATATATATATAGATAGATAGATAGATAGATAGATATAGATATAGATATATATACATATATATATTCATTGTTAGCATAGTAATGCAATCTATTTTTTAAAAATATATATGATTATATTGATTTGAAAGAGAGAGCAAGAGACAAAAATAGAGATGAATAGAGAGAAAAATATAGATATGGAAGAGAAATATTGATCAGATGCTGCCCATATGCATTTGAACTGAGGATCAAACCTGCCACCTGGGTATGTGCTCTTTTGCCCCTCCAATGGAATGCTTTTGATATGCAGGTTGACTCTACCATCCCAGAATTCTCTGGTAAGGTAAAGTTCCTGTTACCCTCAATAGCAAAATGCTTGATAACATTTGTAAACTGCTTTCTCCCCCCGGTGTGTCTTGGAATCATCTTCAAAATAAACTGTTTGTACTGGAATCCTTGTCTCAAATTCTGCTTTAGGGGAAATTTATCTAAGAAAGTTGATGACACAAAAAGCTATAGGAAGTCAATATAGGAAGTCAATCCTCAGAATGAGAATCAAGAATTAGACTGCTTGCCCAAGGATGTCAATAAGTATACCTTTTGCTGGTGTTAAGAGAGCTTGTTATCACACCAGTATGTTTAGCCAGCACAACTAATAAAAACCCAATGATTACAAAATGGAAGGGGCTTGACAGGTCTATGTGGTGTCTCTAATTTTGAAGATCTATAGAGCAAGAAAATTTCCAAGGAAGATGGAGTAATTTGGTGTCAGTTAGGTGCAATGGAGGCACTAAAGGAATAAAATTACAGACTCAATCTACTTGTCACTATAGGGCACAATGTGAAAATCAGGTTACCCTGGTAACATTGAAAGGGACCTTTATATTCTGTCACTAAATGGCAGGTTGTGAAGGAGAAACAGTCCTAGGTCTTGACTGTAAAAGTAAAGTAACAGAGTTAAATAAGAAGGCTGAATTAAGAAAGCCAGCAATCCTCCTACACTGAAGTAGAGGCCTACATCCTGAGAAAAACCATGGGATACTGAGATAAGGCATCAAGGCAGATGTGCCTGAGACTCTTGAACTTCCTTCCCTTCTCTCCCTCTCAAGATAGCCATGATCTTTCTGATTGAGAAGTGGTCCACTACCACTTCCCTTGCATGGAGAACATATAAGCGCTCTAGGAGATGGTGTTTTCCATTCTGAACATGTACTTCCACTTGCCCTCATTGCTTCTATAGCAACAATTAGTGTGAAGTAACAAGGCCCAAGAGGGAAGTATTATCACAACTTCAGGTATAAAGGTATTTTTCACCAAGAGAATGTCAGATCTAATAACATACATTTTTTTTAGGGTTCAGGATGAACAGGGAGAGGATATCAAGCTGAGAAGGGAGTATGCACCTGTCAGTTTTCCTTTTCTTTAACGACCTTGCAAGGATACCTGAAACCGATCATAATATGCTACAAGATTGCTCTTTAATGCTTGAAAAAGTGAGAAAGAGATGATCAAACTGTCTTAAAGGAATATTATGGCAGAAGTTAAAGGATTCAAGAAGTAGTGTCTTAGTTATTTTGGGGTGCTATAACAAGATATCATAAACCGGGTTGTTTATAAACAAAACAAATTTATTCCTCATAGTTCTGGAAGTTAGAAGTCTGAGATCAAGGTGGCATCATAGTCAAGCTCTAGTCAGAACCCTCTTCTAGGTTGCAGACAGCTGATTTATGTTATAGTTACATGGGTAAGAACAAATAAATGAAGCCAACTTTCTCATAATTCTTATTTTTTATATATTTTCATTAATTTCAAAGAGGAAGAAAGAGGGAGAGAGAGATAGAAACATCCATGATGGAAGAGAATCATGGATTGGCTGCCTCCTGCAAGTCCCCCAGTGGAGATCAAGCCCACAACCCAGGACATGTACCCTTGACTGGAATTCAACCTGGGACCTTTCAGTTTGTAGGCTGATGCTTTATCCAGTGAATCAAACCAACTAGGGCTAACTTCCTCATAATTCTTAAAAAACACTAATTCCATTCAGAAGGAATTGGTGACCATATCTGGCCCTAACCGCCTCCCAAAGGCCCCACCTACTAATATCCTTACACTAGGGATTAGGATTTCAACATATATATTTGGGGGCACAGACATCCAGTCTACAGTAGGCATAGTAAAACATGTTAATTAAGTAAAATATGGAACTCTCTGTTTTATGGAAAGGCTCCTAGAACAATCCCATTGCTAAAGCAATAAGGAATATGTAGTGAGATGGATACTAGCACCATTGAGGAGCTCTTTGCCAGCCTAAAATATAAAAGATACCACTTTTATTTTCCAGCATGGAAGGTGATTCAAGGTCTGATGGCTGCGCATAACTATCAAAGACAAGGTTGGCAAAACTCTCAAATGAGCAACAAGGCCAAAATGGCAAAAATACCCCTGGTACAATATGATATGTGGTGATGGCTAATCGATGGGGAATCTAGAAGCAAAGTAAATAGAGAAGCAGAATGTTGTTTGATTTATGTAATCAAAATAATAAACAACAGGTAGGCTGATGGCTAATGTATCAACCACAATGGAAAAATATATGATTCTTCATTCAGTTTCCAGGCCTGTGATAATTCTCAGACCTGGGGCCCATCAATGGAAAAAGGAGGCAGCTTTTAAAGCTTTGTTACAGAATGCAAAGTATGCACAGTAGTAATTTCTCCCTTTCTTCTTGCAGAGTACTCTACAGATAGGGAACTATAGACAGTTGAATATGGCTCTGAAGTGACCTTGACAATTCCATCGTGGCCTTGGATAGAGTTCTGAATATGGAAACCAGATAATGAATGGAGTTATAGCCATGTTCATATCAGATTGTCCACAGTCTCCACAACCCATCTTCTAAAATGTAATCTTGTACCCTGATTGATGATTGAAATGGATATTCTTAGTATCTGGAAAAGTCATCTCTCATATCAGGTTTTCCACTTGTGAAAAGAGTCATAGTGAAAGGGAAAGCTGAATAGAAGCCACTGAGATTAGACTCCCCATTTCTATCTCTGGCCAAGACAGTAAATCAGAATCAATACTGAAGCCTGGATGCAATGGTAGAGAAAAGCAACCCCTCAAGTACTTATAAGGCTCAGGGTAGTGGTCCCCATCACATCTCTCTTTAATGTACAGGTCTGGCCCTCATGCCACAAATGGATGATGCCAGAGAGACCATAAATTGAACAAAGTGATAGTCCAAGTAGCAACTACTAGCAGGATATGCTCTCCGTATTTGGATGGATTAACATACCCTCAGGCACTTAGCATGTAGCTATTGATATTGTAAATGAATTCTTTCTAATCTCTATCAGGCGGGAGAATCAAAAGCAGTTTCCAAGCACTGGGAACAAATAGCATTGTAGATTCATGTTCTCAGCTTCACAAGAGATAACTGGAAGGCGCTGGGCTTGCTGAAGTGCTGGATGCAGATGAAGGTTCTAGTAAGGACAGCAGGGGACATAGATGATGGATACCAAATACTGTAACAGAGGCTGTAGTTTGTGCCACTAATTTTCCTCTTATAAAAGTGTGTGTTTGTTTTTTTTTGTTTTTGAATGTAACTGATGAGCAATTTAAGGGATAGGTGACAAGGTGAAGAAAATGCAACATGGGAAGTGCATGTTTAGAATAGAGCAGGTATGTGGCAGAGAGGGGAATAACTCTGAAGTGCATGTTCTACTCTGTGTTACACTGATTTCTACGTTTTCTAGCAGGATTAAAGACTCCTATTACCCCCTGGCATAAAAAGGTTTGCTTAAAACAAACCCATATAGGGCTTTTTTTCCCCCCCTTTCCTGTCTCAGTTCCCAACTTCACTAATGGTGTTTCCTGGGATACCTCTGGGTTCAACTCTTCCCTTTTAAAATCCTTATACCTTGGCCTGCTTCTGATAGAGCCCAAACTAAAACATAAGGATTAATAAAAAAGAGTAAGGAGGTGAAGGTTGGGGGTGGGGATGGGAATATGTCCTGTGAATTTTAAAACCTCATGTTGAGAAAAGCCATTGACCATGTGTTCCCAAAACCGCCTTCAAACCTGGTGAGACAATCATCGCCCTCTATTATAGTCGCCTATTTTCTAGTTTTCATTTCTTTTATGTCAAGACCTTAGGATACTTATCTGTTTTCTGTAAATATTGATCAATTGAGTCAATATTTTTTTTAAAAATTGAAGAATACTTTGAAAAGTTATAAAGCTGCAGAAAAATATGATGGATAAAAGAAAATGAGAGAAAGAATGGAATGATGACCTCCTCAGCTTATAGAAGTGATTTGTGGGATTATTGATACATCTATATGGCTCCTATGTTTTGTGAAATTATATATATATACTATTGTTCCTTTGCCCCTTTTCATCCCTCGTATGCTAAGATTCCCTAGTTATGTTACTGAATTATTTAAACAGAGTTACTCCTCTTTCTTCCAGGGCCTAAAACACATGTAAAGCAGAGTTTAATGATAAAGGATGAAAACATTATGAATGGCTATACTTGTAACATAGTTCTAGAAAATATGGTAATCAATCCTGTATACCTGGAAGCAAGTTGCCGTTCCAGCCCAGTGATTGTCTTGCTCTCTAACCTCATTCTGGTCTTCACTTTAGTCAGCTTCATCCTCCTAGTGTTACCAAGAGAACTGAGATCACTGGCTGCTGTTACAGATCACAGCCAAGTTCAGCTTTTCTTCTCCTTCCTTTTAATAATGCTAAATATTTATCATAAGTTCACAACATCTTACTTTGAATACTAAATCATAGTATTTCTAAGAGAGAAATTATTTAAAAATACCACAACAAAAACAATTGTAGCACTTCGATTTAAGTAAAAATTGACTTTGTGGGGAGATACATAAGTGTTGACTGCAATATCTATAGGAAAATGTGAAAATGAACTCACTCTCCTATGTATATTGTAAAACAGCATACTTTCCTTTTTTAAGAATCTTCTCATCCATCCTATGTAATCTTTAAGCCATTACTCTTCACATCTCATATGCTAGCCCTGTGCTTTGGCATAAGTCCATACAGTGTAAAAAAGACATTTGATGATGAGTATCCTGATGGTAAAGTTTCATTCTGTGTAACCATAGAGAACTGAACACTGTAGAAAAACATCTTTTGCTGCAGTTATTTCAATTGAGTAAGCACAATTTTAACATGCATCTATTAAAAAAAAACACTTTGGTTCTGGGAAACTGAGTATTAAAAATATCATGAGCATATTGGAGTAATTTCAGAACTGAACATCAGGAGTAATTAAGGGAATGGAGAGATTGATTTATGAGAAAAGATTAAAAGAGCTCAATCTGTTTAGCTTGGCTAACAGACAACTAAGTAGGGGATATGGTAATTGTTTACAAGTGCTTACAGGATGTAAATATCAAGGCTGGAGCAGAAATGCGCAGGCTGAGATCAGAAAGCCTGAATCACTCCAAGTTAACAAAGTGAAAATTTAGATTGACTGCCATCCAAATTTTGGTGATAGTTAGGCCTTTTAGCAGGAATTGTCTCTAAGGAAAAATGGAAAAACAAACTCTTTGGAATATTTAAATACATGAGAGCCTTTGTGAATGTGTGGCTCCTACACATTTATCATCAGTAGGTATTTGAGAAGTATTGAAGTTATGTCATTGTGTGCATGGAGATGGCTTTCTAGGCTTTTCACATGAACCACAGTACTTTGGAAAGATGGATTCTAAAGATAAATACCCAACAAATATAAATGAACATAATACATGTAGAGAGACATCATTATTTTAAAAACACACAATTTCAACCTTTTTTGTTGTAAAATCTCACTTGAGGATATTTATTTTCATTGATTTTTAAAAATTATTATATTGCTTTTTTACAGAGAGGAAGGGAGAGGATAGAGAGTTAGAAATATCGATGAGAGAGAGACATCGATCAGCTGCCTCCTACACACCTCCTACTGAGGATGTGCTCACAACCAAGGTACATGCTCTTGATTGGAATTGAACCTGGAGACTCTTCAGTCTGCAGGCCGATGCACTAACCACTAGAAAAACTGGTGAAGGCTCCATTGATTTTCTTAAAGAGAGTAGAAGGGAGGGAGGGAGGGAGAAAGAGAGATAAATGTGAGAGAGACATGCGCCTTGACAGGGGCCAGGGATTGAACCTGCAACCCAGGTACCTGCTCTTGACCAGAATTTAAAGTGATGATCTTCCAGTGTATGGCCTGACACTCTAACCATTAAGCAACACCAGCTATGTCATATTCTTTTGTTTTGAAAAACTTTATTTAACCCAAATAAATTGTAATTTGATATGGTAATGATAATAGCAAAAACTTCTTGAAAATTTACATGTATCCATTAAAACATAATAGTGTATATCATCTTTATTCACATAAATACATAACTTACCTCCATAGCTATATAATGTTGCTAGTATTATTAATGTATCAATTAGTAGAATTTTGTAAATGAGTATAAATAAGAAATGTGTAGTAATTCATTATATGCATTTAAAAGTAGTTATATAGAAAAAATCAAATAAGAGCACTGTGCTATTGAAATAGCTCACAAAAATATATGTGTGATAGGTGATTTGAATATAAAAATAATAATAATCATTTATTTTATACATTGTTGAAAACCAAAACATTGTTCTCACTAAATGGATGAAAACAGGAGGCTAGAAGGCTGGTCAACCTTGAAGCTCTGAAAGGTCAAAACCAGCCACTCCCTATCTAATTGAGACAATGAACTTCCCCATCAAATAATCATGTCAATCCTGACTGATAAGATAATCTACTTGTTACTGGAATTGCCTGCTTCAGGGCAAAGGGTGTATCCCAAACCTAAATAAAAGGGATGGCAAGGCCAAAGGAAGGGGGCAGTCCTTTCCCCTAGAGGAAGGCTCCCGCTTGGCCCCCCAATATCACCAAATTAATGCTTTCTAGTCTCTCATTTCATTTGCGTGTGGCCTCCTTCAGAACCCAAACCCTGACCCGGGAACCCTGAACCACGCAGGACATGGAAAGAGGTTCCCACAATTCATTTTATTCTTTTCACCACTATTTATCTCCTCTATGCCCTCCTCCACCTATAAACACTCCCTCCTCCACCTGCAAACACCACACTGTTGTCTATGTCCATAAATTCTTTCTCATCTCTTCTAATTCAATACACATTAATCCTATAACATCACTAGAGATTATATATGTGTACATATACATGCATTAATATCATATATATCATATCTATCATCTCTATCTGATCTGACCCCTGACAAAAAATGTATTTTTATGATTCTTTATATTTTTCTACCAAACAAGCAGAGTGGTTCAACTATTTTTCTTTTTAATGGTCTCCACTTTGTTGCATGCCATCTTCTCCATTCTTCATATTTTTCATTATTTATAAAATCAGAATTAAATATATGTGCAACTTGAGGGAACAGCTGAAATAAAACACAAATTCTACATTTGGGCATACATTAATGTTATTTTATTTTTTTGTTAATCCTCATCCAAGGATATATTTTTCATTGATTTTCAGAGAGTGGAAAGGAGGGCTGGGAGAGAGAAACATCTATGTAGACACATTGACTGGTTGCCTCCTGCATGTGCTCTGACCAGGCTGGATATAGAGCCTGCAACTGAGGTATGTTACCTTGACGGGAATTGAAATTGGCAACCTCTAGTCTGTAGACTGATGTTCTATCCACTGAGTCAAACTGATTAGGGCCATACATTGATTTTTTTAATTTAAATTTTTTATTGTTTAAAGTATTACATACATTGATTTTTAAATTAGTGATTTCATATTTTTAAAAATATCTAAACTGTATTTTTAAATATGTTGATTTCTAATGTGCTCTTTAATAAGTTATCCTTGGCTGTATCTGGGAGTTTTCAGTTGAATTAAATAATCCATTGCACATATGCCCATTGCCTAAATATTTTTTACTTGTTAAACCATATACGTGCTGCTTATATCTCTGTGTCTCAGGGATATTAGAAGAATTAAGGTGTGCGCGCGCACACACACACACACACACACACACACACAGTAGTTTGAATCCTTGCTACCTTCGAGATTATTTTTTCTATAATTCAAAATGTGTTAATTTGCAAACAGAGAATGAGAGTATAGTTATGCATATAATTTATAAAAATTTAAAATAAAGTAGTTTTATAATGCACAAAAGCATTCTTTTAAGAAAAATGTCCATAGAAAAAAGGAATAACTCTAATTTTATATAATATATATTATAATTTAGGTTCTAATTTATTACATTACAATAGAAAACATATTATTGATCTTTTAAGTACTTAAGCTTATTGTAAACATAACTGTACTTATCAAATTATAAATTATTCATATTGTTTACTTATAGGTGAACACATAAATTGAACAGCATAATTCAAAAGATTACATACAATGCCAAAATAAAAACTTATGAATACATTTGGGATATGCTAATGATATATTAGAATACAAAGAACAAAATACTAATAAAATCTCTAAATGTAAATTAATATCTATAGAAATGAATTTTTCTCATAAGCTATAATAGATATTTAACTAATTTGGATACATTAAAATATATATTTAACATACTTATAGTATTACCAGGCCATCTGATCTCACTTCTTAAATGTTCCTGGGAACTTTTTCCAACAACTTTACATAAAAATCACCACTGTATAATTAAGGATGTAATTTTGATGTAGCATTACTGCTCTACGCCAGTTAATACTGCCATGATATCCAACTGAAACTTGATTTATATTAGATTATGTGTCCAGCATCATGTTTTCTCAAATATTCTGGAATCCTTCTGGATTAATTTATCTTCCTGTGTAGAAAACAAAGAATGATATTTTTACTACGAACAATAGAGATTGTAACACTAATGTTGAGCAAAATTGTTGTTAAAACAAAATTTGATTATTGCCTAATTTCTATCAATTGCTCCCAAGAATTTAAAAATTTTAAATAAAAAATGAAAATGTTTAGTCCCAGAACAGAGTTTATCCCCAAGTATTGAACACAGTCTAAATTATTATATTGACAGAAAATATTCTAAAACTGTACATTGATTTAGACCATTGCTGGATTATGAAGAAAGAGGCAGGATTGTCTAAAAATCACTGTGAGTTGTCTGGACCATGAACTAACAAGAACTAGGGGTTTCCATCCTCTCTCTGCATGAGGACCGGTACACAAAGCCAATTTTTTGCAGTATGATTGTTCTAATCCTTTGCCAAGGGCCTGTTTCCATTAGTTCTGTGTTTCCAAGGAGTTGGAAGCCTGCTTTCTGAGATAATACATGTAAGCAGCAGCCATGTACACCCAGCCTACCAAGTGGTCAAATAGTCCTTTCAAATTCTGACTGGCAGTTTGCTCCCATGTTAACCTTGTAAATACAGAGAGCAATAGGAGCAACATAGCCAGGTGTGTGTCATGGTCTGGGTATTTCTCTCCCAGATAAATTGAGAGATAAGAGTCAGAGGATTTATGCTTTCTCTTCTCTTGCTGACTCTCATGTAAGTTTTTTCTAATGAAGATTGTTTTCTCAGCTATACCATGTGACATTGTAGACTTTGTTGCCAGTATTTTGTGGATGATCCCAAGAAGGCCACCTTGCAATGACAAAAATGAAGATCTCAAAAAAAGTTCCCAGGGACATTTTATACATCTGTAAGGGGTGTGATTTGGAAAGCCAATTGGAAAAGTTATTCTAAGAATATTCCACAAATTGGAATGTGAACCCAATACATAGAATAATTAAAGTCACCAATACATATCCAGCTGTGATTTTATGATTTGACTACAAAAATACACATACTTCCATTGTATTCCCTTTCAGGTTAGAGCGACATCTATGATTTCTCCAGGAGGAAAATGTTTCCTAGAATGTATGCTGAGGTGCAGTTTAGTCCAACTATTTGAAAGCCCAGAACTGGGTTTCATGGCCAAACCTACCAACACAGTAGTCTGGGAAATATATCTTTGATGTATTATCCTCTATTGTGACAGGAAGTACATGATAAGGGATGTAGACATAACTGATTTGTAGCTAGTCATCACTGTTCACTTCTGGCACTGATAATTTAACTGGGTTTCTGGAGAAAACAGAGATAAATTCACATGTTTATTCTAGCTGTTTAACCTCTATCATGGGTATAGAATATCTTCAATCTCTTCTCCATGCTGCACCAGTGTCAGAGACATCTTAGCTATTCATGACCCAAAGCAGCAGCATTCCTTTAACATCTTTAATTGAATGTTACACTGGCATCTATGCTTGCTTGGGTCTCTGGATTAGTGAGAATCCTGAAAATCCCCTGTTTAAAACCCATCCTTACCTGGTACATTCCGTCTGAGCCCTAGCTATTTATTAAGGTTTCTGCCACTGTGTTTAGAGTGGGTTATTGGTGAACAAGGACCCACTGAGCCTTGACATATTCCTAGATCTTTGTAAATCTTTCCCTATCAACTCTGGCTTCCTTTTGAATGCTTTACTCTTAATGCTGGAAACCATTACTAGGTCCTTTATTTTTTCTAATTAGAGGATCACAGGTGTTCCCAGGATCATCCTGCAGCATTTCTCCCAACTAACTTGTTGTATCATCTTACTCTGAAATGGCTGCTCATGTGTGTCACCCATGGCAAATCACAAATCCTTATTTTCTTTTTTTTAGCTTTATTGATGTAAAATTGATACATATAATTTGTTAAAGATTTAAAACATGATATTTTGATATACATGTGCATTTTGAAATATTTACCACAATTCGTTAAGATATCCATCACCTCTCATAGTGGCCTTACCAAATTTCAAGTATATAATACAACATTGTTAACTATAGGTATCATGTTGTAAATTAGATCTCCAGAACTTATTCATCTTGTATAAGTCTATGTACCTTCTAACCAACATTTCCTCATTGCCCCATTTTTCCCTTTTCACCCCCTGGTAACTACAATTCTACTCTCTGCTAACATTGAGTAATCAGTGCCTTATGCCAAACAGATTCAGTTATGTGCTTTTGGGATATTCTTAACATTGCTTGATTATTTAGCTATGAGGAATTAGAACAATGATAGTCACATAAAATTATTGAGATACACAAAAATAATATATAATGCTAGTCCAATAGCACAAAAAATATGAGAGCAAATCAGAAAAAAAAATAAACAGCAAATAAAAAAAAATGTGAATAAATGCATGTATTTTACCCTATTCTTCCAGATCTAACCAACACTCAGCCACAGAGGTAGAGAGCTGTGAAAAGGATATTGGAAATGGAATTTGAGTTCTTCGGTCTCCCTTACACCAACACTACATGCAATATTGGACATGTTATGTCAACTTTCTAAGCCTCTTATTTTACTCAGTCTTTCTGAGAGTTGAGCTAATGCAACCCAAAGAGAATTGTAAACCATATTTTATACATCTGTAAGGTATTATAACACACTTCTGACTTATTACAACCTGCCAAGATGACATTGTATCTTCCTATCCTACTTTCCCTCAAGAATTAAAGGAAAATCATTTATCTTCTTTCACCAAGTTCCAAGAAAGGAAGATTATAGCAGATAAAAAAAAAAAAAAAAAGAAGTCAAGAAAGAAAAAAAAATGTTAAAAACAGAAGTTGCACATCTGTAGAGGAAAAAAAGCCAAAAATACAAGAAAGATAAAACACTTTGGATTATTGCTTCTGTTGTTGGAGGGTGAGAATGAGGTCAAAGATTTTAAAACCTTGGCTAAGGCTTCCTCAGAAACTGACAGGCCAGCCAGACTTTCACATCTGCTTAAGCTCAATGACTCTCATGGCTGTGGTACACTGACAAGTTTTCAAAACTACCAAATAGAAATGAATCCTTTTTTAGTTATGTCTGGATAGTAGCATGTGGATTACCCCTTTGCAGATTATATTTTGTTGACATAAACACTGTTATAGTTTACACTGGCAAGCGGCAGCTAGCAGGTTGAAAAAAAGATCACTTTTAAGTGTATTAATTACTTCCTCTTCACAAAGAAAGTGTGAAATATCACAAGTATAGTAAGCCAGAATTATTCTAGTTCAGAGAGTCACCATTTTATTTGAAAGGATAGTGAGAATTCAAGAGCATAGAATGTGGTGAGTGGAAGTTAACAATAGGATTCAGACCTATAAAATATGCTATATGAATCAAATTTTAGTATCACTTAACTGCATGTTTTTCTATTCAAAGTAAATATGTCATTTGATCTAGTAATTAAACCGTAGAGCTTTCATCATGTGGAATTCTAGTTCCATGGGGAGGGGTTGTTTTTTTTCAAATCTGAAATAATATACCTTCGAAAAAAAGGCTAACAAGGAAAGTAGTTCTCACTTGTCATGAAAAAGCTCTTAGAAGTAGCAGCAAACAATAATGCAGTGGCAAATACAAATAACAGCTAGTCATAAACGGAATAAGTCACTGCCATCATTGAGTGCAATCTCATCAGAGAGTGCACTCTGTTCTGGGGGAAAATGATATTCAATGTGGTGGTTTTTGTTGCCCAGCATTTATTTGCTCTATTGGTTGTTAAGAGTCTTTCAGATTTTCAAACATTTATATTTTGAACCAGGTGGCTTTCAGAAGGTTGGTGGCTCAAGCTCTAATTAAAATCAAGCCAATCAGCAGGGCTCATCCTTACAGTCAAGATCATGTGTTTGTGGAGCTGCATGCATCACAGTCAATGAAGTATTGGTGATTGAATATTAATCTTACCCTTTTTTCTATAGGAGCTCCTGGACATCATCATGTGAGAACTTGAGGTAAGGGATATTCACACACATCTGGCTGCTTTGAGGAGGAAAACAACCTTAAGAAATTATTGAACCAGAAAAAGGCAAATAATAGGGAACAAGGGTACAGAGAAATGCAATGAAATGTAGTTTGAAACCAGATGATACAATGGCAAATTTTAAAACATACTACATTTAAAACTAATTTTCTCCATGAACTATTCAAATTTAAAAAATGGTTATTTCATTTTTAGTTTCATATTTTTTCTCTCACTAGCATTATAAAAATTTCTATTTTATCACTTAGGAATACACAAATAATAAAATTCTTCAGCCGTACCTGTTTTGGCTCAGTGGATAGAGTATTGGCCTGCAGAATGAAGGGTCCTGGATTCAATTCTGTTTGGGGGCACATGCCTGGGTTGTGGGCTCGATCTCCAGTGGAGTCATGCAGGAGGCAGCCAAACAATGACTCTCTGTCATCACTGATGTTTCTATCTCCCTCTCCCTATTTCTTCCTCTCTGAAATCAATAAAAATATAAAATGTAAATAAAAATCAATAAAAAAATCTTCAGTTGATTGTGTTTATGGAAATTGAGTTCAACTGCCTGCTCTATCATGAAGTTAGTGTGATGCTGAAGAATCATCGAATCTTTCCTGGCATAGTTTTCTTTTCTGCCTCTCTAGTTCTTTTTTTCCTCTTCTTTTTATTTTTTTATTTTATTTTCTTCAATAACCATTTTTGTAGCAAGTAAAAAGGATTAGAAACTGGGAATTCAACTATAAAATAGAAAGCACTTTCTGATATTGAAGACTTACAGAAGAGTACAAGTGACATCCAAATAAACAATTTAATAGAGCAATGTTATCAGTGTTATAAAGCCTTCAGTCTTGTAAAGTGCAATGGGAGTTCAGAGAAGTCATTCCATTATTCTGTCTGTGGAAGTCAAAGACTCTCTTGTGGACTGTAATCATTAAAATTGTTCCATTTCCTTTCTTCTTCTTGTAACAAATATATTTTTCTTGTAGAACGTTCAGTCCCTACCTCATTTAGTTCAGGTTGAATTGACCACACCTCTCTGTATACAACCCATGGTGGGCACATAATCTAGGCCTAGATCATTTTCAACTTCAAGATTTTGTTTAAGAATGTACATGTAGTTATCATAACTTAACCTGAAACATTTGCCAATAGTGTAAGGAATGAGTAACATGATTTTCTTTTCTATATAATTAATAAAGAAAATTGATGTGTAAAGTTGCAACCAAACAGGAGAAAGCCATATTGAAATACTAGCTGAAAAGGAAAAAGAAACAACACAACAGAGGGACAAATGAATCAAAGTAGGGAGCCAAGAAATAGAAAGAATATTTATTTGTATATATGTTAACTTTCTAGGTTATTTCCTAATATTAAATACAAATTCCACATATTTTGAGTAAAACATTTGAATAATAAATCTATATTTTTAAGAAAAGATCATAGAGTACCTTTATTATTTCAAATGTAAAGGCTTTTTAAAAAAAAATTATTGATTTTAGAGAGAGAAGAAGGGAGAGGGAAAGAAAGACAGAAATGTTTTTAGAGTACATCCTGCAACCCTCCTACCGGGCATTGAGCCTGCAACACTGTCATGTGCCTGACCTGACCACATACAGAACCAGCCACCTCTTGATACATGAGAAAACACTCAATTAACAGCCATACTGGTTGGGCAAATGTGAAGGGTTTCTTACACAAGGCTCAAACATACACAAACAACATGGAAAGAAAAACTGCCCATATTGATTTCAATTTACAGACTCAGGAAACTAAATGCAAAATAGACATCTGAAAATATTTTAACCTCACTGGGAAACCATTATGATAAATAAATAACAAAACTATATTTCTATCACAAGAGTCATATTAATTTTTTAAATAACCTATAGTACTAAATTTTGGTAGAATGCAGAAATAAACATTAGTTCATCCACATTGGAAGAGTTTAACAGTATTGACTAGAGTAGAAAATTCTACTTCTAGGTGTCTACCTTAGGGAATCAGTGTTTGTCATCAAGGGAGATTTGCGCATTAATTTTCATTGCAGCATCCTTTATAATAGCAAAAAGAGAGGCAGTAATCTCTTTAATAATTCAAATAAATGTGATATAAATGAATTGTTTTATTCATGCAGTGACATACTCCAGAGGAGTTAAATTAAAAAGCCAATGTAAGTCAACATGCATAAGACACAAAAATAACAATGTTGAATAAAACAATGCAATTGTAAACTAGTACATGTATTAATCAATATTTTATGATGATATAAATAAAAGCTATACTATGTGTAGTTTACAAATGATAGTTATCAACTTAGGTGTTCATCTGGGAGACTGGTGGAAGTATGAGACAATGGGGCTTCGGTGGGACCTGTAATGTTTCATTTCTCTAAATAACAGAGAAATTCAAAACATACATAGCATAATGTTAACATCTGCTTAATCTTGGGGGTTGGAGTGCAGGCGTCTGTTATTTTCTGTATCTTTCCATATGTTTAAAGTGGTTTGTAATTAAAATAAAACACGGATGAGTAAGAATTAGTCTGGTAGAAAAAGAGTGAAAATGCATTGCAGGCAGAAGCAAAGGAATTAGGAAACTCTAAAAGAACAAGATGCTTCAGAGATCACAAATAAATTGGCCTGGCTTTGGTCTAAAATGCAGGTAAAGAATTAGAAGACAACAGGAATGAAAAATGTGGAACACAGTTGGATAATAAAAGGGTCTAGGCTATTATCCTATCAAATTTGATCTTCATCCAGTGGGCTAGTGTGCTAAGCAGAATATCTCACAAAGCTTTTCATATCCTAATCAAACCATGAAAAAACATGGAAGAAATGTAAATGTATATTATAACTGAAAAAAGGAAAATATGAGAGGCTATATAACATATGATTTCAATCACATATGACATTTTGGAAAAGATGAAACTATGGAGATAGGTATTTGCCATGGGGCATTACAAGGCAAAAAGGATTTTGCAGATGTGATTCAGTTAAGGATCCTGAAAAAGAAAATTTCCTTGGATTTTCTCTTTGGGATGATGTAATGACAAGAGTTTTTATAAGAGGGAGCAGGAGAATCAGGGCAGAGAAGGAGATGCAATGATGCAAGTAGAGGTCAGAGTGATGCAGGCTCATGAGCCCAGGAACATGAGCTCTCTAAAAGCTAAGAAAGCAAGAGAATGGATTCTCTCCTAGAACCCTCTGAACACAGCCCTTCAAATCCATTTTAGAATTCTTATGCCAGCACAGTAAGCTAAGTTTGTGGTCATTTTTGATGCACAACAGAAAACTAGAACAGCAACGATGATGATGTTATGCCTCAAGGAGGAACAATAGAGTGTGCTGCCTACCTACCTGCACAGAGTGCGGTGTGCTGGCATGAGATTTCGGGGTAGGCTACCATATCTGCAGTGTTGTTGTTTATATCTGAAACAATGATCATATTTATTGTATTAACTAGATTCAAGAGAAATGAGAGAATAAGGTTACCAGGATTTATCCATGTCGTGGCAGAAGGAGGAGCACTGCATGATTTCACTTGCATGAGGAATCTAAAGTTGTAAACTACATACAAACACTGAGCAGAAAGGTGGTTGTCAGAAGCTCAAGAGAGAGAGTAATGAGGAGTTGTTCAAGGAGCATCAAGTCTCAGTTATGCTTGGTGATTAAGTTCTGGAGTTCTGCTATACATATTGTGCCTACATGTAATAATATTATATTGTACATATAAGCACTGATATGAGGGTAGGTCTCATGTTAAGTGTTCTTATCAAAGTAGTAGAAGATAGATGATAGATATATAGAAATAGATAGATAGATGATAGATAGACGATGATAGATTGATGATAGATAGAGAGATAAATAGATAGACGATAATAAACAAATGAACCAAAATTAAATCTCAAGCTCCTTGAATGGGTGTAAAGAATGTTTCTACAAAATGCCCCAGAAAAAAATGTGGCAGTTCGCCGAGACTGGTTTGGCTCAGTGGATAGAGTGTCGGCTTGTGGACTGAAAAGTCCCAGGTTCGATTCCGGTCAGGGGCATGTACCTTGCTTGCAGGCACATCTCCACTATGGGGCGTGCAGGAGGCGGCTGATCGATGTCTCTCTCTCATCGATGTTTCTGACTTTCTATCTCTCTCCCTTCCTCTCTGTAAAAAATCAATAAAATATATTTTTTAAAAAATGTGGCAGTTCCTTTGAGTTATTAAGGGAACCTTAGAGAAAAGGCCATGGCTATTGGGGATGGTTATAAAGAAAAGTAAATAAAAAGATAAAGAAGGTAATTGTTAATGTTCGATTGTGTATTACTTTATATTGAATTTATCAAAAGTAACTTACTTATTTTTATGTTTTTCTATAAAGAGTTAAAATGTATAGCAGTTTAAGTTTTAAATATTATTCCTCTACTTATATTCTGGGTAAATGTCAAAGTCACTCAGTAATTTGTCACAGAGTCCCAAAAACCTGGCACCTTTTGAAACATAGATGAGGAATTGTATTTTACTTCAAATTGTCTGTATTAATTTTAGAGAGGAATAGACAGTGAGAGAGAGAAAGAGAGAGAGAGAGAGAGAGAGAGAGAGAGAGAGAGAGAGAGATCGACGTGAAAGAGAAACATTGATTGAACCTGAAATCTGGTATGTGCCCTACCCAGAATTGAACCACCACCTTTGGGTGTATGGGACAATGCTCCAGGAACTGAATCCCACCAGGCAAGGCTGGAGAATTGTATTTTAAACAGTAAATTTTTAATCATTTAATTTTTAAAACATCATGTCGTAAACATTAACAAAGCACTATGAATACCAATTTTCCCTTTAATTTCTCACCTATGATCTAATTATTCTGTTCGAAGTTATATGATTTTCAAAAGCAAAGCCATAAAAATGAAAATATGTTTTTAAATACAATGGCAACAGCCCAAACACAGCAAAAAAATGCATGTATATTTTTCTTTTCATATATGCAGTTACTATATTTTTCTTAAGAGTATAATTTCAAAATTAAGAAAATCCCACCATAGTTAAAACATGTCCTTTAAATGTATATCCAATTTAAATCTGAAAATTTTGGGCAAATAAAGGGAATATACAACTGTTGCATGCAATTTGACAAACTTCCAACAAACAAAATAAAAGACTATCAAATATATACCAATCAGCCCTTGTCAGGTTGCTCAGTTGATTAGAGCATCCATTCTGTACATCAAAGGTTTGAAGGCTCCATCCCTAGTCACCCTCTCCCTCTTCCTCTCTTTCTTTTTTGAAATCAATATTTAACAAAGCATATCCTCAGGTGAGAATTAAATTTGTCCATATATATGTATATATATTTTTTGATTAAAAATTGTACCTATTATATATAGTGAAGTAAAATCTAAATCACTAGATTAAAACTATGAGTTAGAAGCTTGAGTTCGCCGATTCCTATTTGAATAAATCATTTAATGCCTAATGTAAGTGAGGTTTAAATCCTTGTTGTTGTAAGGATTAAATAAGGTATTTCGATGGGAAATCACTAAATTGTAAAATAGTTTATAACTTTTACAATCATAGTCTACAAATTATGAGAAACTAAGACATGAACAAAAATAAAATTGATTTGCAAAGCATCTTTCAAAGATTACAGAGAGCAAAAAGCATGTCATACTTCCAAAACAATAACTCTGACACTTTAAAATGATTCATGTTGTCAAGGTAGACAAGATATATTGCAAGAAAAATAATGCTTATGTCAATAAGACTACCTTAACCTGAGACAATGTGGTAGGATTTAAAGGTCAGATCTGATTGACATGAATTTTTTAAAAATCTGTTTTCTGGTGTTGAGCACTCAGCTTCTTCAACATTCATAAAAACTGATTTCCTTCAACCTAATTTCTCTAAGGTTCAATCCCTCAAAAAATTAAGTTTTCTTGCATGTATAAGTTACAAACTTTCACCATAGAATAGTTTTCTAAAAAACTAGATTCAGGGAGATTTAATAAACAGTGAATTTATAATTTCTATGTAAGATTCATTATCATTTGCTCAAAAGCCCAAAAGTGCATATTACTCAAGTAGACATTCATACGAATTTTGAGATTCTTTTCCTGTTTTATTCAATTATACAATTCTAGAGGCCCAGTGCATGAAATTAGAGCACAGCAGAGGGGTACGTCCTTCAACCCAGCCTGCACCCTCTTCAATCTGGGACCCATCGAGGGATGTACCCTGTCCGTTTAGGTCTGAAGTCCAATGCTACCTGGTAGGATTGGGCCTTAAAGGGCAGCTGGATGTCCTTCTACCAATCTAGTACTGCTAACTCCCAACTGATCACCTACCTGCCTTCCTGATTGCCCTTAACCGCTTCTGCCTGCCAGCCTCATCACCTCCTAACTACTCCCTTGACTGCCTGATTAATGCCAGCCTGTTTGCCCCTAACTACACTCCCCTACAGGCCTGGTCACCCCTAACTGCCCTCCCCTGAGGGTTGGTCACTTATGTGTGTGTGTGTGTATGTGTGTGTGTGTGTGTGTGTGTGTGTGTGTGTGTGTGTGCCTGTATATATATACAAATATATATTAGCCCGGTGGATAAATTCATGCATGGGTGTACTCCGGCCAGCCTGGCAAGGGGAAGGGGACATAAGTTCCTGGCCAGCCTCCCTGCTTGTAGAACACCTGGTTGAGGGGACAATTTGCATATTAGCCTTTTATTATATAGGATATACACTGAATGGCCAGATTTTATGCATTCAGAGATCATAATAATCTAGCCACTCAATGTGTGTGTGTGTGTGTGTCTCTCTCTGTGTGTGTGTATATATATATCACACACATACACAGACACACACACACACAAACTGAGCTATCTTCATAATTTATCTGTATATCTATGAGTTTATTTCTTAAAATAGAATTTTAAAAGATGTCTCAAAATAGAATAAAAGCATAAAGCTTTGTGTCCAGGTGCTAAAGAAATACATTTTAGAGTTTTCTTTTTTACTGTTTTGTTCTTGTTGTTCTATATTTTAAGCTAATAATCCTATCTAATAAAAGAGTAATATGCAAATTGACCTTACCTCTGCTACACCCACAAGCCACCCTCACCAGCATTCAGAGATAAAAAACATTATAAACTGATGAACAAAAAGATAGATATAGGGGCAGTAAAGCATCAAACAGACTGTCAGATTACAGTGGGAAGGTTAGTGAGAGGTGTGATAGATAAGAAAACAACTGTAGAACTTGTATGCATGCATATAAGCATAACCAATAAACGCAAGACACTGGGGTGTGAGGGCATGTATGGGAGTGATGTGGGGTTGGGGGAGCATTGGGAAGATATGTGCACATGTAATGCATTAATAAAAAATGGAAAAAAATAAAAATAATAAAAAATGAAATAGTACTATGCTATTTAGTACAATAGGATTGTATTAAAGTGAGTTTCTCAGATTGGACAAATGTACCATGATTATTTGAGATGTTAACCTTAGGGAAGATTGGGTGAAAGGTATTTAAGAACTCCCTGGGGTAGCCCATGTGGTGTTGCTCAGTGTTTGAGCATTGACCTATGAACCAGGAGTTTACAGTTCCATTCCTGTTAAGGTCACATGCCCAGATTGTAGGCTCGATCCCCAGTAAGGGGCATGCAGGAGACAGCAAATCAATGATTCTCATGACTGATGTTTTATCACTTTCTCTCTTCCTCTCTGAAATCAATGAAAAGTATATATGGTACTAGTACACACACACACACACACACACACTCACACACACACACACCCATTGAGTGGCCAGATTATTATGATCTCTGAATG
>JAAGEH010000012.1:73493780-73568461 GCA_011751065.1 Lasiurus cinereus | reverse complement strand
GTGTGTGTGTGTGTGTGTGTGTGTGTGTGTGTGTGTGTATTAGAGGCCCGGTGGATGAATTCATGCATGGGTGTGCTCCGGCCACCCTGGCAAGGGGGAGGGCACAGAGGCAGCTGGCCAGCCTGCCTGTTGGTAGAACACCTGCTTGAGGGGACAATTTGCATATTAGCCTTCTATTATATAGGATATACACTGCATCCTTTGTCAAATATTAATTGAGCATACTGGTTTGGGTCAATAACTGGATTCTCTATTCTATTCCATTGGTCTATATGTCTGTTCTTGTGACTGTACCAGGCTGTTTTGACAACAGTGGCTTTGTCATACAGCTTGAAATCTGGTATTGAGATCCCACCTACTTTATTGTTCTTTCTCAGGATTGCTATGGCTATTTGTGGTATTTTTTTGTTCCAGATGAATCTTTCTAGGTCTGTGAAATATGCTGTTGGTATTTTAATGGAGTGTGCAATGAATATATAGATTGCTTTGGGTAGTATGGACATTTTAATGGTGTTGATTCTTCCAATCCATGAGCATGGTACACTCTTCCATCTGTTTATGTTTTCCTCTATCTCTTTTTTCAGTATCTGGTAGTTTTCTGCATATAGGCCTTTAAACTCCTTAGTTAAGTTTATTCCTAGGTATCTGAATGTTTTGATGCAATGGTAAATGGCATTTCTTGTTTAGTCTCTCTTTCTGTAAGTTCACTATTGGTGTATAGAAATGCCATAGATGACTTGGCATTGATTTTGTATCCTGCTGCATTGCCAAATTCATTTATTAAGTCCATTAGTTTTTTAATGGAGTCTTTCTGGTTTTTTATAGACAATATAATGTCATCTGCAAATAAAAACAGCTTTACTTTTTCTTTCACAATTTGGATGCCTTCTTTTTGTCTGATCGCAATGGCTAAACTTCCAGTACTATGTTGAATAAGAGTGGTGAGAGTGGGCATCCCTGTCTTGTTTTTGTTCTTAAGGGAAATGGTTTTAGTTTTTTCCCATTAAGTATGATGTTAGCTGGGGTTTATAATATATGACTTTTAAAATTTTGAGGTATGATTCTTCTATTCCCTCCTTGTTGAAAGTTTTTATCAAGAAAAGGTTTTTGTCAAATGATTTTTCTGCATCAATTGATATGATTATCTGATTTTTATCTCACAATTTGTTTATGTGATATATCACCTTTATTGATTTGTGGATATTGTACCATTTTGCCTTCCTGGAACAAATCCTACTTGGTCATGGTGTATGATCTTTATGATGTACTGCTGGATCTGATTTGCTGGAATTTTGTTGAAGAATAGAGCATCTACATTCATGAAAGATATTGGCCTGTAATTCTCTTTCATTGTGTTGTCTTTATCTGTTTTTGCTATTTGCCAAATGATGCTGGCTTCATAGAGGGAGCTTGGAAGTGTTCCTTTTTCTTGAATTTTTTTGGAATAGGATAGGTTTTAGTTCTTCCTTGATTGTTTAGTAAAACTGTTCTGGGAAGCTGTCTGTCCCTGGGTTTTTGTTGCTGGAAGCTTTTTGATGACTGCTTCAATTTCTTCCATAGTTATTGACCTATTGAAATGTTTAGATTTTTCTAGATTGAGTTTTGGAATATTTTTTCTAGGAATATGTTCATTTCCTGCAGGTTGTCCAGTTTGTTGAAATAGAGTTGTTCATAGTATTTTTTTTTTAACAATCCTTTGTATTACAGTGGGGTCTGTTGTTATTTCACCTCTTTAATTTCTAATTTTGTTTATTTGGATCCTCTCTCTTTACTGCCTAGTGAGCCTGGCTAGAGGTTCATCAATCTTGTTTACCCTTTCAAAAAACCAGCTCTTGGTTTTGTTGATCTTTTGTATTGTTTCTTTGGTCTCTATGTTGTTTCTCTCTGCTGTGGTCTTTACTATTTCCTTCTTTCTGCTTACACTGGGCTTTTCTTGTTTCTCTCTTTCTAACTCAAAGAGTTAGATAATTTATTACCATTGTTTCTTGTTTTGTTTTTGTTCTTTTTTGTTTTTGTTTTTTTGCATTAGGCTTGTTGAACTATGAACCTCCCTTTTAAGACTGCTTTCTCTGTGTCCCATGAATTTTTTATTGTTGTGTTTTCATTGTCATTTGTTGCCATGATGTGTTTTATTTCTTCCTTGATCTCTCTGGTTACCCAGTCACTGTTGATTAGCATATGGTTTAGTCTGCATGTGTTTAATTTATTTGGATTGTTTTTTATTGTAGTTGATTCCCAGTTTTATATCATTCTGATGATGCCTGCTTTTCTTTCATATGCAGGCTGTTTCTTTGTCTCCCCAAGGTCTCTCTTCTCTAGGTGTCTGGTTATGTAGTTCTCTCTCTCCTCATTCCAGGCCAAATCCAACCTTTCCATGGTGGAATTTAAAGCTCCTCCGAATCCTCATGTTTCCACTAATTGGAGGTCAATGTTCTGGGGTTTGCAGCTGGCTCAGTGGTTGCCACAGTTGTAGATTCTCAGGCTTCCAAAAACATCCACCCTCCCCTTCAAGATGGTATGTCCTCCTCATCCAAGCTGGTGGCACTGGGAGGGAACCCAGCAGCAGTAGGTGCTGGCCAATCAGGAGAAGCCTGTCCATCAATTCCATGCTTTCTCCTGGGAAATAGCTGTCCCTCAACTTACCAACAAACACTCCCTGTGTCACCCTCAGCTATTCCCTCTGTCTGCTATGGGACAAGGCTCAGAACAAGTCTATCTATTCCATCGCCATTTTTTTTTCTCCATAGTACTATTTTTTAATGTATTTTTATTGGTTTCAGAGAGAAAGAGAGAGGGACAGAGAGAGTAGAAACATCAATGATGAGAGTGAATCATTGATTGGCTGCCCTCTGCACGCTGCCCATTGGGGATCGAGCCTGGAACTCAGGCAGAATTAAACCTGGGAAATCAGCCAGGGCAATATAGTACTACTAATGATACTACACTAAACCCCAGACTTTATTCAGAAGCCACTAGTTTTTCAATAATGATGCTTTCTGTTTGTTTGTTTGTTTGATTGTCTGTGTCATCATCCAGTCTAGGATACCTCATTGCATTTAGGTTCATAGCAAAATTGAGGGGAAGTTACAGAGAGTTCCGATATACCTCCTGCCTTCACACAGACAGAGCCTCCCTCATTCTCAACATCCCCCTCAAAAATGGTATGTTAATTACAATGTGAACCTACATTGACATATCATACTCACCCAGAGTCCATTGTTTGAATTAGTGGTCACTCTTGGTGTTTTTATGTCTTTGGACAAATCCACAAAATACAGTCATCCTTGTAATATTATAAAAATATTATCACTATCCTAAAAATCTGCTGTGCCCACATATTTATTTCTCCTCACCTAACACTGATAACTGCTAGTCATTTTACTGACTTCATAATCTTGCCTTTTCTAGAATCATACAGTATGTAACCTCTACAAATTGGCTTTGTTCCTTTAACAATTTGCATTTAAGTTTCCTCCACATATTTTCATGATTGATAGCTTGTTTCTTTTTAGTGCTGAATAATATTCCACTGTCCATATGCATTATAGTTTATTTATTCATTCACCTACTGAAGCACATCTTGGATGCTCCCAAGTATTTAATAATATGCTATGAACATGTGTATGCAGGTTTTTGGCTAAACATACATTTTTAATCCCTTTGGGTAAATATCAAGGTGTGTGATTGCTAAATTGTATGGTAGGAGTTTGTTTAGTTTTGTCATTAATCAACCATCCCCTTAAGTAGCTATCCTATTCTGCATTCCCACAGCAAAGAATAGGAGTTCCAAAGCCCAACAAGTTAATAGTATATAACATGGCAGATCTCAGAAAATGAAAACCAGTTTCTCCCAAAAAGAGGAATCAAAAGTCTAACAAATTGAGTTATAAGAGAAATCTCACAATATTTATACTCTGATATCTCCTAAATATAACACTATGTGAATTTCATTTCTGTTTTTATAAGTCCTTATACAGATTAATCAACAACATGAGGAAAAAATTGGCATCCAACTGAAATGCAACAAAACAATTTTAAGAATAATATAGAAATCATGTAAACTATTCTAAGAAAATATAAAAATGATAAATTTGCTTTCAGGGACAGGGGATTATATGTAGTTTTGTATATATGCATTTCTATTTTATGTAGGTATTTATTACATGCATTTGTCTATCTTATTTCAAACAAATGTTAATAATAGCTGGAACTGTTTATCTAGATAAAAATACTAGAAAGGTCTCTATCAATGTCAGACCAAAATTAAGGACTTATTTTACATTCTGAAATATGTCTCAACCTGAAGATTAATATTAACTAGTAACAGTGTGGATTCCTGGGAATTATGAAATCTGTAGACGTCATGGGGACTACATCAATCCTGGTGCAAATGACCTAAAACATGGTTCCACAGCGATAACCAAGAAGAAATTAGGTGACCTCATTGGTCTGGAAGGACCCCTCATTGATATTAGTTTGTCATCATTTCAAACCAACCCTCAGTTTTACACAGCCATGGGGAGTTCCCTATACAATGGTCCCATGGATGCTCTCCTGAGATACTACCAGAGCCTTACTTATGAATTTATCTGTTTGTTTTTTTTCCCCACTCCTGAAAAACTGTTAATAATTGAAATTCTGGAAGTAGAACTAAAAAGACATTACAAGGGCTATGTTATCTTCTTCACTCAGGGGTAATGTGCCCACAGAAAGGTTTGGCATTGGGCCATAGTCACACCAGCAGTGAGCAGAGAGTGCTCTCTGGGAGCAATGTGTCACATTTGGTGCATTTGAACAGAAGGGCTGGCTTCAGCCTTTTGCTCAGCTAAGTTTCCAGACACTCTCAGAGGTACACTGTTGGAAAGGCCATGGGCTGGGACTGCAACTTGTGAAAAAATTATCGACTAAATTAATTATATTTCTGGAAATGATGGGAAAAAGAAACAAATCATGAAAGAATCAGATCTGGGAAAGTGATTTACTTTTGAATTTTTGCTTGGGAATTCTTAGGTGACACTAGAGCACCAAAGAAGGAAATCTGCCATGTATCACTGATACTACTTCTTAATGAGGGCCCACTGAAGTGTAGTTGTGACCTAATACCAAATTCAGGGCTGCAAAGACTACAAACGACTTATATGGCATGATCCCCACCTTGAGACATTTATATTACCATTGATTAAATTAATTAGCTCCCACAATTACCCTTTGGAAAAATAGGGCATGAACTGTGTGTTTTTTATATTATTTTAGAAAGCAATCTGGAGCTGGGACAGTAATCCAGGCTAACGTCATACATTTTGGCATCAATATTCTTTCTGAGTATTAAGAAGACAGCTGAGAAAGAGTCATTCTCAATAGCTTTGCAAGGTTTTTATCCTATTCTCAAGCTAACACATTTGCCTCTCATAGATTCAGAGGTGCTGGCAGAAGGCACAGGACGCATGGATATGAGAAAACCATCAGTAGTCAGAGATGCATGTCTTTTTCTTTCAGCTCTTCTTTCTGTTCAAATCCCATGGGGTGATACCAATGGTATGTGATAGATGTTTGCACATGCACTAGGTTGCACTTCAAAGGCAGAACACCGAGCTTGAGGAATTTACTGATTTTGTAGAAAGAGAAGTTAGTCTCAGGGTGATTTCACTTTATCCCTAAGAGTCACTCATTGCTAACAGAACCCAACTAAATAGCCCAGAGAAAGAGTGGTCACAGCTTTACACTTTTGTCATACCTAGTAAGACCAACTAGGGCAGCACATGGCAGATAAAACAGGTCTCCCAAGAATCACCCAAGAAGATATGGAGGAAATAGTAGATGATAGGAGTAAGCCTTAGGAAACACCAACATTTTTAAAATGTTTGGAAGAAACTAGAAAGTATAATGAAAAATCAGAGTAATATAATGAGAGAGAGGATTAAAAGAACATTCAAGAGAGAGCAGTGACATATGGATCAGATATGTTAATAATCTTACCTTATAAATATATAGCACATAATTGTTTGGAGTAGTGTTCAAACGTTTTTCTTACATTATTCCTTTTTATTTTATTATTTTTAACTTATTTTTATTGTTGAAAGTATTACAGATGTCCTCTGTTGTTGTTGTTTTCTTGTGTGTTTTTGTTGTTGTTGTTTGCTTGCTTGTTTTTCATATTGACCCCTAAACCCTACACCCATCGTCCCAGGCCTTCACCACATTATTGTCTGTATTCATGGACTAAGCATACATGTATGTAAATTACCTAGTTAATCTCTCTCATCCTAGCCCCATCTTCCCTCTGAAATTTTTCATTTTGTTCCATGCTTCTATGTCTCTGGATCTATTTTTTTCATAGTTTATGTTGTTCATTAGATTCCACATATGAATGAGATCATGTGATACTTATTTCTCTCTGACTGGTACTGGCATAAGAATAGGTAGTCTAGTGAAAATCACAAATTCTTAATATTTTTAAATGTATAGAATAATATACATATGACTACAAAAGAAAACCTATTGAAATGTAGTTAACATGTTAATAATACCCTACATAGTTTTAAAGTAGTTGTGAGGGTACACAGTGTTATTTTTATATCTTCAATAACTAATGCAATTTGAAAGTTTCTGATTTCTATTGGTGACAATGTCACTTAAAATTCCTTGTACTATTGTAGTGTAATGCCTATATTTAACATAAAAAAACATGCTAAGTTTCAGTTAAAGGGCAGAAAAATGAAGCTGTATTTTATTTTTTAATTCAAGTTCATAGGCCACCAAAAATCTATCCACAAATACCTCAGGGTTCAGTGGATCCCAGTTTAGGAACCCCTGTGTTAATATTTGGCTACATTATTACCATGGAATGAATTGCTTTGTGCTTCTTACTACTGACAAAAATTACAATAAAAAGAGAAAAACACACAAAACCCACAGTACTCAGAAGTAATAACCCAGCAATCATAGCCCAGCTTAGTTTCAAGAGAGATAAGCTTGTATACATTAGATTTCAAAATTGATTTGGGATAATGTTTCCTGTTAACCTTAGGCTAAGATTAAGCAACCATATTTGATTAAGTTGAAAACAACTGGGGAAAAAAATGTAGACATATCAGATTAGCCAGGTAGCATCATGCTTAATCATATATTCTTCCTCTACTGATCCTTTCAGTAAAAATAAATTTTGGTAATTTTCTGTGTAAGTTTAGCTATCCCAGTTGCACAGTAAAGGTCAAGTTAATTAAATATTCAGTACTTCAGTTTTCTCTTGTGTAAAATAAATGGGTTAAGTTAAATGATCCTTTAGGTGAATGCAGTAGGAAGAGAAATAGTTTTAAAGTTAAATATTCGTTACAATGCCTGCTGGAATCCCATTAAATAAAATATGATTTAAGAAAGTTAGGAACTACTTCACCACCAGAGTCCCTCTTTACCTGCTGTTTTGCATTCTGCAGTTACAATTACCTGTAGTTAACTGTGGTCTGAAATATTAAGTGGGAAATTCTGGAAATATATCATTCATAAGGTCTAAATTACAAGTTGTTCTGAGAATCATGATGTAATCTCTCACCATCTTGCTGTGTCCTACCAAGGGCATGAATCTTCCCTTTCCTCACCAGGACATGGATCTTCCCTTTGTCTGGGTTATCTAGGCTATGACACTATTGTCCATGAGTCACTGGTAACCACCTAAGTTATTAGATCCACCGTCAGTGTATCACAGTGATAGTGTTCAACTGACACCTTTTTTTATTTATTTTTTAAATATATTTTATTGATTTTTTACAGAGAGGAAGTGAGAGGGATAAAGAGATGGAAACATCCAATAAGAGAGAAACATCGATCAGCTGCCTCCTGCACACCTCCTACTGAGGATGTGCCCTTGACCGGAATTGAACCTGGGACTTTTCTGTCCACAGGTTGATGCTCTTTCTACTGAGCCAAACTGGTCAGGGCAACTAACACCTTATTTTATTTTAAAATGACCCAAAGCCATTTATTGTGATTAAACTTTATCATAGGTATATATGCATTGGAAAAAACAGTATATTGTATTGGGAATTTTACATATCTTTCAGAATTAGATTAATATTTTTAGAATGCCACAGTTTCAGGCAATCACAGTGGATCTTGGAATATAGCTCCTGTGGATAAAAGGGTACTACTCTATAGGATTGTTATGAGGATCAAATAAGATAACATAATACTTCCATTAGTCACACCATAAGCACTGAATAATGTGACTTCATACCCAGACTTTAATATACTTAAACTAGAAACACCTACTCCATGTGTATGAAATCCAAATCATTCATTTCAAAGAAATCCTTGTTATGAACTTTGTGCAAAAAAATGCATGCATATTTTAGAAAGTAAAAATACCCACATTTCTCTAAATTGTTTACATCAGAAACACTAGTGTAGAATAACAAGATTGTTATTAAGTAGAAGATTCAATGAAAGAGCAGATTATGAAAAACTTTTTAAGAATATGTTAAGATAGGTGGTGATAAAAACTTTAAAATATGAGGCAGAGAATTAAGAATGCAAAGCACCTCTGTGATAGTATGCTTAAATGTTTAGTTTGACTGAGTGCTTTCCAGAATTTCACGGGGCAGGAACACATAGGAAATGATAAGCTGTGTTCAGTGTGCTGGCCTAAACAGATGAGACTCCTTACAGTGGTTACCAGCTCTATGGGTAGGTCAGGCTACACCCATTGTCCCCAACCCCACCAAGATCCATTGGTAAAAGCCCTCCCCTCACACACCTGTAAGCCATCTGTGGTTCTTTACAAAGCACAGTATATATCTTCTCTGATATATACAAAGTCCTATATAATAAAAGGGTAATATACAAATAGACCAAATGGCAAAAAAACAGAACACCAATCAAAACATAATATGCTAATGATATGCCAAGGCTACTCAACCCCTTGCTATGACATGCACTGACCACCAGGGACATGCTCAGAACATGGCCGAGTGCAGGTGCATTCATGGTGGGTGTGGGCAGCTGCAAGATAGTAGAGCAGGTTAGGTGAGGGGGGAGGGCTTGACAGACCAAGGTGAAGTGCTGGTGGCTGTAAACAGGGTGAGTGTCTGATGATCACTGAAAATTCTTTGCTCCCATGAACCATGACCCTGCCTGGCACTCATACTTGTTGCCAGCCCTGGCTCCATTCACATTCACTGCTGGTGCTGGCCCTGATTGCCCCTCAGGGCTTCTCCACCTACCCCTGCTCCTGAGGGGTGACTGGGACAGCAGCTCCCACTTGCATTCACTGCTGGTGGCAGCCCAAATTGCTCCATGCCATCAGCAGGTGCAAGTGAGGCCAGCACCATAAGCCTGTGGGAGTGACAGGGGCAGAAGCAGGGCTGCCAGCAGACAGGGGACCAAGGGTCTCTCCTGCTGTCCTGGTCACCCCTAACTGCCCTCCCCTGCAGGCCTTGTCCCCCCAACTGCCCTCCCCTTTCAGGCGTAGTCCCCCCCAGCTGTCCTTCTCTGCGGGCCTGGTCACTTCTAACTGTCCACAAATGCCCTTGCCTGCAGGCCATCTTGTGTCCATATGGGGACAGCCATCTTTGACTATATGGGGATGGCTATCTTATGTCTTTGAATGACAGTCAATTTGCATATTACTCTTTTATTATATAGAATTTTCATAATAGGATCATAAATGAGAGAATTTCTTCAAATTCTGAGTTATCTCAGTAAAGTAATAGGGAAAAAGAGTGATGACACACAAGAGACATTCTAGGCCAAGTGATGAAAAATAGTGTTCTTGCATATGAAAGGACATATTAGCAGGAAGATAAAGCCTAGGGTAACTTGCACCTGCTATTATTTTTCTATCTATGTGTAGTGCATAAAATAATGGTCATTCTAGGACAGACAAGCACTATTCGCTAGTACATGTGCATATGTTACCTTACATAACAAAACAAATTTTGCAAATATGATTAGAATAGATATGGATCTTGACATAGAAAATCTATCCTGAATTATCCAAGAGGCTCCATTTTAATAAGGATCTTTATAAAATGGAGAACAAAAGTGTGACTCATAGAAAGATATATGACAAAGGAAGCAGGTGTGTGAGTGCATGCATGCGTGTGTGTGTGTGTGTGTGTGTGTGTGTGTCAGAGAGAGAAGGCGGGGGGAATTTGGAGATGCTGTGTACTGCTTTTGTAGATGGCGGAGGGGCTGTGACAAGGAATCCATGTGGCCTATAGAAGCTGGAAAATAAAGGAAACACATTCTCCCTGGAGCCTCCAAAAGGAACACAATTCTGCTGACACCTTGATTTTATGATGTCTATTTACAGATTATATAAGGATAAAATGTATTGTTTTAGTTTACTAAATTTCTCATCAAATTTTATGATAGAACTTCAACATGTCTATTACATACAATTTTTACACATTCCCCCCTTTGCTTAACATATGAACCACAATATTAAATCAAATAGAAATACATTTTGAATTACCACATGTGAAGTACACTTCCAACATTGAACTCCAATCCATCATCTTCCTAAGAGTCATTGGAAGGTAGTTAGTGATTTGTATTATTTCCAATATTATATTAATGTTTTACATTAAAATGTGATGAAATATAAGGAATATCTTAACAACTATTACATAGCTCATGTTCCAAGCTCTTCTTGCATGATGGTGATGGTTTGCTTTTAATAAGATGCAACAATCATCACATTTCATTGGAATCTCGGTAATTTCTTAATGGTTGGTATCTGATTCTTTCTGGTTAACACTAAATTTAATATGTCTCACACAAAATATACATTTAAAAAAGATAGTTTAGCAAATGACATGATACTGTTTATAGATAACCCTAAATATTCTACCAAAAAACTACTAGAGCTGAAAAATGAATTCAGTAAAGCAGTAGGATACAAAATGGATATCCAGATATCAGTTGTGTTTTATACAATAATAATTAACTATCAGAAAAGGAAACTAGAAAAATAATCCTATCTACAATTACATAAAATAAATATCTATGTAATAAATTTAATCAAGGATGTGAAAGATCTGTACTTATAAAAATTATAAGACACTGAAGAAAGAAAGTTTAAAAAGATACAAATAGGTAGAAGCATATATTATGTTCAAAGATATGAATAATTAACATCATTAAAATGTCCAAACTAGAACAAATGTTTCAAAAATGTAAATATAACCTCAAATGACCCTAAATAATCACCACAATCTTGAGAAAGAACAAAGTTGTAGGAATCACACTACCTGATATCAAACTATATCCTACACATTCATAGTAATCAAAACAGATATATGGATCAATAGAACAGAATAGAGAGCCCAAAATAAATTCACAACTGTTGTCAATTAATATTTGATAAAGAAGGCAAGAACACAAAATGGTATAAAGACAGTCTACTAAATAAACGGTCTTGGAAAAACTGGGCAAAAAATTAAACATAGATCACCTTCTTAAACCACACACAAGAATAAACTCAAAATGAATAAAAGACTTAAATATAAGACTCAAAATCATAAATATCCTAGAAGAAAACATAGGCAGTAAAATCTTGGACATTTACTGTAGCAACATTATTTTTTTATGATCTATCTCTTCAGACATGGGAAACAAAAGAAAAAAAGAAGCAAATGGGACTAATTCAAACTAAAAAGTTTTTGCACAGCACAAGAAACACACACAAATCAATAAAATGAAAAGACAAAACCCTGAATGAAAAAACATATTAGCCAATGATACAATGATACATCTAATAAGGGTTTAATATCCAAAACTTTAAGGAATTTCTATAACTCATTACTAAAACAATAAACAACCTAATTTAAAATTGAGCAAAGGACCTGACTAGACACTTCTCCAAAGATGTATAGATGACCAATAGACATATGAAAAGATGCTCAATGTAACTAATGAGAGAAACACACAATGAGGTATCATTTCACACTTGTCAGAATGGTTATCATCAATATATCAACAAACAACCAGTGTTGTCAAGAATGTGGAGAAAAAAGAACCTTCACACACTGTTGATGGGAATGCACATTGGTGCAGCCACTGTTAAAAACAGTATGGCGTTTTCTTAAAAAATTAAAAATGGCCAAGACCCGTTTGGCTCACTGGATAGAGCATCAGCTTGCAGACTGAAAGGTCCCGGATTCGATTCTGGTTGGGGGCATGTACCTTGCTTGTGGGCACATCTCCACTGTGGGGCGTGCAGGAGGTGGCTGATCGATGTTTCTCTCTCATTGATGTTTCTGACTTTCTATCTCTCTCCCTTCCTCTCTGTAAAAAATCAATAAAATATATTTTAAAAAATTAAATTAAATTAAATTAAATTAAATTAAATTAAATTAAAAATGGAACTACCTGATGACCCAGCAATTCCACTTCTGGGAATGTACCCAAATAAACCTGGAATAATGAGTGGAAATAATATATGTACCCCTAGGTTCATTGTGACATTATTTACAACTAGAGGCTCAGTGCAAAAATTTGTGCACCAGTGGGGTCCCTCAGACTGGCCTGTGGGATTGGACCAAAACTGGCATTCTGACATCCCCCAAGGGCTCCCAGATTGCAAAAGGCTAAATACCAGGCAGAGGAATCTCACCAGTGCATGATTGGGGCTGGGGAGCAACACAGGAGATTGGCCAGCTGAGGAGGGGCTGTGGGCAGGCTCTAGGGCATGTTTAGCATGTTTCGCTCAGTTCTGACCAACCAGACCCCAGAAGCAAGCTAACCTACCTATTCCCTGTTGGTCAGTGTATATCATAGCTATTGGTCTACTGGTTGACTGTCTGTACCTGATGGTCAGTACACATAATAACAACTGGTCGACTGGTTGACTGTCTGCCTCTAGTGGTCAGTGCATATCATAGAGAGTGTTTGAGTGACTTTAGCATATCATTAGCATATTATGCTTTGATTGGTTGTATAGCTAACTGGGCACTTAGCATATTAGGCTTTTATTATATAGGATTACCAAGATTTAGAAGCAATAGATAAATGAAGCAGTAAATAAATGAATAAAAAAACTGTAGTAAGTACAATTACACAATGGAATATTACACAGCCATAAAAAGAAAGGGAATCTTACCTTTTGTGACAGCATGGATGGAACATGGAGAATCTTATGCTAAGTGAAATATTTCAGTTACAGAAATAAAAGTATCATATGATTTCACTCATATGTAAAATTAATGAACAAAAACAAACAAACAAACAAAAATAGAAACTTATAGATACATAGATCAGACTGACCGCTGTCAAAACGGAAGGGGTTTGGGGGACTGGGTGAGAAAGAGCATGTAATTAAGCAAAAAAACACATAGATACAGTCAATAGTATGATGAATATCAGAGGGAAAGTAAGATGGGGAAGTAGAAGAGGGTATCAAGGGGATAAATAGAAATGGAAGGAGACTTGGGGTTGTGCACATATAATACAATACACGAATGCTGTATTATGGAATCCTATACCTAAAACCTATATAATTTTATTAACTTGTGTCACTCCACTAAATTAAACATTTTTAAAAAGGGAAAAAAAGAAAAACGGATAGTTTTACAATATACATGATCATGTGTGTGTGTGTGTGTGTGTGTGTGTGTGTGTGTAAAAAACATCATACTATCTATATCACATCCCTTGACTATATTACTTTCTAATTCTAGAAAAGTAAAAGCTACCTCCTTGGCATCTCAATTTTCTCAAAATTAGAGACACTAATACTCTTCATAAGATTAGTGAAAATAATTAATATTAAAAATGCATGTAACATCTTAAAAACAGTACAGTGGTACCCCGAGATACAAGTTTAATTCGTTCCTTAACCTTGAGGCATGGGAAACTATGAGACGCTCCAGTTGTGGTAAACTGGTGGGTCCTGTGCAGCCGGCCAATCCGAGCGAACTTGTATCTCAACTGTTGCTCATATTTCAAAGCAAAAATCGCTTGCTCGATGGCTCGTATCTCAAAAATCTCGTATGTTAGGGCACTCGTATCTTGAGGTACCACTGTATTTGGCATATAACAAACACTCTGAAAACATTAGCTATTATTGATATTATTATTATTATCAGTAGTCTTATCCCCACTGAATAAAATAAATATCCAAGAAACCTAGTATCTCTTCTATTAAGGCCAGTAATTGTTGCAGTACTGCATTGGCCATTAGTCTTCTACCACCTACTGTTTTCTTACTGGCCCTGTATGGCTTCCTCAACTGAACACTAAGAATCCTGTTGATTACACTATTGCTACACACTGTCCCTCTATTCCATATTGTGCTTCATTTCAATGGTTGGTTTCAACAATGTAAGAAATTCAAATTATTTTTCCTGAAAAGTGAACTTTTTGGATATTTTTGGCATTTACATTCTCATAGTTAAATTAGGATCATGTTTGGCTTCTTAGTTGGATAGTCAGAATCTTAAACCAACAAATGGATGAGGCCATCTAAATCTAATTGCATGAACTGACATATATTCAATCTAAAAATATTCACTTATCTGAAACAAGAATTAATCATGTCATAACATTGTTGAATAGATATTTTTCTTTTAAAACACAAAAATCTCAGTATCATGATAACTGTCCTTTCTAAATTGTGTTGATTAATAGCAAGTAACTAGGGCACTGGATACTAATTGCTAAAATAAGAATATGAAGTGCCTGTTAAAAAATCATGTCCAGTATGTCAGAAATTGAAATTAATAAATTCTTGAACTATCCTTCTAAATTTCTTTAGTATTGTCATAGAACCAATATGATATCACCTGGTAATTAAAATATATGCAATTATCTAGGTAACTTAGTAGCAATATATTACTCACTCAAGATCTTGCTCTTTTAAATATTTGAACTATTATAAATTCTCAATTCTCCAGATTCAGATCATTTATTAAATACATCTTTAATTTGAATATGCATTATTTTGTTATCTAATGACCATTTTTAATTTACTTTTCTTATTCAAATTTTTGGATCTTTTCTCCCAAGTAGAGTATACAGTTAAAAAGGCTCATTCATTTAAAGAAACAACAACACCCTGCATACAGAACCAAGATTGTGATGTAGGTAAATGCTGGTACTCACAGCCTCCCACAACCATATCAAAATTACAGCTAAAATAGAGAATGATCATCATTAGAACCACCTGAAATCTAGCTAAGTGGAGTCCTACAACTATAGAAGTAAAGAAGAAAGCACATCAAGATTGGCCAAAAGATATAAGAAAAAATGCTTAATTTCACTAATTATTAGAAAGATGCAAATTAAAACAACAAGGAGTCACCACCTCACTTCTGCCATTCTATCAATAAAAGAATAATTTGCAAATTGTCCATCACTCCAACACACAAGATGACCACCCCCATATGTTCAAAGATGGCCACCTTTATGTGGACACAAGATGGCCAGCGGGGAAGACAGTTGTGGGCAAACAGGCCTGCAGGGGAGGGCAGGCTGGGGGTACAGTGGCAGTAGGGAAGAGCAGTTGAGGATTACCAGGTCTGCAGAGGAGGGCAGTTAGGCGTGATGGGCCAGCAGTGAAGGACAGTTAGGGGTGAACAAGCTGGCGGGGGAGGGAAGTCGGGCTTTACCAGGCTGGCAGGGGAGTGGTTAGGGGATGATCAGGCTGCAGGCAAAAGTGGTTGGGACAATTAGGCAGGCAGGCAGGTGAGAGGTTAGGAGCCAGCAGTCTTGTGTGAGAGGGGTCCCAGATTGGAGAGGGTGCAAGCTAGGCTGAGGGCCCCTCCCCTCTGCATACATTTTGTGCACCAGGCCTCTAACATATATATATAAACAAAAGTTTTATTTAGGAATGACAAAACATGATATTAGAACCACATTTAGTTTAGTAAATTATTAACTGAATCAGAATATTTTTTATGTTAGAATACAGGTAACATGAAGTGATTCTGATTCATCTTGAGTCCTTCTCACATGAAAATTGAGGCAATACTTAACAGATCATAACCATGTGTTATCCAATCATCTCCTTACCCAAACCTACTTTGGTTTATTTTCTGATACTCTTCATTTACATTGTCCATGTCCCAAATTGTTAGCTTTCGAAAGATTGCTATTAATACAAACTACACAGAATTCTTGACACAGGCCATCTGCTAATGTTCAAAGTTCAGGAAAAATAATCATATTTATCAGTTATTTATGGAGCATTAGCAAAGTCTGTTACTACTAGTTACTAATGTGCAATAATATAGGAGCATATATTCTCCTTCACTAAGTTTGTTACAGAATTCATGACACAGATAACAGTTTCCTGAACTGAGAATATGCATTCACTAAGTTTTGTCTCCTCATTTGAAATATGATTTGTAATGGGACAGTAAAGGGTATCTTATAGTTTGAGTTTTAGTCTGAAGAAGCTATTGGTAGGTTGGTACATTCTGATCAAATTCACCAGAGCATCTTTCTCTCTATGATACTTTTTGGTTTCCTGGCTATTGCCTTCAAAGTTTCCAGGAGATTTCTATTTCTCTTTTATTCTCACCCTTTTTCAAACTTAATACTAAGCATTATTTAACATTATATCTTAAATAATAAGGTGCTAAGTTTGTATACAAGCTATTTAAGAAGAAATTTATTAATACATTATTTAAGAAAATAAAGCAGAAAACCTTATTACTATACACAATATATACAATTCCTCACTTTCCTCTTTTTATCAAAAGGAAACTGTTTATTATATATCTATGTAGATAGAAAGATAGCTACAAATAACTTATTTTAACTTCCCCTTAATGCTAATTGGTTATATTGATTTGTGAACAAATAAAAAAAAACTATCAGGTATACATGAACAAAACTGAGTCCTTTTCAGTTGAAAATGGCATTTCTCCCTTATTATAGCTTAAACAGGACTGAGCAAAGGATTTTACTAAGGCTAATTGACATAAACTCTATTTTTTCATTAATTCCATTTCCATTAAACACTAGAGTGCTAAGCCTGTATTGTGTCAATCATTCATTATAATAGAAAAACTTGCTCTAATACATGAGATATAGGAACTGTTCAAAATACACTGCTTGGAGAAAATATGCAATATATTATCTACCAGGATTAGCTGACAAACTTTCTTTTAATATATTTTATTGATTTTTTACAGAGAGGAAGGGAGAGGGATAGAAAGTCAGAAACATCGATGAGAGAGAGACATCGATCAGCTGCCTCCTGCACACCCCCTACTGGATATGTGCCCACAACCAAGGTACATGCCCCTGACCGGAATCGAACCTGGGACCTTTCAGTCCGAAGGCCGACACTCTATCTACTGAGCCAAACTGGTCTCGGCTGGAAAAGTTTTTTGAAGATACTTATTCTTAGTGCTATAAGTATAAATTTTGTACTAATAACAATTTTTCAAAAACCATTTAAATATTTTGTGGTTAAATAACACCAATTAAAATATTAGTTCACTTTCTGCTTTTATAAAATTAATTCAGGAACATAATACAGGATACTATCCTCCTCTAAGAATTGCAATTTTATATATAGTGAGAGAGTTCACTAACTCTACTTATATGCTGTATAGTTTTAAAACTGCCTGTTATGTCTCCAAAATGTCTTTTCTGAGCAGACTGAAAAGCTATTTCCTCTTCTAATGTATCAAGCTAGAGAGGACACCAGTGACTAGGTCAAAAAGAGCTGAAAGCAGCAGGAAATTTCAATTAATAAGACAAGATAAATATTTGAGAAGCTTTAAAAGTTCTTTCCTCATAAAGATTTAGATAACCATCATATGTTATATTATGACTTCATTTTCATAATCACCATCTAAAATTCCCTTCAGATTATATGTATATATTACATGTGGATATATTTTATGTGATCTATCCTCCCAATGAAATAATTACTTTAGTGAATTTAATGGTCTTCTTCCAAACTGATAGAGCTGTACAGTGTTTGCCATTTTGCAGTTAAATATTCTAATTAAATCAGTCACCCTGGTCCCATCTGTTAATATACTGATCTCACACAGAGAAGCTGTGGGAATCTCTCCAGGACAGCAAATGTACTTAGTTCCTTTCATGGCTCATTGGATATCACATGCAGGAGGACCTTGTTCTTGGTTTGAAATTATAACGGAGGCTCTGGGTATACAACAAACCACAGTGAACATTATGGAGATGAACTCCACTCTTATCATAATACTGTCAGAATGCTTGCAGAGTAAAAACAATAGTGGACCATGTCACTGTCTTGCTACCTACTCGGCACAATGGTCTGTGTGTGAGAGGGATGAGAAGAATCCTGGACATCTCCCAGTTCTCTAAGTATTAGAAGAAGGTCTCAAGAACCTAGGTCTGCAGAAACATCATGAATTGCTGAGTTCACTATCTCTATCCAAGACTGACCCTGAAAGATTCACCAGAAGTCAGTAATGAAGCTAAATTTGTAAGTGCAGACGATGTATGTTCTCTCGAAAATCATGGCACTTCTATTGGTGCTTTCCAACATATTCACTGCTTTTAAATTTAAATTTCTCATAAACTAAAAATGCTTTGATGGAGAGATAACCTGTACGACTCCAAGTATCTAATCTTTGTGTTTAAAGATGAAAGTAACAAGGGGTTAAATACATTAATTAGGAGAATTTGGCTGACAGATTATAAGTTTCCACAAGACATATATGAGAAAACTTTATTTTATCCACTGCTATTTTTCAGCTCTGTTGATTCACAAAATGTCAGGTATCTATTACCAAAATACATATTATTTTTATTACCAAGTTTTTATAATTAGTTGGATTAGTCTACCTGATAACGCCATTCTCTGAAATGCAGGGCTACACAGTATTCATTGTGAGAATGCATTATTATAGAGTTGGCTATTCTCTTTATATTTCAGATCACTGTGGAAATCAAGGAGGCCACAATTTTAAACAAATAAGTGCATTATTTATTCAAATAAATAGCCATATGACATATTCATATATATATATATATATATATATATATATATATATATATATATAAATGGGTATACACTTTACATTCTCCTTATCCTATTCCTTCTTTTAATTGTGGGCCATGTCACTGTCTTGCTAATATTAAGTATTAAATTGCAAATATTTTCAAATTTTATTTTATATTTATTAAAGTTGTTCATCAATAAACCAACAAATGAGTGCTAGTGTGGATATGGAGAAAAAGGAACCTTAATACACTGCTGGTGGGAATGTAGACTGGAGTGGAAAACAGTGTGCAGTTTCCACAAAAAAGTTAAAAATGGAACTGCTATTTGACTCAGTGATGTCTCATTTAGGAATATATCCTAAGAATCATGAAACACCAATCAGAAAGAACATATGCACCCTCGTGTTCATAACAGTGCTATTTACAATAGTAAGATTTGGAAACAGCCCAAGTGCCCATCAATAAGTGAGTGACTGAAAAAGCCTTGGTATATTTACCCAATGGAATAATATGCAGCTGTAAAAATGAAGGATCTCTTACCCTTTGATAGAGAATGGCGGGACCTGGAGAGTTTTATGCTAAGTGAAATAAGCAAGTCAGAGGAAGACAAGTGTCACATGAACTCACTCATATATGGAATCTAATGAACAAAATAAACTGATGAACAAAATCGATCCGGAAACATAGAAGCATGGAACAGGCTGTCGGATTTCAGAGAGAAGGTGGAAGTGTGTGGGTGGAAGAAATCAACCAAAGAACTTATATACTCACTAGGGGCCCAGGGCACAAATTTGCATACCTGGAAAGGAGCTGTGAGCCGCGAGGCTGCAGTGGGCATATGTGCGGGTCTTGGTCCATCCTTTGTGCCCCCACCCTGCCCCTCCTACTGTGGCCCCCGTCCTCTGTCTGCCCACAGCCTCACTTCTGCCACTGCCACTCCCATGCACTGATAGTGCCAGCCCTGCTCCCATCCACTGACAGAGTAGAGCATTTGGGGCTGGCACCATCAGCTGGTTCAAGGGGCGGCTGCTGCCTCGATCATCCCTCAGGAGCAGGAAGAGGTGGAGAAGCCCACAGGGGTGACTGAGGTTGGCAGCTAGTTCCTCTTGCACCCACTGATGGTGCCGAGCAATCGGGACTGGTGCTGGGCACTGGCAGTGGGTGTGAGTGGGGCCCTCACCATCAGTGGGTGTGAGAGATAGCTGCTGGTCCTGATAACCCCTCAGGAGCAGGGGGAGTGGAGAAGCCCTACACAACACTAAGCTGATGTGTAGGCATAATAGAGAACAATAAAAAATTGCAGAGTAAAGTTATACATTTAGAACTTTGTGGAATTATTTGAATCTCTAACTCTTATTATTATCCACGAGAATTAAATTATCACACCTCCTGCTGCTACAACTCATATATTGAGAACTTTTTTCAGTTTTAGACATACTTCTAAGCATCTTATATGTATTGACTCAGATAAAATGTATAATTACTTTAAAAGTTCCCTTATTGTCCCATTTTATAAATGATGAATTTTAAATGCACAAAACTATTGGGTGGTAGGTCCAGGCAATGTAATTTGTACCATTTTCTTAAAGATAAGGTGCTTTTATGATAACTTAGGATTCAGAGAAGAATATGTGCCCAGACATTCCACCTTGAGAGCAGTGAGGGTGGTGGGCTCCAAGGCTTAATGGTCACAAAAAATGCTTACTACTAATACAGACGAAACATTTGGCAGTATACCTGAATCTGACTCTAAACACACAAGAAAAATGTAGTGACTTTGGTCATAAGAGAGAGGTTTGGTCACGACTTCATTAAATAACAATAACAAACTTATTTATTAATCCTTAAGAATTTTAATTAAAATTTAACTATAGAGGTATGCAGAAGATGCTCTATATAGAATTTATGTTTCTTATAACTAAAAAATAAAAATAAATAAAATAATGAGTGTTTCACAAAATTTTATTTTATGCCCAGAATAGATTCCCACCTGGTTTTATGGTTTGAGATGGCAAAAGCTAGGAAGGATAAGGAATAAATTAATAGCATCATGGTTGCATGATTGCAACACAACTTTTATCCTTATGACTAGTATACCGTAACAATAATAAAAATTTCAGAAATGATGGGATACTTATATATTCAATGAACCATATAAGTAGTTGTTTATATCATATTGCTAGCAGAGGTAAAGTCTTATATTTCATCATGAACAAGTCATTAAGATCTGTTGCAGACTTTTTGTTTATGGGACTGCACTTATTCAATTCTCTTATTAATTTCAAAATAATTATTGAGAACCTATTGTTTATAATACAGATTTTTAGAGCAAGTGTATATATTCAGGACCAGATCCTCCAGAAGCAAATCAGCCTTGTGTTGTAGGTTTGTTTGCATTTGGGAAATTTATATTTAACCTTATGACCAGATATTCAAGTGCAAACCATATCACAATCATTGGTAGCTCATGAAATAACTGGCTGTGGGAAAGTGAGAGAGTTCCAAGAGTCCTGGATAGCTAGCTAGGTGTGCCTGGTGATGGAACATGTAAATAAGACAAACAAAAAGAAGCTAGCATTTATGCCATGAAATTGAAATCCCATAAAGACTATACCCACATTAAAAGTAAAAAAAATAAATAAATAGCAACTGTGCCATTAAGAAAACAGGCATAAATGCATTTGATTATTTTAATTCTTATGTTTACAAAAAAGGGGAAAATTCCCCTAAAAAATATTTATAAATCACCCCTTATGTAATTTTGAGGTATAAGTTCATGTCAGTTGTTCATTTCATAAGTCCTGGAGAAAGCATTTAATTTTATAGTGGTCTCAGATGGGTAGTATCCTTAGGCATTTACAGAAGTAAATACAATCCTTTTCTAAAAACAAAGAAACCAACATCTCAGTCTAATACTTTCACAGATAAAATGGGCAAACACTGACCTCACAGTGAAAAATTACAAAATGCCCAAGGCAGCAGAAGTTCATGAATGAGAGGTGACGCACTCAACTGAGAGTAGGACCAGATCCATAAAGTTTTTGGAGTTTTCAGCCACACAATATAAAATAAGCATGGTTAAAGTGTTTTAACTAAAGTAATTATGCAAATACAGTCAATATTTTAAAATAACTCAACAGGTTTTAAAAGTAATACCTGGAAATGAAAAATAGAATTGTAAAAATTTAAACAATTGATTATCTATAGAACAAAAGAGGGCCCCAATACTATCAGAATATGATCCAGAGAGAAAAAAGACATGGAATAATGAAAGAAATGAAAAAAAAAACACATAGAAATTTTCTAATGTATACTTAATTTAAACAAGAAAAGAAAAAGAACCATTTTTCTAAGGCACTATTCAAAAAAATGTCAGAGTTTTATAGCTAAACGACAGTAAACTTCAGATCACAAAGTATGAAAAATACAAGTAAGAAGAAATCCACATGAAGATATTTCATGTTGAAATGAAAGAATCTCAAAAACAAAGAAACTAAAAACTTCACAAAAGATCACCTACACAGAATAATTAGGCTGACAGCTGACTAATTGATGGCATTAGCAACAGCCAAAAGGCAATAAATAACTTGAATGCGCTAAGAGAAAATAGCCATCCCATTAAAATTCAAAATTCCAGTCAGGAATTAATTTCTTTTAAAAAATTTAGATCTAGAAGTCTTTATCACCAACATATTTAAAGTAAATTATGAAGGACACATTTTAGGAACAAGGAAAGGGATTTCAGAATGTAGACTTGATACAGAAACACTAGTTAAATTTTTTTGATTTAATTATATGAATATATATAAATGCCCCTTAGTTTTATATAATAATAATAACATGTGAAGCTTAGTTTGAGAGGTTGTAAGAATGCATCAGAGCATGGGTTAGAGAGGGAAACTCAAGGCTAAATGGTATATTTCTTAATTAAACTAATGGAGTACACAAGCCCTAGGAACAGGAATGGTGTACAATACAGTGTAGGTGTCAGAGGAACAGGAGTTAATAATAAATAAATAAATAAAAAGTTAGAGCTCTAGGGAAGAGGAAGCAATCCCTGAGGGCTGACTCTATCATAAGGAAAAAAAAAAAAAAATCCTGGCCAAGCAATATGAACAACCAAGTCCAAGTGCCTTTACAGTTGAAAGGTTGAAAGTTCCTATGGTCTTTCACATGTTACAAAAATGCGAAGAGGTTAACAAGTGAAGGAAACTCTCTACACGTTTAAGAAGAATAAAAGTTCTTTACATCCTGAAGCGGCCAGGGCTGCTCTGCTCTCTCTTCTCATTAACATATCATTTTTACTCTTTCATTTTCCCTGTTCTCATTAAATGTAAAAACCACTGTAAGCCTCATGCCTCCATGCAAAGTTTCATGTTTGAACGTATTTATTTACAGAAGTCAGGAGGGAGGAGATTATTATTACTCAGTTTAATTTCACTTTGAAAGGAAAGCTCAAGCATCAAATGCTAATGTGTTCAGTTTCCTAAACAAGTCCCCTTTGAACAGTAAAAGCATTTCTTTGTCAAAGCCTTCTCCTATTTTTTTTTCCTTTCTCCATCAAAGGAATAGAAAGAGCAATGTTGACTTTCCTTTGATTTTTATTTTATACTGTATCAATTAGTTATAAAAGCTTTTTAGAGATAATTTTTATTTTCCCAGATATGTTCAAATATGAAACCATCATGTAATTAATTTATCAGGAAAAGATGAGTCTGCAATGTGTATTTATAACAGGGCAGGAAACCAAGAATAACAGAGTTGGTCATCTTATTTACACCTACTTGAATTTTCTCCATTTAACTTTGTTCCTAGTAGCCTTTAGCCATAGATACTGTAGCATAGCCATTTATACATATTTAACTTCTTATAGTGTTATAATTTCACAATTTGATACAACTGCTGTAACTTTGTGTCCTGACCCTTATAGGTCTAGCAGTTGTGCCCTCATGTTAAGGGCCTTTTTCATTTTTTTTAAAATATATTTTATTGATTTTTTTTTACAGAGAGGAAGGGAGAGAGATAGAATCAGAAATATCGATGAAAGAGAAACATCGACCAGCTGCCTCCTGCACACCTCCTACTGGGGATATGCCCACAACCAAGGTACATGCCCTTGACCGGAACTGAACCTGGGACCTTTCAGTCCACAGGCTGACACTCTATCCACTGAGCCAAACAGATTTCTGCTAGGGCCTTTTTATTCTTTTACCAGAGGCCCAGTATGCAAAATTCATGCACAGGGTAGGGGGGTCACTCAGCTCAGCCTGCACCCTCTTCAATCTGGGACACCTCATGGGATGTCTGACTGATGGTTTAGGCAGGGATCAAGACTTAACTAGCAGTCGGACAATCCTCTCACAATCCAGGACTGCTGGCTCCTAACCACTCTCCTGCCTTTTTGCCTGAAAGTCCCTAACCCCTCTGCCTGCCTGCAATGATGATCACCCCTAACTGCTCTCCCTTTGCCAGCCTGATCGCCCCTAACCACCTCTGCATTGGCCCCTGCCACTGTGGTTTTGTCCGGAAGGGCATCTGGAAGACATACAATCTATCCAGCCTAATTAGCATATTACCCTTTTATTAGTAGAGATATCAAGTCAGCCTTCTCAGTTAGATAACACCTTCCATTTTTAAAGAGCAACAAACACTGATTTTGCTGCCCTTTACTCCTATCTACACTAAAGGAAATAACCCTACTTTTTCTCCCTATCTATATCATTTCCTAACTCTTTATGCTTTCTGCCTCTTAACTGTGTGTTTCTCCCATGGTATGGCTCTTGATCATCTGCTTCTCTCCAACATTTATTTCCTCTGTGTTCTGGTACTATGTTAAACTTATCCTCTCAATAACTATGTGATATCCAAGGTGGATTATGGGAGCCACTGAAAATTCTGAAAAAGGTAGATTTTGACATGCAAATTAGATCTAAACTTAAATAGTTTGGACTATTTATTTGAACATTTGAAATAGTAGTTACATTATAATCTGTCAAGTTTAATTCAGAAAGTAAACAAACATATCTAATGTTTTAGAATACTGTGATATGCTAATATATGGTACATTATTCATGAATATGTTCTATACTTAAGAGTTTGAAAAATGATAAAGGCATATAACCCATATTAAAACAGCATCATTTTAATAGTCCATGGTATGAAGTTTTTATATCAGCATGTTTCTAATAAAATAATTAAAATGTAAAAGAAAATAATTTGAGTTATTATGTAATAATCAATTTTAAAATTTCATGGAATGTTGATAATGAGGGAGGCTATACAGAGGTAGAATTAAGGATATGAATAAAATCTCTGTACAAATTTTCCTGGAAACCTACAACTACTTTTTAAGAAAATCTATTGAAATATTTTTGAAAGTTCAAAATATAAAATTATATGTTCATTTAGGGAGGAAAATACAAAAAAATAAGTATATGCATCCTGGCAGGTTTTATCACATGAAACTAAAAAATAAAAATAATTTTGTTAGTATTGTTAATTTTATCATGAACAGACTATAAAATTCCATAATTATCAGAACTAATATTTTTAAACATATGAGAATAATTTAAAATGTAATATTCAATGATCTATTACCATCATTAAAAATTATATATTTATTGAACTTAAGAAACCAAAGCCCAGTTGGTTTCAATGACCTCTGAAACAGTTCATTTTCTTGTATCCACCCTCTATCTGTACCCCCTCCCCCACACCCACACACATACACTGCACATATATGCACATATCACGCACACTTACACACAGAGGCAGATTATTACTTATAAATGGAGATAAAAACAAAAAAGAATGTAATTATTTTGTTTACATGTTTAAGAAAGTATCACAGTAAATGGAAAATAATTCTAAATAAAAATAAAATGCCAAAGGTATTGTTTTTACTATTATTTGCTTTAGTTAAAAATATTTTTTATAATGCAGAATAAACAGGATGGCATTTTCACAAAAGAAAGAAGGAGAAAAGAGAGAAATGAAGGAAGGAAAGTGAAGGGAGGGAGTCAGGGAGGAAGGAGAACAGAAAGAAAAAACATAATCTCAAATACTTATCTCTGAGGTACTAAAATAAAACATATTAAAGCAATGACAAATTAAAACAGCAGAACCTTATTTGAAATTGAAATAAATAGTATATAAAGATCACAAATGAGTAAATGAATAAATGAATTAATCAATAAACAACTAAAAGAACAAAATTGCATGTTCCTCTTTCTTTTGTTTCATTTTTATTCCCTATTTCACCATTGGCTACATATAGACAAAAGAAAAATGGGCATCATATTTTTGACTATTTGTGAGACTCTTTGCTATTATGCATGCATAAATTCCAGCTAAATATTTTAAATTCAGTCATATTTGTTTAATAAGTTAAAAATGATGATTATTTTTCAGCTATGTTTTAATGTTTTCATACTTTCAAGGTACTTTTAAAATGAGTAACTTAACTGTGAAATGTCTCAAAGGTAGAACAAAAAACACTTTAATACTTTTAAAAAAATATTTTTATTGATTTCAGAGAGGAAGAGAGAGGGAGAGAGAGATAAAAACATCAGTGATGAGAGAGAATCATTGATCACCTGCCTCCTACACACCCCATAAAGGGGATTGAACCTGCGTGCCCCGGCTTAGAATCCTACTATGACCTCTTGGTTCATAAGTCACTGCTCTACCACTGAGCTGTTATGGCCGGACTCCAAAAAAAAAAAACAAAAAACAAAAAAACAGTATTTATTTATTTATTTATTTATTTATTTATTTATTTATTTATTTATATTTTGGTAGGAGACTTTTCCTTTGGAGGTTGTAAGAAGTAATTTGCAATGACCTTAGAGACATCTCTTCTGGGAATAAAAATATAAATATATAAATCTGAGGATTTTTCCCTTGCTGATGTAGCTCAGTGGTTAAAGAGTCCTCCAGCACGTGGAAGAGTGATGGGTTTGATTCTCAATCAAGGGCATGTACCTGGGTTTCAGGTTCAATCCTCAGCCCTGGTTAGGATGCATGTGGGAGGCAACCAATCCATTTGTCTCTCTCACATCTCTCGCTTTCCTTCCCTCCCTTCTTTTCTGAAAATCACTGGAAAAAAATATTATTGGGTAATTATTGGCAAACCAAACAAAAAGCTGAGGATATTCACAAGTAAGGTCATGGCCTTGATGCTATAAAATCAATTAATTAATTGACAACAGGTTACCACCTCCAATTTTACATCTTTATTAATGCCTTCCTGTTGAACAGGGATCCATGGGCTTCTATAAAAGTATTTAAAAGATTCTCAGTTGCCAAAACTTGTTTGGCTCAGTGGATAGAGTGTCAGCCTGCAAACTGAAAGGTTGAGGGTTCAATTCCGAACAAGGGCATATACTTTGGTTGTGGCGCATCTCAAGTGAGGGGTGTGCAGGAGGCAACTGATCTATGTCTCTCTCTCATCGATGTTTCTAACTCTCTATCCTTCTCCTTTCCTTTCTGTAAAAAAAATCAATAAAATATATTAAAAAAAAAAGATTCTCAGTAGTTCTGGGACCTCTCATGTCATTCATTGGACTCTACCAGGGACCTTTCTTTCTGCCTAGACATTTGAGAATAATGATCTATTTTGTCAATCTGCCGAACTTTTCACTCAACTTTTCCATGGATCATGGTCTTCCTGGTTCATTCACTACAGCCCCCTGGATATCTCTCCTGTCAAGTTTTGTTAAATGAATTCCTGCCATTAGTACCCTGTGTTCCTACCTCTTTAGGAAAATAAATTAGATACTTCCTATTTTATAGATTCAGAAACTAATACATAGTCACACATATGACTTCATATCAGAGTCCTAGGTCTGTAGAATTAAGCCATTAAACAGCCTCAAATAACCATTCATTATTCATTTACTCATTTATGCATTCATGCATTTAAGAAATTAGAGCAAGGCTCATTTAGAAACCTAGACTTGAATTATATGATGTTTATGCCTTTTTTATATTAAAAACAAATATATTAAATATTTTTAAGCATTTTTAATTCAAACAACACATACTCAATAACCTATTTTACCAGCAATAGTGTGTTAAATCAATTGCATTACCATATCTATCACATAGTCAGTGCTGGAAAGATTTGTTCTACGAAAAATTGTTTACATTTTAGCATCTCAAATAGTGGGTTTTTTAAATTATCTTATGTACAATTTTCACTTTAAAACATTGAGAAACCTGTCATCTAATATCCAAATAACATGAATTTTGACTTATTAAAAAGAATAATAGAAGTGTTGTCTAGAAGTCCCTACACAATATCCACAAACATTCTTCTTTATGAATATTTATTCTTCGATATTTTCATGAAATTTTTACTCACTGGTATAACTATTTTGCTCATTGGGAGTTCAGGAGAAAACTCTCTATTGCTAGAAAAGAAAAAGTAGTATTTCTTCGAATTAAGAAAGAAAGAGCAAAAAGAAAAAAAATTGTAGAATTTCCTTTTTATTTCTTCAGTACTTGAGATTATGTAGAAATGTAATCATTTTAGTATCAAATATAGTGTTAAAAGTTCATAAATATTTTTATTTTATTTTATGAAAATAACTATTTCTATGACCAATAATTAGATGCCATAACATGACTCTACTATGGATCTGTGTGTCTAGAGTTAGAAAACAATCTAAACCAATCATTTAGGAAATACAAATTGGCCATTTCTTACTTCACAAACACTCTAATGTTCCATTCTTATTGATGAAAACAAAGCCTCTCAGTCAAAGGCACTAGGACAGAAGAATGGTTGGAATTTATTGACTTAGTAAAATGAGGAACTTCAAAAAATCAAACAAATGTAATTTCAAACTTGCTTTTTATAAGTTTTTATATAATCTACTAGAGGCATGGTGCACAAAATTTGTGCACGGGGTGTGTGTCCCTCAGCCCAGCCTGTACCCTCTCCAATCTGGGACCCCTCAATATAGAAGGTAATCATCTCATCTCCAAGTGGGGCACTGGAAAACAACAGAAAACACAGGAACAGTACGTGATAGTCTCATCACTGAGAACTTGGTAATTATGATTTGTCACGATCATAAGAAGGAAAAGTAAAATCACTGTAGATAATGTCCTTAATAATATTTGTTTACAAGATGCCTTTCTTACAGTATAAAACTTAAGTGGGGATTCTAAGTACGTCAATGCCACCATCATGACCAATCACAACAAAACAAGTACCTCTATGTATGAAGTGTAAGGAAAGTTTCTCTATATTAAGAAAAAAAATTGCGTTAAAATGTCTGTGCATTCAGCTAAGAAAAACATACTAATGTTTTATAATGTATTACTATACACATCTTTGAGTTATGGTAGTTTCAGTTTATAAAACTTTATATGAAACAACTAAATAAATATAAATAGTAAGATTCTGTAAATAATCTCATTTAGGATGAATGTTCAGATTATAAATGCTGAACACATGAGTGATTATCAGCAAAATGCACACAGATAGCCTGCTTCAATGTGTCAAAAAATGCTAAAATAGCACTTTATTAATAGATAACATAATGACATTCTAATATTTTTGTCATCAGAAATTGCTCGGTTGCAAATGATCTTCACTAGAAGCATTTGGCTATATGATGCTATTTTTTAAAATATGTATAAAATTTTCCATCAGAAAATCACTTAAAAATATCTCAGAAGTGCAATTTTTCTGATATTTTCTAATGAAGCATCATAGAAACATTTATTTATATTTTAATAGATATAAAGCAATCATAAAAGTTTCAAGAAATAGATTTTACTTTATTTTTTGGATGTGCTGTAAGCAAATTGAGCTACAAGAATATTAAGAAATAAACTCTATGAGAGCACAACAAAGCTAAAACTACCATTTGAACTGATTTAAAAAATATAAAGAGAAACATTCAAATCAGTGGTAAGTGCAAAAATAATTTAGAGTCAGTTTCTAACCTTTAATATAATAGTTGGTTTCATTGATTTTTTTTTCATGAATTTAGCTTTATAAGCCCTCCAATCTTCTTTTAAATATGCCATATCTTTAAATGCTATTGGCAAAGGACATGGCAAAAATTCAACTGAAATATATCCTGATTGCAGTGGGAAGATATGATACCCATTTATATGTTTATTCATTCAACAAATTGCCAAGCAGCAGTGCTTCCTCCCAAAATCCTTCCCTTCTATGCACTTTATAATTTAGTGGAGAAGCAGGGAAAAAACAAAATAATTAAAATAGATTGTATGTAAAATAATGACATGTACTCCAGTTGGGGTGCATGCAGGAGGCCACCAATGCATGTGTCTCTCTCAATGGATGTTTCTCTCTGTGTGTCTCTCTGTTTCTCTCTCCGCTCCCCTCCCCACTCTTCTTTCCACTCTCTTTAAAAAATAAAATAAATATTAATAAAAATATATTTTGGTCAGTATTAACAATATTAAAATAATGGCATATACTGGAAAAGAGAAAAAAATGATGCTGCTAAGACTGGAAATGACTGAAAAAAGGATAGCCAGAAAGGCCTTATAGATAATCTATAGATAAGTGAATTTTGAATAAAGATAGGGGGGAAAGTGAGCAAGCTAGTCATACAGATATTAGCAGGAAAAATATTCTGCAGCTGAGATGAGGGCCTGCCTGATATGTTCAAGAAAGGGTCCAGAATCTATGGGACTGGACAAACAGAACAAATAAATTAAAAGAAGATGTTAGAACAGTAATGAGAAACCACATTGTGTTCAGTCCTAAAGGGCATGGTAGGGATTTGGGGGTTTCCTATGAATAAGTTCAGAGCCATCAGAGGGTTTTGAACAGAGGAATGACATTATTTGCTTCAATGTTAGCAAAGGCCTCTTTGTCTGCTGTGTTATGGAAACACTATAGGAAGCAAGGCCAGAAGCAGGCCTACTCAAGAACGTGATCAAATTGTTCTATGTCTGTTTCTTATGCCAGCAAACATTGACTTTTGTGATCTGGTCATGTATCCTTAAGAATTCTACATTACATATTTATTTTTACTATATTTGTATTGATTTCAGAGAGAAAGGGAGGTGGAGAGAGAGAGATAGAAACATCAATGATGAGAGAGAATCATTGATCAGCTGCCTCCTGCACACCCCCTATTGGGAAATGAGCCCACAACCAGGGCATGTGCCCTTGAGAGTAATCGAACCTGGAACCCTTCAGTCCCCAAGCCAATGCTCTATCTACTGAGCCAAACTGGCGAGGGCTACATTACATATTTCTTACATATCATATATAACAATAATATATTATGCTAAATTTAGACATTTAAAAACATAAAATATATAAAACTTACCTTTGCACTTCCACTGAGGTTAAGTAATGAAGAATAACCAACATAGCTGAAGTTGCCTGTAAAGATGGCCCTGACTTGCCATAATTCCTTCTTCCTCGGCCCAGAGGTCATCACTATCATAAATGTAATGTTTATGATTCTATGATTACCACATACTTAACCATTGTTTGTTTGTGTGTTTGTTAATCCTCACCTGAGAATTTTTTTCCATTGATTTTTAGAGAGATTGTAAAGAAGGAGAATGAGCTAGAGAGAAACTGATGTGAGAGAGACACATGTATTGGTTGCCTCCCAAACACACTCAAACCAGGGCTGAGGATCAAACCTTTAACCCAAGTTCCAGGAATTGAACACACAACACTTTGATGCACAGATTACTGCTGCAACCACTGAGTCACACTGGCTAGTGCCATACTTCACCATTTTAAACCAGATCTAAAGAGATTAGGATTTTTCCTTTTCCTCAGTTCGTAGTGTGTCAGAAAAACAGAAATCATCTATGTATTTCAAATTGTGAAGGAAATGCAGTGTATTATCTACAAAATGTTGAAAAGATAAAGTGAAAAATTAGTCATAATCCAGAGCCTAAAATAGTTTTTACTCTGAAGCTGCTGCCACTGCTATTGTTAGAGTGACCAATGGGCAGATTGCAGCCTGGGTTTCCTCCTGTGCCTTAGGAGGAGCCCAGTCTCCTGATGATGGGGTTTCCTCACAGAAACAGAGACCAAGGACATAAGCTGCTGTGAGACCTCCACCAATGAAGAAAGAAACATAATACAGAGAAAATTGAAAATAGTTGCTAATAAAATCTAAGAAGTATAGTTTTCATACTTCTAACCCTCTACCATATAAAGAAAAAAGCAGAGAAGTGTGTAATAAAGTAGTAGAAATTCCACAAATAGCCAGCACACTTCAATATAATAATCTTCTCTATATTTTAAGCACTCCCTCCCACACACACGTAAATCTTTTCAATTGACTGTAATCAATATCTGTCTTTGGTTTAGAGATTAAATTTTAGTATTTTAATTATATTACTGATTGATATTAATAGCATTGACTGACTAAAGACTGTTTTTATTATATAAATAAATATGTTCAATTTTTCTGTGCTATATGTGTTAGATCTTAAATCAGGTAGAAAAAATTTTCCCATATCCTCTTTATTATAGTCTTAGCCATTCTTGGCAACTATCTCTTTCAAATAAAATATGATTGTCTTGTTTTATAATAACTTCTTTAAAAATTTATCGATATCATATGAAATTCAGAGCAATTTGGAATAAATTATATTTTATGTCAGTGAGATTTACCTGTGAATGTGATATCATATCCTTAATATCTCTTAATAAAGTTTTATGCACCTCCATAGAAAAAGCTTTATTTTTTATTAGATTTATCCCCGAGTATTTTGGTTGTTACTATTACTAGTAGTATCTTTCTTTTAATTACTTTTTAAAAGTACCTTTGATTAACATATAGAATATAATTGATTTTTAAAATATTTATCTTACTTCTAGCTATTCATTTATTTTAGTGATTTGTATATACTTTGGTGTTAAGCAATAATAATATTCATCTTTTTCATGCCCCAATTTGACACAATGTACTTCTAATTTTTCCAACTTACTATAATATTTATATTAAGCAAGGCAAGCTTGTGTGCTCCATCTTTTAACAAATGAATGTATTCTGCCAGATACTCTTCTATCTCTTGAAATATTTAACTGAACAAAGTGGGTATAGCAATTCTCTAACTTAACTCTGTCAAGTAAAAAATATTTTTGCATTCTTTTATGTTTGTTCTCATTTTTAATTAAAAACAGGTTTTGAAGTTCACCAAGTATATGTAATATCATGTTAAAAAAATGAACAATTTAAGTCTTAACTTCCTCTGAGACTTGAAATCAATAAAGAACAATATATTGCCCAATCGAAGTGATTAAACAGACATTCAGGACTAGGAAGAGATGTGGTTAAAAACAGATGATGCATCATTTGCATCATCTGCAGATGAACACATTTTAATATCTAGGAAGGTCCTATTTTGGAGAACTTCTTTAAAGAAACACTGAAAATTTATAATGGGAAGATTGTTCTTAGCTTTGTTGAGTTGAAGCAGTTATTTTTTGATTATGGAAACCTAGGGCAAGGAATTACATGTTTGTTCTAGGTTGGTACTTTCCATTGACATCTTACTACGGCAAATATAATAAGGACTTCAATATTCTCAGACAAAGAAATGAGTCACCATGTGTGAGGAGTAGCAACTACAAATCATAGTTACTTCAGATAGCTGAGTAATTAACTATCTATGAAATGTTTGATAAATTATTGGTGGTATATTCCCAGACCCTCTTCTCTACTCTTTCTCAGTTCCTAAAGAAAAACAAGGCAGTACAGATTATTAAAAAACAAAACTCATCAGTGTTAGAAAAAAAAAACACTTTTAGAAATGAAAAAAATTAAATTATTGTAACTTTAAAATTTAACAGTAGGTTCTGTAAACCTAAAGACAGAGGTAGTGACATGGAAATTACCCAGGAAGCTGGGAAATAGAGAGCACAGAAATAATTAAAGAGTGATCAAAAGACACTGGATATGGAGTGAGACTCCTGAGATGTCTGGCTAGGACCATGTCTCTGCAGCAGAGACTTGCATTTACTTCTGTCATACCCCCTGGGAGCTATCAACATGTGTCATGTTGTCTTAAATTTCTCAACTCCAACATTTCCTGGATCATGAAAACAACATAAATAATACAAATCCTAAGCCTATGTGAGAAACATGTAATCACTATAAATTTGCTGTGAAGAGATCTTTCCCCTTCTGATATCCTAGGCCAATACAGATAAGCATTCCTCTTTGAATGGAAAATCTGTTTTCTTCTACTGCTTCTTTTTACCAAGGCTATAGTTCTAGGAGGGCCTAAGACTTTTGAGGAGATCCAGTGGTGTTTTCTGCCTCTTATACTAATAATAATGTCAGCATATTGAGATTAGCACAAATGGTTTATCATTAAGAGCAGTGTCTTCAGTGACGGTTTAGAATGCTGTTTTCCTACTCCCTGTTATGCTTTAAGATCTCTTGCCTCCTTCACTCTCTTGGAAGCTCAGTAAAGAATTCACAGGAGCTGAAACGGTTTGGCTCAGTGGATGGAGCGTCGGCCTGTGGACTGAAAGGTCCCGGGTTCGATTCCGGTCGGGGGCATGTACCTTGCTTGCGGGCACATCTCCAGTGTGGGACATGCAGGAGGCGGCTGATCGATGTCTCTCTCTCATCGATGTTTCTGACTTTCCCTTCCTTTCCCTTCCTCTCTGTAAAAAAGCAATAAAAATATATTTTAAAAAAAAAGAATTCACAGGAATGCTCTAGAGATTTTCAGCATACAGTATTTAGGACACCTAGTATGCCACAGTGTAGACTTACATGTATTTAAATATGTGCTTTAGGCTTTGATGATGATCTATGACAAATAGGATATAAGCATTTTCTGATTATGTAAATAATCATTTTATCTAATACTATTTCAAAGTCTCATACTACCCATTGTTGAATCACATAATCCAATTTGTAATGTTATTGCATAATAATGCATGACAATGTTGACTTTACATATAAATGATTTACTTACATCAAGGAAAGACTAAGTGATATATTCTGCACAGTATTTTAAAGACAAATGGTGGCCAGACTGGTGTGGCTCAGTGGTTGAGTGTCGACATATGAACCAGGAGGTCACAGTTCAATTAATGGTCAGGAGTCAGGACACATGCCCAGGTTGAGAGCTTGATTTCTGGTAGGAGGCATGCAGGAGGCAGCCGACTGATGATTCTCTCTCATCGATGTTTCTACCTCTCTCTCTCTCCCTTCCACTCTGAAGTAAATAAAAATATATTTAAAAAAAGAAAAAGAAAGATAGATTATGAATGGAGATATTGCATAGCACACAACTTGTCCTGAATTCCCCGGACAAGTATCATAATATTCAAGAGCACACTTATACCATAACTGTGATCTTAATAAAAAAAAAATGCCATAGTAAAATGGCTCTCTGTTACTCACTGAGTTTGAAATCTGACTGATGATTAAATTGTATTTTGATAATTAAATTGAATATTATCACACATATATATTCTATGTGACATACAATTGGAAATAGTTTTTTGCATAATTTTGTGCTTTACTATATTTTGGTAATATTCAAAATAATATGTAATAATAATGTTAAGTTTTGCAAAACCACCCACCCAGTGTTTTTGCTAAACCACCGAGTGTCAAATTAATCTGTTATCAGTAGGTTATTAGTAAAATGTTGAATAAAAGCACCTTGAAATTCAGAACAACTTAAAAACCTTAAAATAATTCTTTAAAAGTTAGTTTAATGCATAACTGCAGAAAAAGCCAAATAATATATAGTACGAGGTTCGAGAGTCTATCCTGGTAGCTAATACTTTCCCTTGTTTTAGCTATCTTTACCAGTAAATTGGAAAATCTGAAAAGCTCTAGAATGAGTTATATTTGCAAGTTGTATACTGGCATAAGATAAACATAAGTGCACAATGTTTAGAGACATAACAACAAAATAAGTATCATTTTTGAATGCTTCACCTGCCCAGAAATTATGCTTTAATTTTGCAAATCCTCACAAATCCCAGATGAGGAAATTGAGAAATAATATCACACACTCATTATTCCACGTCTAACCAAGTTTTAGCTGCTTGGATTGTTAACCCCAAAATATATGCTCTTAATCCAGATATTGTAATATCTCCCAGACATAGGTCTACCAAAAAAAGGGAATGCATTTCTGAAGAGAAAGAACTGTGCTTTGAGCTCAGTTCTGCCACCTGCCAGAACAAATTATTTAATCTATGTTTTGGTCTCCTTATTTGTGAAAGGTAAAAGGTATCCACTCAGTAAGGATGTTGTAAGTGTAATGGCTGTGTGGCATATTTCTTTACTCTCTTGAATGGAAATGTCTCAATCAGACTCATTTTCTGTATTCCTCTTTGCTTTCTTCAAATGTCTGCACTCTTCTGCTTTTTTTCATGAGTTTTCTTTTTTTTTTTTTGTATTTGCTAACCTCTCCTTTTTTATATAAAATACTCTTGTTCTTTTTCACATCTTCAATTCTCTGAACCATTACTTTCTTATACATCTCAACTTCTGTAGCTACAGCATTATTTTTATTTGATTATTTTTCTTCCTCCTTGGAATGTCAGTGCCCTTTCTCTATTTATTCATAGCACATGAACACAACCATTCCACAGGGGAGACATCAAATCACTTCAGCTTAAAAATGCTGAAATATATTATAATATTTATTTTTCCCTTCTTGTTTTTCATGATCCAAATTATTACTACATTTGCACTATATTCAACAGTATAGAGAATGTCAGAGAGTTTGAATGTCAGAGAGTAGAAAAGCTGGGTATGGCTGCTCAAATAAAGAAAACCTCTTATAAAGACAAAACTGTATAAAGAGATCCTTTAAAGCTTCATCAAAACTCACTAAAATAGCCCTAACTGGTTTAGCTAAGTGGGTAGAGCATTAACCTGTAGATTGAAGAGTCCCAGGTTTGATTCTGGTCAAGGGCATGTACCTTGGTTGCAAGCACATTCCCAGGAGGAGGTGTGCAGGAGGCAGCTGATCGATGTTTCCAATTCCCCATCCCTTTCCCTTCCTCTCTGTAAAAAGAAATAAAAAATATATATATTTAAAAATTCACTATAATGAAGCCAGGGGATGCTCTGTTGTATTATTTAATATCTGTTTATATCAATTTTATTGTTTTATAAAATATATTCCTGATGAACCAACCTTTCTTTAGAGAAGATTTTGCAATTATGTTAATACATTGTTCTTATGGTGATACATTAAGAACAGATGATATAAATATAGGTATATATTTTCGTAATTTAAAAATTTTTAAGAAAATGTATGTTACAATAGTGAATATTTTTCTCAAATATTCTAATTCTATGTGTGTCAATTCCAAATGTTAAAAAATGAATGATTTTGGTTGTTCCCTGAGATTATTTCTTCTGAACCAATAAAACTTCCAGAATAATCTCAATTGAGTAAAGCTGATTTCAGAAAGAGTTTTATAAATATTTAAGAATCAAAATCTGTCATTCTAAACCATAGAAAGTGGCTCTACACTAATACTGTCTGACAGTGACCTAATTAGAGTAATTTACATACTAATGAGACTGAAGGAGATAAGTATAGCATGCTTGTAATAAATAATTAATTTGTATTTCAAAATAAGCTATGGCCATTGAACAACACCTCAAATGACACATTGAATTAAAGAGTTGGTCAAGTTACTTCTTAACAGTAAACTGTTACAGCATTTCAATTTTGTTTAAACTTCAAACTGATGAACCTATCCCATGAATCCATTTATATTCATAAAGTAACTCCTCATTAAGTACTTAATTCTCAGATTCATCTTTCAAAATATCTCTTTGCCATGAAATTCAGAATGATTTTTGTATTACTAATTAAAATATTTCCTTCTTATGTAGCAATATTCATTTGAGTAGTACAATGCACTTTTCAATAATCTTACATCATCCCCTAGGATCATAAATTCCATGTTTTAGTTGTTGAAATCAAAGCACTTTAGAGGTAAAGACATTTGGGCACCAAAAAAAGTGAATTAAAATGAGCCAGTCTAGTTGAGCAGCTGTCTACACTCTTCATTTTGCCCTCTAACATGAAATAAGACTTACAGAACCTTAAGTAAACTGGCCAGGATAACTGATAAACTTGTTCTACATACTGTATTTTATTGATTACTGGAAGTGTAAAACCACCTAGAATCATTCACCAATCACTACAATTGGAAATGGATAAGTGGGTTGGGGTAATTTATAGAATGTCTTCCTCCTCTCACCCATTAATCTTTCTTTTATGTATTCTTCAAACTGTAACTGTGGTTTATTTTCATAAACATGTCACTCCTCAGTGTAGCTGTTCTGTTATCAATTATTCTATGCCTGGCATTCCTGGGGGAAAAAGAACTGATGACATAATTGTGGGTGAATTATGAAAATAATGCAGGCCTTACAGACCTTTATCCAAGAGAAAATTCAAATTTTCATATGAAAAAAGAATGTCCTCATTAACCCCTGAGGGCACGTCTAACACAGACTCTCATTCATGTTAGGTAGTATGTGGCCTTTGACAAGAAGATTAAGAATAACCATTGTTGGAATTTCAGGTAAGTAGGGAAGAACTAATAAGTCAGCATAAGTGAGGAGGTGGAAATAAGCAAATGGGTCACATGTTACAAACACTAGGTTTGTTGTTAGCCACACAATCTTAACAATTCAGAATTAGCTTAAAGGCTCCAAATCCTTTTTCCTTCATCATATAAAAATATTTTATTAGAGTTAGAGATTTTCAGTTGTTTTCATGTTGTTCTAAAAACTAGTGGAAGTGTATTTCCAAAAGTTAGAAGAAACCACAAGAGACTTTCAATGACCTTATAGTCTCATTTTAACCTATATTTACAGATTGTATCTTGTTTTTCATTTTATGTGGGGGAATTAAGTCTAAAAAATGTTAGGTGCCATTCTTATGGTCACAGGTAATAACCAGTAAATGGCAAAGTAATCTAAGCTTAAACACAATGGGATGCTAAATTCCTGTGTTTTATTTCTCTTAAATTCACCTGACAAATGCCAGAAAGGATCACTTCTATGATTTATGTCTATTTGAAGAATTACATATTTTAAGCCAGTATATGGGTCACATTTTCTGTACTTCTACCTATCTAGCAAGGAAACACTCTGGAGGCCACAATTGTCCTGACAATGGTTTTGAAATTCAAAAGTAACACTTTTGTCTGAATTAGTGTATTCTAATCATTTTATTTTTAATTTATTGGGACAACACTGGCTAACACAATTATGCAGGTTTCAAGTGGACCATTCTACAACACATCCCCAGAACACTGTGTTGTGTGTTCACCATCCCAAGCCAAGTCTCCTTCCAACACCATTTATTTCCCTATACCCTTCTCCACCTCCCCTACCCCTCCCCCCTCAACAACCACGCTGTTGTCAGAGCTCCTGCATTAGCAGATTATTGATCATGCAAAATTTCTAGGTAAGACTGAAATGACAACAAACCGAAACAAAATCAGTTTACCCATTTGCACAAAGGCTTGTTTACTAATATTCCAATACCTACTAATATAGTCATCCTGCTAACATACATGATCTATTTCCAAACCCAGAAATAATGTAAGTGTGATTTTTCTGACACTGATAGAGCTGAACCTGTACCACTCTGAAGTGATTAACCACTTCCCCAAACTGACATCAGCATTTCCAATGCTCCTATATTTCCATTTTGGAATCCCAAATTATTTCATGGTTTGTTTAGAATTTATAGATCTAGTTTCATTGACAGATACACAGAGGCATGCACACACACAAACACACACACACACACACACACACACACACACACACAGCTAGCTTTGCTAAGCATTTATTACTTCAAAGAATAGAATTGTCAAGATATAAGTGAAAAACACTGCTTTGTGATCTATGAAATATTGTCTCAGTTGTTAAGCCTGTTTTGGATGCTGAAGATTCTAAGTTTCTGACTTTGAACACTGTGAAGTACTGTTCTAAAAGTCACCTTAGTGTGTATGATAGCAACTAGCAACATATCACTGAAATGACATTTCCTTTTAAAAAAAAAAAGTCATACTTTCTGTGCACTTCAGATAAAAATAGCAGAGGCCTCCAGCACTGTTCCACATTTTATGTTCTCACGGACAAGCACAAGAAATTTAATTTAAAAACAACAGAACCCATTGAATGCTCATTTAATTGTACGGAATGTCAGAGCTTTCCTGAGTTATCCCCTTCTCTCTAAATTATATCTGCATAGTGGAAATATACATGCATTTTTCTATGGCATTTGTGAAGCTAAGAAGCTATTGTCCACACTAAAGTAAGCACTGCTGGCCAAGCCTGCCTCTCTCTCTTGGAAACCTTTTTTGTAACCTGAAGTATTAAACCCAAATGATGTTAGAAAAAGAGATTCAATGATAGAAGTTGTTCTTTTGTTCTTAAACTATAAAAAGGAGGATATCATCAGTGATAGTATGAAATTGCCAATCAAATTCATGACAAGTGCCACCTTCACTTACAGGACTTCCCTCAAAGCCTACAGCACCTTAAGTATGCCCTGTTTCCTACCCCCCTCATAGCTTTTTCTATATTTTGGTTATTTTCTTGCTCCATTTTATTGTATTTATATGTCCTTTCTTATTTATGAAGACTTCTAGATTCTGAGTTGTCAAAAAGATAAACAAGAGGAACTGAGTGTATAAAGACACAAATGAAAAAAAAAATGGGGGAAATCATTATGAGAAGTTCTCAAACAGTGAAAAGAAACCTATTTAAAGGCAAGACATTTAAGTAGGGTCCATGTTGTTTCCAAATATTGTGATCATTTATTAAAAATTATCATAGATCCAAAAGGCAGCTTATCATAAAACTAAAATAAGAAGATACGACTATTTGGGCAGTAAGTGTACCGTATTGGAAATGAGTAATGCAGTTAATTCACTTCCAAGAGTTTCTTATTTTCTGCTTTCTAGCCTCAATTTTGTCTTTAAGATTTGAAAGACTAAATTAGCAACGTAAGTGCAGATTCTGGAGTTAGATAACTCATTCTAACTCTGGATCCACGAATTAATAGTTTTACTATATTAGAAGCTTCTTAATTTTTTTAAGCCTTATGAGAAAAAAAATGAGTGCTATATTTGTAGTGACCTATGAGACTTTTGTGATAAATAAACCAGAATGTAGGTAAGTTGCTTTGTATAATGTGAGATCAATAAATGCTCTGAATAAATATATTAGTTCTTCTTAACAAAAACCAGAGATGTAGGTCCAGTCATAACCTTGTGAAGGTCAATTGGTTCCACACTCATCTGTCTTCATAAGATCCATTCTCTCCACTGGACGTTCACATACCTATCTTTTGTAATCTCTCTCTCTCTCTCTTTCACACACATACACACACACACACACAGTTAATACACAATGAGGTCAATGGTAATCATTATCACACACATATATACAATGAGGTCAATTGTAATCATAATGACACACATACATATATTTAAGACACATTGAGAACAATAATTTGAATCAATAATTTCCATCATTTACAATAAAATTGTTGCAAAAATTTAAAAGTAGAAGTAACCTCTTTTTACATTTTTAATGTTTTTTCACATGTGCTTGTGGGAACCTCTTTCCACATCCCACGAGGTTCAGGGTTCCCAGTTCAGGGTTTGGGTTCTGAAGGAGGTCGCATGCAAACGAAATGAGAGACTAGAAAACATTAATTTGGCAATATTGGGGGGCCAGGCAGGAGGCTTCCTCTAGTGGAAAGGACTGCCACTTGCTCTGGCCTTTTTCTCCCTTTTATTGAGGCTTTGGGACACACCCCTAGCCTTTAGGCAGGAAATAACAAAACAGAAATTAACATGAAACAAACAGGTAGAGGCTGCTTCAGCTAACAATGTTTTCATCTAAACAGTGAGTAATTAGCTCTGACCTTTCAGAGCAGTTAAGGTTGACCAGCCTTCTGGCCTCCTGTTTACAACCATTTAGTGAGAACAATGTTTGGTTTCCGACATGTGCTCTCTATGGATCTTACTTTGAGAAGAAGTTACCTTGTTCACAGTTAATGACAACAGCTTATGATTTTTAAAAAAATGCAGTTCTTTCTGTATTTTTTATTGTAACATTGCTTGAAGGTATCATCTAGCCTTCCTAAAATTATTATTCGACACTGGTGGATGTGAAGGGAACTTATTTCCCACAATTGAGAAAGTATAAAAATTGAGACAATAATAAAATTGTTAAAAATTACTTTGGTTTGATTTTGTGACTGAGATTTTATGTAAAATAAAAAGGAGGAAAGGGTATCAAATATCAAACAAATATGAATTGACTTAACAATAGCACTTGGTATTGGTTGCCAAAAATACAGACAGTACTAATATACATACAAATACAGATAGCAGGAATGCACTAATATCAGTGCACTAATATTAAAATGTTATGTTTACTCAGGTGGTCCAATGAATTTCACTCTCTTGTTGTTCGTATCCCACATTCCCCTCCTCTTCAATATGTGAGGAGCTTGTGACTTGCTTTCAGCCAGTAGAATATGGCAAAGATAAAACCTTTAGTAATTAATTAAGGTAAGGTTAATCTTTATGTGGCATTTTTGCAATTAGCTGTGCCCAATCTTGTGGGGACTTTGAGTTTCAGTCGGATTGGGCATATGAGTTGGTTCAGGTCTCCTTGAGGGAGGATCTACTCTTTTTCAGCCAGAAGTCTTGAGAAAGCAAAAGCAAAGCACCTGATCCCAGATGTGGAAGGGACATATGCAGTAACAAGGGTGTGGTGGAAATAACGTGTTCAATGCCCTACCCAGGAGAAAGCAAGGACTCATTTCAGTAAATGTTGGTCAGGATAAATAAATTAAAGGAGTGTCATAAGCTCAGTTTTCTGTCCCTGGGAGTGGCATCTCTTCCTCAGAATCCAGCCTCCAGATCTGGTCTGGCAAAGTGACCCTCTGCTTCAGATAATGCAAGCCCTTTGTTGTATGCTGAGCATTTTGTATTGATGAAGCAAATGTAAACTAATTAAATAAATCTCAGACCATGATCTTATCAAATAAATAATGTAAACAGCAAACATCATTTAAGAATTAATGTTGCCCTTTGAAATAACTCAGTGGTACCTGGTATGTAGCTGACATTCAGAATATCCATGTTCTCAAAATTCTAATTGATTGTTGTTACTGAAAAAGTACTTGGCATTATTTTATTTTTGAAATTTTTACTACTTTATACCAAATATAAGGAAGCAAAATAAAGACATCATACTTTTTATTTAGAAATTGAGACTTGAATACCCTACAAAAGTACTTAATGAATAAAATGAGATTGCCTTTGGTGTTTAAATTAATTTAAATAGCTTATTTCAATAACCCAATTTAGGGGTTTAATGAACTCAAAACAAAAAGAATATTTGAAAGACTAGATATAAACCAATGAAAACAATAATATTAATAATACAAATAACAATAATAATACAGAAGTTATCTTAAATTATGAGATGCTATATAACAGCACATATAAATATTACTTAGGGCTGTGTGTGAGCTTTACTAAAGGATTCTTTGCTTATAATAATAGCATTATTCTTTGCTTACAGTGATAGCATTTAATATTTTTCTAATGACAAAAATAATACGTAATTGTATATGATTCAACACATATCCACCTATCTTTTAGGGAAATATTTGTAATTTTATTTACAAGAATATAGAATATATTTCAGGGTGGGTGGGAAGAGATCAACCAAATAACTTGTATGCATATATGAATAATCCACAGATAAAGATAATAGAGTGGTGAAGGCCTGGATCCAGGATGCAGGGGTGGGCTAGAAGGAGGCAATGAGAAAAACAATGGGTGCATATGTAATACTTTCAACAATAAAGATTAAAACAATAAAAATAAATAAGGCATGAAACATAAATGATATTCAAAAATAAAATTTCATTTTATTTGTAGAAAATAGCAGTATAAGTAGCAAGGAGAAAATATAAAAAAAATTATGTCAGTTTGGAAACAAAAGTTGGCTTTTTGAGATTTGTAAAAAATTTAGAACAGAGTTGAAAATAGGTAGGATTTTTCATAGGCATTTACAGAGACAGAAGGCCAGATAAAATTCAGGTTTTCAGATGAACATAGGGAATTTAGCCCAGAATAATGGAGGTATATCTTAGAGGGATATACAAAAATTTTGGTAAGTACAATAATAGCAATGGGCAATGTTGCAATGTAGGTAAGAAACCTTTCACCTAATGAGTAAAAAATAATAAAATTTGCATTATTTCAATTGAAACAGGACTCTAACAAACCTATTAGGTCTAAATAGAGGAGTACCAACAGGCAGTCTTATGTCACTTAGAGGGAACTCTCTTTCTCAGAATCTATCCTTCCAGATCTGGTCTGGCAAAACAACCCCTGCTTCATACAGCTCACAGCCTCTGTTGCACACTGAGCATCTTTTACTGATGAAACCAATGTAACCTAATTACACAAACCATAGACTATGATGTTACTGAAGGCTCTAGTTCATGAATTTTCAAAAATATATCAAAAAGTGGACCAATTTTTAAAATAAATCTCATGTAGGCAACCAAATGGGACTCTAGTTAAAGTAGACTCTATAGAGTTCCCTCACCCTTCTCAGCTGGTAAGGATCCCACTCCAGTTTGCAAGCTATCCCAATCATCCAGGAAAGTGGACTATTTGAATAGTATTCCAATACCTAGGGAATTATTGGGGGAAACTACAGTCTTTCTATTAAAGCCCCAATGGAGTTACTTTTATATATTTATTATGATTTCAACTTACCAACACAGTGGCTTAATAAATAAGTTATGTGTTTTGTAAAATTTCACAATACAATTTTAAAGAGCAGATGCTTTGAAACACAACAAAAATAAATTTTCAGTTTTGGTTTTTATCAAGTAATGAATGTCATTTTGCACTAAAATATTAATTTTGAAACTTAATTCCTCACTTTCCCCCCCCATATTTTAACTGTCTTGTATTGAAATACAATAACTTGGTAGAAATAGAATAACTTCAAAACATTCAAGTTTAAATTCTGTCTAAAGTAAAAAATATTTTACTTGCTAATAAAAAGAGCATTTTTTGTAATTGTAAATGTAAACTTTGTATACAATAACTTCATACTGCAAAGAAAAAAATCATAGGTTGAATATTTCTTCTCACTGAATATTTAGCCCTTGTTATTCCCATAGGTGGGAAATGATTTGAGTCTTTGTTTTCTTGATTTTTTTTTTCACTGAAGATTCTTTATTTCAACCTGGTATGATTTACCTTTTCTCAGAACCAAATGTCTAAACAATATATAATTTATTTTCCCATATGATTAACAACTTTATTTTCAGTTCTGTGTAATTTGTACTCAGTAACGCCTAATTTACTTTCCTGAATAAAGGAATGGGCATCTAAACTAGTCTATTAAATCAATGACCTTAAAAACTAAATTTATGCTGAAACATAATAATGCCTCCTCACTTTAGGACAATGACAGAGAAAATATACTTTTTGTGTTTATTGAATTTGTTTAACCAAAAAGATGCAAAAGGAGGAAATTTTTATTTTAAACTCCTAAGAAGAGAACGATATGTTTTCTGGATAGATATTATAAAAAGTGTGTTTTAAATATTTTTCTAGAAGTGTAAAGTTTTTAGGGGAAACTTTCATTTAATCAAAGCAAGCTTTAACACATTTTAATTTATTTGAATTCTAAGAAACAAAATTCTGTTTAATCATTCTTTTACCACCTTACTGATGGACCACTTCATTGGCTTTTTCATTGGAAAAAATAGTATTGTGGAGGATAATTCTCAGTATAATTACCTCTACATTTTTGGGAATAGGTACACTACTAAGTATATAGACAAGACTGAAGTTTATAATACTCTAAGACACTCATTCTGCCCTAAACTTTTCCCTGTCAATATGCACGTAATCATTTAAAATTTGTGCTTTAGTCTAGAAATGCAATTTATTGGCCTCCAAAGAAATATAGCCCATCACGTTTTCATCACTATAAAAAGTCTACTTGGGAACCAATAGGCACTTATCTATTCTCTATATCAAGAGATGAAAGATTTCAATAATATATTTTGAAAGTTTAGATGTCAAATTCTATGCATGCAATGCAGGCAATGACATTTTTAATTCATTATAGGTACTAGTGGAAATGACATAACAAATCAGAAAAACTGTTTATTTACAATAATTGTACTATAATCAAATTAGAAGACTACATTACAACCAGGCAATAGTCACAATGGAAATTAGAATAAATAAAACGGGAAGACTAATATCTTAAGCAATATTTTTTAGTAAGGAGATTGACAACTGGGACATTAAAATATTATGGTTTTTTATTATCCATACCTATCTATCCATCTAAATAAATCAAGAATCATAATCAAAATACATCTATCATTTAAAATATTTTCTGGTAATTATTTTCAAACAGCTTAATTTTGAAGCTTCTGCACATTATCGCTAGAGTCTTGGGAAAGGGGTAAAGTGATTTCAAAAATGACAACTTTCAATGTATATACAGAATTTCTATAAAATCAAAACATTTGTAGTTCAGTGAGTCAAAATCTCATTTATTTACATCAATAAAATATGCACCCCAGGACTAACAGTCTCAGTTGAGTAATGTATTGTATTTTCCATTGTTTTTAGAAGGAATGAGTAATGACAGTAAAAAGGCTTATATTTATCAAAGAAAAACAAATTTAATGTACTGGAGTCCTTTACTTAGAAGGAGCCTATGATATGAGTTGACAGTTGTTTTGTTTAGACAAGTGTCACAGTTTTATTTCATTGACCACATTTTCTAAAGTCAAATAGGCAATCATTCTATCAACATCCAACTTGAATATCCAACATCAACAGGAAAACAATGACTTCAAAATAAAGAACCAAGTTATTCAAAATAAAATAATTACATTTTCTGTCAATAATGGCAATAATTTACATAATTTGACCCATATGGGGCTAGATCATCAATAGCTGTTGAAGTAAAAACTAAGTCCAGATTCTCATTCCATAATTTTTAGAAGAGTAAAATATTTTTTAAATGAATACGAGATGTGTTGTTAAATAAGAAAACTAAATATGCTATTATGATATTTAATTATAATGTAAATAACACTCTACTAAATATTTGTTGATTTTAAAAAAGTGGTTGTCACTTCCTCAGAAAGAACAAAAATTAAAATCAAAGATTTTCTGTCTCTAGTAAAAGTGATACCAATCATCCTTAAATTGTCCTGTCTAACACCTACTAAGTATAAAAAATAAATAGATTAGACATGGCAAAGGAACAATTACATTCATGATAGATTAGCCTTAGAAGTTCTAAATATAATTCATTATTATTTTATTGAATTTCTATAATTCCTTTGCAAGTAGGATTCATCTGAAAGCACAGATTTGAGAAAAATACACCAAAAATATGAAATTTAGAAAATAATGTCTTTGGTAATTAAAGTAAGTATTAATTAAACACTATAAATTCATATTATGTTTAAGTGATTTCTAAGATATTATTTTCTACAGTAAATTATCATATATGGTACGGATGCTTTGTGGCTTCAGCACACTCAGAATGTTAGAAACTAATATCTCTTTTCAGAGCTATGTTCATTAAAGGTTTAAATAGATGACAACCTTTCTCTTATGTATCTGAAGGCATAAAATTGATCCACAGAACTTAGGTAACTGTTCAGATAATTTCAGTTAAAAATAACTTACCTGAATAGGCTAATATATAGAACTAAATTTTCATTTAGTTATATTATTCACTCTATTTATTTCACTTGTATGCATAATAAAATTTCACAAAGATTAACCAAGTTACATGTTGTTGCCTATAATTCTGGCTAGCTCTACCACAAAATACTGTATAACCATTAGGTCAAAAATAAAACAAACTCTGGAAGAAATTTTTAAAGATTGAACAAATAACTGATAGTAAGGAAAGGGAGATGGCTAAATTCAAATGTCCTCTGACTATATTTAATAATAATTTTTTGTTTACTCTGTTGTGGAAAGTATAACATAAAACATTGACTATTGATATTGACATTTAATATAAAATCTGTTATACAAACTAATGCAGACTGTTTGATGTAAATAAAAGCCATCATTTTCCCATTTATTTTGTAGAAAATGCATATATTTGAAGGTAAATTTTTTGAATATATCATTTTTATTGTGTTACATGTATACATATCTCCCCGTCGCCCCCTCCCTCCCAGGCATACCCAACCCCCCAGTGTCTATGTTCATTGGTTATGCTTCTATGCATGCATACAAGTCCTTTGATTGATCTCTTATCTACCCCACCTCTCCTTAATCTTCCTGCTATAATTTGACAGTCTGTTTGATGCTTTACTGCCTCTGTATCTATCCTTTTGTTCATCAGTTTACAATGTTCTTTATTATCCACAAATGAGTGAGATCATGTGGTGCTTCTCCTTCATTAGTTGCAAACTGTTTATTTCATACATTAGGAAAAATCAACATATATGCATTGCCTGCTAGATCATTTAAAATTCAAGTATAAAGAAAAGTCTGTATGATGTAAGGATATTGCACACATTATATCTCTTCTTAATGCATGGTGAGCATTGTGTTTAATATATAGGAGCAGTTTATAATAGTAACTCACAAAAATTAACAGTAAAAAAGGTGAGGTATATGCACCTGACTATTCCAGTAAATTATGAAGAGACAAAGTGAAAATTATTTGGTGTCTTTGGTCCATGGATGCTTATGTGAAGACCTGGTTAGAAAGCAGTGATTCCTAAGTGTTTTAAATGTGACATGATCTTGGGACCCATGTTATTTAACTGTCTGTGATTATGTACTTTGAGCTCAGGTAGAAAGTTTGAGCTGTTTTGAGAACCCAGCTGAGAGTGTAGTAAGGAATAATTGGCAAGCTGCAGGACATTGCTGGCTGGCACACAAGCTAACCAGGAATGTTTCTGCAGAAACCAGAAATTTGTCTTTTTCTAAAAGAGGAATGATGATCATATGTTTAAAATTGAGTGACAGAGGGAAAAATGAAAGAAAGAATAGCAGAAAAAGACATATATGTAAGGACAATAGCTTCTATACAGGGCTAGATCAACAAATCAACTACAGACCTCATCAAAGTTATTGGGAAAAGGCTAACAATATGGTCATATAGGTTTGTATTTTTGTAAAATTTGCAAAATTAAAATATTTTAACTATGATTTGTAAAAATTATTATCTATGCCATGATTTCCCCCCCATTACAACATGCCTAATTTTAGTTGCCCGTTAATAACCTACTGTGAATTTTAAGTTTATTTTTATTAATTTTTATACATATCTCCCCATTGCCCCCCTCCCTCCCAAGCATACCCTAACCCCTCAGTGTCTATGATCATTGGTTATGCTTATATGCATGCATACAAGTCCTTTGATTGATCACTTATCTACCTCACCTAACTTTATTCTTTCTGCTGTAATTTCAGTCTGTTTGATACTTTATGATTTTTGTCCAGTCTCTCCCTGTACACCCTCACCCCTTTTCCCCTGAGAATTATCAGTCCACTCCCTTTCTGTGCTCCTGATTCTATTATATTCACCAGTTTATTCTGTTGATCAAATTTTTAATTCACTTAATTTTTAGATTCACTTGTTGATAGATATGTATTTGTTGTTCATAATTTTTTGGCTTTTACCTTTTTCTTCTTCCTCTTCTAAAAGAGTACCTTTCAGCATTTCATATAATACTGGTTTGGAGTTGAGAGAAATTTGTTTAGACATTCTTTTCATTTGAATTTGTTAATATGGGTTTATTTTTTACTCTATAATCACTTCAAGTGGTGAGTTTTGTGGGCCAACCCATGGTAAAGAAAAAGCTTTCAGGAAACAAAACATACTGTCTTCTGCTGATTTTTCCATCTCAATATTCTAATACAGGCAGAAGTCATCATATTATTAACAGGTAATCCAAAGCCTTGCATGAGAGAGTACCAGCCATAAGTAGGTGAGAATCATTCTTCCAATCACTACAAATGTGAAATTGTGAGTAGAATATTCAATTTTAATTATCACTTACTCAAAATAGAAATTCAAATCCCCGAGCTTGGTATATAGGAAAATGTATGTTTGTGTGCATGCATAGTATAGTATAACCATAGTATATAGAAGGTTTGGTGTTATCCACGGTTGTATACATCCACTGGACATCTTGGAATGTATCCCTCATGAATAAATTGAAAAATAAGAGTAATTTGATTACAAAATATTGTAGCTCAGTGTACATAGCATTAATTTAAAGCATGCTTGACTTGCTCTTGTATATGCCTTAATTTCAGTATAATTTTGTGTATGTTTTAGAAATATCAATCAAAGCAGTAATTAAAAGTATAGAATTATGTCACCCAACTAATTAATTAAGGCATTTTGCTTATTTTTCTTTCTAGATTTTTCCCACTTGTAATATTTGCCAGATTTTTCTTAACTCAGTTTCTTATCTAATTTTGATATATAATTTTATAACTTTCTATAATAAATTTGGTAAATTATAAAAACCTGAAGTTATAAAAGTTTTAGGTGTTATAAATCTGAAACTGTGCCTGCCTTTTATATATGTCAGTATTGACAAAGCAGCTTTAAAGATTGAGCCCTTCCCCCGGGGATGATTGCCTGTTTTAATGGTCAGTCTTGTCTAACATAGGATAATTATTGTAACTTAAATATGCTCATGTTTCCATTTTTAAATTCACCACCATCACTTTATAAGGTTCAGTTGAGCCCATGCAAGTATTCTTTTTAGTGCTTCCCCCGCCAAGTCTCAAGGAAAGAGAATTTATCCTGGCTTTAATCTTAAATGCTTAATTTTTTAGAGTACCTACAAAATCTATTGACCTTTATGACTAATCAATTAATTAGGATATTCTGTTTCTTTTATATTAATAAAAAACACATGGGAAATTGTCACCAATCAAAATTTTTCATTTGCAATAGTTAATGCTAAAATTTTAGTTGGAACCACCTCTTCTCTATGGATAAAGGTTATAATTTCCAAGCCACTTCAAGATGAAGCTTTTGAGAATCCTTCTATCTATGTGTATAAAGCTATAAAGCATTACTTTGTTTTCTTGTTAAATGAATTTTGCTAACATTCGTCAGCATGACTATTTTCAGGTAAAGCAGACGTTCATTAGCAAAGGTACTTTTTGGAATGCATAACTAGAAATCTAGAAATGACCTGTTGTAATCATGCAGTTGTATTTCAGGTGTTCATTTCTCATTACTCTCTTGTATATGCCTTCAAAGCACCCTGTACTTTTTTTTAAAAAAATTGTGGTTTATAATTATATAGCCTTTAGCAGTATTATTTATAAATACTGATTTATCCCTTTACTTTCTAAACTTCATTAGGACGGTGACAATTTATATTTTAGTACCTGCTTTATCCCTAGAAATTAGCACAGTGTTTGGTAACTATTTGAAGGAATAGCTAATGTGGAAACTTGAAATTATCTTTATTATTAAAATAATAATGTTATTGCCGAGACTGGTTTGGCTCAGTGGATAGAGCGTCGGCTTGCGGATTGAAGGGTCCTGGGTTCGATTCCAGTCGGGGGCATGTACCTTGCTTGCGGGCACATCTCTACTATGGGGCGTGCAGGAGGCGGCTGATGGATGTCTCTCTCTCATCGATGTTTCTGGCTTTCTATCCCTCTCCCTTCCTCTCTGTAAAAAATCAATAAAATATATTTTTAAAAAATAATAATGTTATTAATAGAATTGCAAATAAAATTTGACTGTATCTTATATTCAACTAGAGACCCAGTGCACAAAGTCTGTGTACAGGCAGGGTCCCTCGTGGCTGCCAGCTGCTGGTTGGGTACTTCTTCCCTTTCCCTAGCCAGCCCCACCCCCTGGTTGAACTGCCATCCAAACTCCAATTAAGGGCACAAGTTGAATACTCTTCTTTTATTATATAGGATTTTAAAAAATATATTGACAGTGATTTCAGAGAGGAAGAGAGAGATAGAAACATCAGTGATGAGTGAGAATCATTGATTGGCTGCCTCCTGCATGCCCTATATTGGAGATCGAGCCTGAAACTTGGGCATGTGCCCTGACTAGAAATTGAACCTTGACCTTCTAGAGTATAGGTCGATGCTCAATAACCGATTCACACCAACCAGGCTTATATTCTTTCTTAAGATTGTTTTATGCAAATTAAAATATTTTACCAAACACAAGCAAATGCAGAAAGTTTTTAAAAGACTTTATCATTTTCCATTTTTCCAAAATAGAGTAGTAAATCACTTCTACTCTGCCTTCCCAATTATTTACTATTGTCTATCTTAATCTTTGTAAATGTAGTAAGAAATTAGGTTTTTTTGGTTATTTCTCTATTTTTTAAATATTTGTGTGTGTGTGTGTGTGTGACTCAACTTCTAAAATTTATTGCAAATATTTCTACAAGTTGTCTTTTAGAGCAATTTCTAGTCATATTAGGCTATTCATGTTCCTTTATCTGATAATAAGAACTATTTAATTACTAAGATAAGTGCTAGATATGAGAATCCTATCAATTGTATTTGTGACATTTTGACATGTCTAATATTTTACATGATATTTAACCAAAGCTGAACTTTTTTTTTCTCTATCAGCCTATCATAAGGAAACCTTTTGCTCATTCTAAAATTGAAACAAATATAAACTTTTATTGGTATCTATGGGTTCTTAATTTCAATTTTTACATATATTTCTTAAATCCATTAAGTGTTTATAACAGCTTTACAAAAAATAATGCATGAAAGTATTTGCTCTATAAAATGATTATCAAAGATTAAATAGAAGTTCTTTTAAGCCCTCATTCTTAAATCCTTTAGATAGTCATTGACGTAGAGATGAATTTATCTAATTGTGTATGATGAGGGAAAAACATCAGGAATATTTTATAGACATAAAGTGAGGTAACTCATAAACTGACAAGAGTATAAAGATGAAATGTCTGATACCTTATCTAGTGAAAACACAATAGCAAATAAATTAGCAAAGCTAAAGACATTTTATATTCTTAGGCCACAGTAGAGAGAAGGGTCAGAAAAATAGTGGAAGTTTAGTCAAGCCAAGCTGAGCTCTCACTAAAAGTGAAAATGCACCTTTTCTGCCAACAAAACTACACATATGGCAATAGAAAGGTCACCATAGTGAAGAAAATAGCCTGACCCAGAAAAATCCTATTTAGAAGTACTTCAGTGTGGCGGGAATTTGAGAAGACATTTAAAAAGTTTTATTTTAACCACAAAAAAGAATCAATGCTTTGGATGTGACTTTGGATCTGCAGAGTGCTAATATATTCTTCTTTCTACAGAAATGTCATCAAACTTGATACAGACAGATCATTAAGTAGTTGAACCTTTATTCTGTTATCTTTTCTACGTGGTTGGCACTGCTGTCTGGAAGAAATCTTGAGCTGGTAATAAAGCAGAATCCCAATTTGAGTCCCTGTGTAATTATTAGCATCAGAGCAACCTGAAACTGGATATATTTATAGATTAAAAAGTGTTACTTAACGCCAATGATGCTATTCCCTATTCCCATTTGTTATACTTGTGGTAGTTCCTAATTTATTAGATTTTTCAATAGACATTATAGGCTTTATTAATTTGTAATTGTTGATGATAGATTTTGTAATTTCTAGTCTTTTTTCTTTCTTATTTTAATTGATTTTGGATTTTAGTTTTCTTTTTGTTCTTGTTTTTCTTTTTAATCCAACTTCCTGAGTTCAAACTTCATTTACTTTAAAACTTTTATATTTTTATGAGTTAAAAATATAACTTCCTTTTAAGTGTTGCTTTATCTATACTTTCATATTCAGGGTTGTCATTTGATTCAAACTATTTAAAAAGTTTTAACTTTTTTTTTCCCTCTGTCTACCCAATTGTATAGAAAGCTTTTCTTAAATTTCTAGATGTTAGCTGCTGTTACTTTGAAATTTTATTGAATTATGACCAATAATTATGGTTTAGTAATATAAAATATGATAATTTTGCTGAAATTTATTTTGTGCTCTTATGCAGTTATTTTTATAATAATTCAGTTAATGTATTCACTTTTTAAAAAATATATATGTATGCATATCTACCAGGGAGATCAAGATTGACACTTGTATTATTTAATTATTTCTGAGAGTTATTTATATTCTACTTAATGAATTTACTGTTTCTTAGCAGAATATATTGAAAATTTCTAAAAATTGTTAGGCAGTTGCTAATTCCCCTGGCAGTTTTCAGTTTTACTTGAAATATCTGAAAGCCCTTCATTGTTTGAAAATAAATCAATGGCATTATTTTTCTTTCAAATATAAAATGACTGTGTTCTTTTGTAATGGTTTCAACTTACATTTTATTTTGTTTCATGTTAACACTGCTACAGAGTTAGGTTTTAAAATATGTTTTATTGATTTCAGAGAGGAAGGGAAAGGGAAAGAGAGATAGAAACATCAACGATGAGAAAGAATCATAAATCAGCTGCCTTCTGCAGAGCCCCTACTGAGGATTGAGCCTGCAAACTGGTTAATGTCTCTGATTGGTAATTGAAACATGACCTCCTGGTTCATAGGTGGATGCTCCTCCAGTGAGTCACCTTAGCCAGGCTGCTATTACATAGTGTTTTAATTAATCTTTTAAGTTATATTTACATACCACCACTTATTTTCATTTCTAAATTTTTAGCTCATTTTTAGGTGGGATAATTTTTAAAACTATTCTGAAATAATTATTCTTAAATTTTATAAATCTGAATTTAGTTCTACCCCTTATTTCTTATTTTGCTCTTAATTTTTCTTCTTGTGTCTTTTAAAAATAAATGTCTATTTCCACAACAAAATTAATGTGGATTTCTTAATTACACAGTAATCCTTGAGTTTCAAGTATTTCTGGTTATCAGTTGGCTTTCCTGTCCCCAGTAGTCAGGGCTCACACCTCCTGTATCCCCACAGTTCCCAAACATTTTCAATCCTCTGCATCTAAGACAGAGAGGTAGAAAGACAGTAGACAAAGAATACCCATTTCTTTATATCTTGTCCTGATTTCAAATCACATAAATTCTGTCACAGTGCTTTGGGAAATTGTGTGGCTTTCTCTGTGGCTATGAATACCTGGAAAGCTGGGAAATGGGATCCCCAAATGGAAAACTGCCTCTCTAGTGACACCTTCAAACTCACTTTAACAATAAAAATCTGAATTTGGTGAATGTTCTGCAATCTCTGCCACACTATGTTTCTTTAGGAAACTAATGCTAATTGTTTAATAAACCAGATATTTTTATATATGTTCTATATGTATATAATACATTTTCACTGATGTCTATTTGATTTTAATATTTTACTGTATTTATTGTTTCTGTACCAGTTTTGCAGTTATTGTTTATCAATTTATAAAATGTTTTGATATTTAATAGGACTTTATTGTTGTGTTTTTTCAAATAGCTTTAGTTGTTCTGCTTAAAAATCTTCCTTTAAGTAATTTAGCTCACACACACACACACACACACACACATACACACACACACAAATTGACGAAAATTTACCTCACTTTCTTAGATGATCTTCTTCTATTCTTTACAGAAAATTTGAAAAAATACCAACTCTCAAAATGTACAATATTTTTTTTTACTTTTCTTAAATCACACATCTTTTGTTTTGCAATCACATAAAATAGAATTCTTAATAAAGTTAACAATGAAATTCCTGTGGCTAAATGCAATGATGCAGATGACCATTTCTTCCTCCAGCAGACATTTATTTTTTCCCTTCCTTGGCAGAAAACCCAATATTGCTTGTTTTTATTCCAACTACCTGTTCACTCTTTAAGTAAACTTTGCAGAGGTGTCTTTTCCTCTTCTGATTTTTATTCTTTCAGTGGCTTAAAGTCAAATCCTTGGTCTCTTTTTCTTTAAATTCCATCTCATGTTTCCTCAGTCAGACTCATGTGGCTCTATTAATTACAAGGTTGTAGTTATATAACATTTTGCATATAAATAAATCATTTTTTAAATTTTTATATGGGTATTCCATTAAAACTACCTTTAATATTTATATTTATTGTGTTAATAATATGGCCAGAATTTCCAGAAAATTGTTGTGGAAATGATGGCACAAGAATTCCCATGACTTATTTTACAAATACAGATATTTCAATAAAGTACTTACTCCTTTGATAAAAAATGCATCATATCAATTATAAATTAATTAAGGAATATGATAACATGTAAAGAATGAAGTTATCACTCATTATAACCATCTTTAACATTACATAACCATAGTTGTAAATATCTAATCATGCATAGAGAATGTGGGAAAAAGAAAAGAAGACTTCTTCCCTTTGTGCATGAGAATTTAGCTTTTGATTAACTTCCTAATTGTGTTCCCCTTCTCACCTGATTAAGTCCATATTTGCCAACTGTGATAGTAGGCAGCGTTACTTAGGGTAGAAGAACTATAAGGAACTAGAAATATTTCATGGGGGAGAGGGAGGAGTTACCTCTTCCATGAGTATGGTGAAGCATAACAACAGAACATAATCTATGGGGAAACCTTAGAAACTATGTCCCTGGGATTGTCACAAGAAAGATGGGGTGCCTATTAATCCTTTCATAAACCTACTAACTCACACTAGCATCCTAAGTCAGTACTTCCCTTCATACTTAAAAGTGATGCTTAAAATTGATTTGTACTAAATCTTTTCTTTCTTATTTTGTATTTATGTCATGTTTTATAATTTGAATTAAAGCTAGACTACCCAATGTAAATTGCTGTCTTAAGAGAGGTCAGTTATTACTCCTTTACCTACCACATCTCTATGACCATCCTCCTGAATATTTTTCTAGCATTGCATACCATTTAATCTTTGAAAAGCATCATTGGCTTATCATCATCCTCTTCTGCATGATTCTATTCTCCTTCTGATCCATTATTTTCATATTATCTCTTGTCTCTTTCTTCCAATAAATATAGGCATTATTTAAGCAGTATCCGATGTCCAGTTTTACTTGAATTGATATTTTTCGATGATCATTTCAATTTTATGTCTTTCAAATCTTTCATGAAAAAATTCTGACATTTTTAAACAGGCTGGGTTGTAAATATATATTAATAGTTCCTCCAAAATCAGCAAACCTTATTTAATCCTCAGGTTCTGCTCATAGCACTTCCATTTTTGCCACTTATTTGGGTTAAAAATATGGCAGGGTGGGGGAGATTGTGTGAAAGCAAAAATCTACCCAGATTGGGGGGAGAAAGGGCATGTGCCATGTAATGGAAGCAACCCCTATTCAGTTTTAACATGATGTTGTCATATGGAAATGTGGTTCATTGATTCAAGATCTTCAATTTATCAAAAGAATACAAAAATCCAAATTTTGGAAATGTCATAAAACTATTTAATTGAAATTTTGGTCTATATTTTTTTAACTATGTGTGAGCCAAACAATAAAGTGTTTGCTGGCCAGATCTGGTCCATAGTCAATTTTTGCTTAATTATTCTTGGCCCAAACTTTCCCTCTCCCCCTTATATAACATAGATTCCACAAAGGTTAACTCATTAGTTGTATAATTTGTATTATTCATTTTTACTTTATTGAAGTAAAATTCAAAAGCATTTTTCCTTACTATAACCCCCTTTAACCATCTCTAATTTGTATAAAAGCATTGCTTGAAATAAATGTTGTTCTCTTCCTTTAGCTTTTCTCTACCTCCTATGAACCAACTTTCTTTGATTTCTTTATACATAACCCAGAATGCAAATTATTAGGAATAAAAGAAAAGATTTATTAAATAGTTTTGACAGCTGAACAATCTATAAATTCTCTATGACTACAGTTCTCAGTGGTGGAGAAGTACTTTTCTCTAGGGATCACTGTAAAAATTAGTGGATATGACTTTGTCATAATAGCTTTGTTGATTAAGGTTTTCTGTGGTTTACTGGGTATAGTCAAGAGAAACTAAATATTCTGTACTACACATGACATTTCTACCCATATAATTGTACTGTGCCTTCCCCACCCCACAACTTTCTAAAGTCATATTAGATATTTAACATATTAGATGTTTAAATCATTTGAGCCAAGAAGCTAACACTATTTCACAGAGAATCCAAAATGGTTATTTTTGCATAATTTTAATAAACACTTTGCTTGTAGGAATGTAATGCTATGCAAATTGAAATATTTTACTTTTAGCAAGCACTGTCACCACTTTGGAAAATCACATCATTAGTGGAAAGCTGTTTGTAGTTTTTGAGTTGCCTTTAAAATACATTTGTATAATTCTGTATTTTTAACTGCCATATTCACCTTGCTCTTACATAGATTTGTAAACATCTAATTACCTTATTATGTTCTTGTGCAGTTATACTTGAGCATGTTCATATCAAAATATATATTATTGTACTAAAAATCACTTGTCATATTCCCACCTTCATATCAAAGCCTTAATATTTTTTTTAATTTTTATAAAAATGTAAATTATATTACCTACCAGAGGCCCAGTGCAAAATATTCAAAATTCATGCCTGGGGGGTATTCCTTAGCCCAATCTGCACCTTCTCCAATCTGGGACCACTTGAGGGATGCCTGGCCTAAACGGGCAGTTGGACATGCCTCTCCCAATCCAGGACTGATGGCTCACAACTGTTTGCTTACCTGCCTTCTTGATTTCCCTAACCACTTCTTCCTGCCAGCCTGATCACCCAAACCAATCCCCTGCTAGCCTGATTGATGCCTAACTGTTCCCCTGCCAGCCTGTTTGCCCTTAAATACCCTCCCCTGCAGGTCTGGTCAACCCTAACTGCCCACCCCTGCAGGCCTGGTTCTCCCCAAATGCTCTCCTCTGAAGGTCTGGGTCCTCTCCAACTGCTCTCCCCTGCAGGCTTGATCACCCCCAACTGCCATCCCTTGCAGGCCTGGTCCATCCCAAATGCCCTCACCTTTTTGGCTATCTTGTATCCACATGGGGGCAGGATCTTTGACCACATGGGGCCAGCCATCTTGTGTGTTGGAGTGATGGTCAATCTGCATATTACTCTTTTATTGTGCACAGGTGGCAGCCAGCTGGTTTGCCCTGAAGAGTGTCCCAGATCAGGGTGGCGATTCCCTTGGGGCATGGGCCTGCCTTGGTGAGGGGCCTGTGGTGGATTGAAGGCCAGCCACATCCCTGGTGACCCAAGCAGAGGCCCTGGTATTTGGGATTTATTTATCTTCTACAATTGAAACTTTGTAGCCTGGAGTGGAGCCAAGTCTCCTATTTGCTCAGTGGCTGCAGCCATTTTTGTTGGGATTTATTTATCTTCTGTAATTGAAACTTTGTAGCCTTAACTGGAGGCCTAGGCCAGCTTTTAGGGTGTGCAGAAAGCTTGGCTCCCTCCGTCACAGGGGAAATCTAAGCCTCCCTCTTGTTCTCTCTGGCCGCAGCCATCTTGGTTGGGTTTATTTGCATATTCGCTCCTTATTGGCTTGTGGGCATGACTTCTTTGTATAGTGGAGGTATGGTCACTTTGCATATTACTCTTTTGAGGGGATATTAAATAGACCTTTACAATATAATTTTTGTTATTAGTAAATGGTAACTAGGATACAATGGGTTGAAAAGCACACTCCTATAGTATATGTAGTTTTGTGTGAGTTTTGGTTCCCTCAGGGTAACTTTGTGTTGGTAGAGAAATTCAAAAGAGGTGAGAAAATTAGATATGCAATTTAAAATAAAGGAGCATTCTGGGTCAGTTTTATCATGTTTGATGGTGTGAAAAATAAAGAAAAGAAGTGACCCTGAAACCTTCTACCTTGTCTTTGAGAAGTCTCCTATAGAACCCAAGACTTATTCTTGCCTTAGCAATTAATTATGCCATGTTTTTCAACTGATGATTTACTTATTGCCACTAAGCCACATGGTCCTTGGTTATAGTAACACTCTTACTCATTTTAATATACTCATGGCCTAGCATATACCATCTGGTATGATTTTAATTGCAAGCAATAGAAACAAATTTTAACATGAGAAAAATTGTGCCTATCAACTATTCTGAATGGGTACTGATGAGGCTCATATAAAGAAAAAGAAAAGCTGAACAACTGAGTCTCAGGGAAACCTGAAGCCAGAGGAGCACCAGTGTCTGTGCTTAGAGTTTTAGGTTTAGTTTGGGTCATGATTTCGGTCTTGGCAAAAGTCACAACTGACAAAAAAAGTAGCATCTTTGGAGAAATTTCTGGGAGCTGGACAGTCATTCCAATTTCTGTGTATTGTAAGGACTAAATATTTGTTTAATAGAGGAATAAATTAAAGAGAATACTGTGGCCAAAAATATTTTCCATAAGCCAATATTTCACATTTTTTACTACTCCAGCTCAAGAAAATAAAATTTATACTGCTAACATTGAATTAATTCATTTCATTTAAATATTATACTGGCATTTATATTAAAATTCACTTACCTTTCCTGAAAAGTGGAAAGAAAATATTTTGAATGCAAAATAGAAGTATTTTTTAGAATTTGAAACCTTCATTTTAAATTAGTAAATGAAAATATTTCACAGTAGACTACATATTATTTTTCCAAGTATCAGTTTGCATTGCCACATATTATAATAGTTTTTAAAAGTCTTAATAGGAAATCAATTAGTTTATACTTTGTCTAGAATACTCTTGGAAAAAATGGCAATCTGTATTTTCTTTATTGAACAAGTTCTCAAAACCTAACATATCATAGTAATGTAATTCTTACTAATATAGGATAATTATATTGTCAGGATATCTTATTTTATCAGACTAAAGATTATTTTTATTGTTTATATGGTAATGTAATTCAAAATATTTGTGACTAAGCAAAAGGTAAAGACTACCTTTTACATTGCAATGGAATTGTGTTATTTACATTACAATGGAAAAGTGAAAATTATGATTACTTAAGTTACAATAGTTATCCCAAATTTAAATGTGCAGCCTGGCTGGCATGGGTTAGTGATTGAGCACCAATGCACATGCTCAGATTGTGGATCAAGTCCCAGTAGGGGACCTGTGGGAGCAGCCAGTCAATGATTCTCTTTCATCATTCATGTTTCTATCTTTCACTTCCTCTCCTTTCCTCTCTGAAATCAATAAATATATATATATATATATTAATTTAAATGTATATACTTTTATGCTCCATTGAATAAGACACAGAATAAAAATATTCCACAAAATAAAAATGTCATTGAGCAAATTTAACCAATTTCAAAGTAAATTTTGTCAAGAATTGGGAAGAGCCTGATATTTTACTTTATTTGAAAGCTAACAATTTAGCCTGCCACAGTTTCATGAATGTTGCAGAAACATAAGACCCCTGAGTCAAAGCTAAAGCATAGTTTATTACAGCGATCACTGTAGCCAAGAATCATCATGTTTGCTCCAATTTTCTGAACTCCAATTTCCATGAGTTGATGCATGGAGGCCCAAGTGACACTTTCACTAAGAGTGGGTTGTGATAAAGTAAAAGAACCCTGAGCTTAGGAAACCCAGATATTTTGTTATGGGCAGAGGATTGCCTGGCTGTTGTTCAGAGGGACACCCTCTTTGTCTTCCATGGCAGTTGGTGTAAACACCATTGAAAATTAGTTCTGGTTTGGCTCAGTGGATAGAACATCCACCTGAGGACTGAAAGGTCCCAGGTTCGATTCCGTTCAAGGGCATGTACATTGGTTGCAGGCACATCCCCAGTAGGGGGCATGCAGGAGGCGGCAGATCGATGTCTCTCTCTCTCTTCGATGTTTCTAACTTTCTATCCCTCTCCCTACCTCTCTGTGAAAAATCAATTAAATATATTAAAAAAAAAAAGAAAATTAGTCCTTTCCAGGCAATCAGGGTCTCTGCTCATGTCAATGCAGAATCTTAATATAGAGGGTTGTTTCACAACAGGCTACTAAAACTTTCCCCAAAACTTTTCCCAGATGTCCCAAGCAAAGGTGCTAAAGTCTGCCTAAGACCAGAAACTTCACATGATAGAGCTTTGACTTAATAGTTTCCCTTTCTTCTCTAATGAATGATGTAATGTTGCTTGATCCCTAACAGACAGGCTAGCTATGAGTCAAATAATGACTATGAGTACAGCTGTAGCTGGTTTGTCTCAGTGGATAGGGTTTTGGCCTGTGGACCAAAGAGTTCCAGATTGGATTCCAATCAAGGGCATATAACTCGATTTGCAGGCTCCTCACTAGTCTTGGTCCTGGTTGGGGCATGTACAACCAGTTGATGTTTTCTCTCAAATCTACATTTCACTCTATTTTCCCTCTCTCTCTAAAGACCAATAGAAAAATATCCTCAGGAGATGATTTAAAAAAAAATAGTACACTCCTCAGACTACTGAGAATCTTGTGATTCTCTATAAAAATTAGAACATTCTGGTAGGAAGAGTAAACATATCCCTGTTAAAATCATGTCTTATGGTTTATACATTTATTAACTTATTTCCAAAATCTAAATTGTGCTTTTCTTTTTATATCACATCCTTTAATGTGAGAATTAATTTCTTTCTTGCTTTACTGAGATTCATTTCTGCATTAGTACTAAAAATTATTTTTCGACTTACTTTGTGATGTTTCCTCTATTGATCTGGTTACCTTCAATTTAAGCATTTTCCTCACACTATTAGTTTGCATTATTAAGCTTCATATATGATACTATCCAACTAATAAAGCCCTAACTCAGGTGTATATGTATTTGCTTAGCCTTAAAATTAATTTGAATATATTCATTTGGATACATGTGTTGGCTAGTCCTCTCTGATGCTACTCATTCTCATTTTAAAAGTAGGGTTTTGGAAGAGGTATACTATATTAATCTTCCATCAAGTATGTCAGCCATTAACCACATGGCTGAGAATTTTTAATGTAGCTAGTTAGAAATGAGCAACTGAAAATTTAATTTTATTTAACTTTAAATAATGAGTATTTAAATTTTAATGTTAATGGTCCATTTAGTTACTTGAAAACTTTTAAGTATGTTTGGAATAACTAGGGCATATAAATCTTTCTCAATAGTGAATTGAATGAAAGCTAAATATTTATTAAGTATTTATCATGAAAACTGAGCAATTGAAATGAGATGTGCTCTAAGAGTAAAATTCAGAGCAGACTTTGAAAGAAGATACTTTAAAATATCAGGTTCCAATATATTAACCAGAGCGAGGCATTTTAGTTTTGTGTATTCTTTAAACACCTGTTAACTTCGTATTTCCATATCTCCTAACAGGATCTCTATGTGACTCTGTTCAATTACAAGGAATCTGGTCACGCATGTTAAATAATTCTGTCAAAGTAATCATAAATGTCTTTCAGTTGTATTAAACATTTCTTTACATATCTTGGAAGACATTTCACTGATAAGTAATTCATGATACAATTGATTAATCTGTGTTCTATCTGATTAAGATTATTGTCAAGCATCACACTGCTAACCTTTCTTTATGATATTTAAAAGTGTATCTAGGAGATTGTTGGGTCAACTGGGCAGGCATATGGCAGCTGGGAATAGGAGGCAGAATTTAAAAAATCCTACATGCTGAATTGTAAAACCACCTATGCCCACCCTGTTTTCTGAACACCGCTGCAGGTTTTAGACCCAGGTGGATGTTTGGAAGAGCCTCATCTGAAGACATGGGAAGTTTCCAAATGAATCCATTGGTGCCAACATGATTACAATTGGGAGATCACGATTCTTAGGAAGGTAAAAGCTAACGCTATTTATTCCCCAGTTATCAAAATTACATGAATTTTTATACCTTTTAACATTTTATAAAATTATGTCAATATGTTATTTTGATTAAAAAATAGGTAAGCCCAGTGGGCATGGCTCAGTGATTGTCAACATATGAACCAGAAGATTACAGTTTTATTCCCAATCAGAACACATGCCTGCATGCAGGCTTGTTCCCCAGTGTGGGGCTTGCAGAAGGCAGCTAATCAATGATTCTCTCTCATCATAGATGTTTCTCTCTCTCTCTCTTTCCCTCTCCTTTCTGCTCTGAAATAAAAATAAAAATACAAAATGAAAAAGTAGATAATATAAAAAAAGAATCACAGAGGTCAAATAATATGCAAGTAGATTCATGGCCAGAAGGAGTGAGAAGCCATACTTCTACTCACACCTGATACTCCAAAGCTATGAATGCTCCTTTAGCACACAAGGTTTGTGTTGACTCCATTTTCTATATGTGCATACCATATGGAATAAGTAGAAAAACCTAGATAGGGCTTCTTTAAAATTTATTAGATTAAGAATGCAGTATTTAAAAACACTTTTGCATTTTAAAAGAATAATTTGATTTACAACAAAAATATGTAATAACCTGAACACTTGACATTTCAAGTTTTAGAACATAATAATCTTCATCTTTACAGTTTACATAATGGATAGAAAAATATTATCTATTTCTTACTATAATATAGCCACTATACTATCTAAGCATAATGAAACTAGGCTAGGTATTACAACATTAGTGTTCTTAATATCTGTTTCAGTCTTTGTAGTTTTATGATATTTTTCTTTTGTTTGCTTTGATGAGACAAAGTTGATATGACAATAACTTTTCCATTCAAGAGCAGGTAGTGATTATCTAAAATGTGTTGGATACTGGGTAAACTCACTTGATGATAAACAGATACATAATCATAACTCAATGTACAATTAAGGAGGCAGTTTGCCCAGCAAAATTTGGAAAATTGATAATTGCAGAGGTGCAATATCAGAACAGAAATTTGAAAAATAGATTACTACAAAGTTAGATTATAAAAAGGATTTGTGTGTCACAACATGTAGGTATAAAAAGTCATGGCAAGAAACATTATGGTAGGAATGAAGCCTGAATAACCACTATGGAAAACATTCTGTAGTTTCCTCAAAAAATTAAAATGGAACTGCCATTTGACCCTGTGATCCCACTTCTGGGAAAATATCATAAGAAGCCTGAAACACAAAAAAGAAATAATATGTGCACCTTATGTTCATAGCAATATTATTTACAATAGTTAAATCTGGAAACAGTGCAAGTACCCATCAGTAGATGAGATAAAAAAAAAAAGTAATGCATTTATACAATGGTACTATGTAGCTGTAAAAAATAAAAAAGAAGGCTCTCACCTTTTGAGACAACATGGAAAGATCTGGAGAGTGTTACACTAAGCTAAATAAGCCAGTCAGAGAAAGAAAAATATCACATGATCTCACTTATATGGGGAATCTAATGAACAAAATAAACTGACAAACAAAATAGATCCAGAGAATGGAAGCATACAATAAACTGATAATTCTCAGAGAGAAGGGAAGGAGAGTGGGAAGGGGTTGTCAAAAAATGTATATGCATACTAGAGGCCAAGTGCATGAAATCATGCATATTGAAAGGAAATTAATTAAAAGAAATATTTTAATATTGCTATTCACCCTACCTCTATAATAGAAGTGTCAACTAAAATCATGATTGACAATGACAGATGGAAATATATGCATACAATTGGTGCCAGTGAGAGCTTTATATATATAGATAAACTTGTTTAATTAGACCTGCTTTCTGATTTAGCTAAAATTTTTCCATCCCAGTGAAGCACCCCAACTTCTCTTTCAGGTAATTGTCAGCAACACAGTAGTATATATCAACATAAAGAAGATTATTATTATAGATTACATAGGGAGAACAAAGGGTAAAATATTTAACTGCAACAGTGTTTGACTATATTCTGTGTAGTGAGAAAACCTGAAGTCATTTTCAAGATCTACCATTTTTTACTTTTTTTCAGTCAGGTCAAATTGCTAAGCTTTCTAAATCTCCGCTTTCTGGCTAATGAAAAGAAAATAAGATTCCACAAGTCTCCTATCTACCTATTCTATGACATCTGTGAGGATCAAATGAGATGAGGCACAGGAAAATGCTTTGCAGACATTTGGTTAAAGTGTTAAATGTTAGCATCTGGCCATAAAGCAAGTTGTGTTCTGGGGTGAAGAAACTCCAAGGAGGCTACTCACTAGGGAGAGGAAGCTGGGCGTTGCTACATTATGTCATTACCCAGTGTCCACAACGACCTTTTCCAGGCTGGGCTGAGCTATGGACCACATTTTGCACCATGGGTCTCAGCAGTGCCAGCTAGGATTCATGGGGAATTTATCTGGGGTGGCGGTGAGGCCTGTGTCCCACTTGGGGAAGCCAAGTGTTGCTTTGTGGGTGGCAGGTAGGTACCCATTCTCTGTTAAGTGGCCAAGGCACATCACAGAAGCTCCATTGTTGAGTATATGCCATGGTGTTCAGTGCCATTAAAGCAACTGGTTGGACAGTTGGACACAGCATATTATATAGCCTTTTATATAGAGAGATATACAAAACCCATGGACATACCCAATACTGTGGTGAAGGCCTAGGCAGGGGGAAGAGAGGGTTTATGAGAGATACAGAGGGGACATCTGTAATAATTTCAACAATAAAGATTTAAAAAAAAATAAGTCATGGCATTTTCAAAGACTTCAAGTAATTCATTTTGAGTGAAACTTTTGTTTTGGCAAAAAGTGATATCACAAAAGAAGCCAAGAGACAGATCATAAAGTCCCTTCCAGAGAAAGTTAAGTAATTTAGTCATTATTTTGCAGGCACCAGATCCACTGAGGGTTTATAATAACACACTTTTTAAGGAAAAAAATTATAATAAATTTGGAGAATAAATTAAGATAGGCAAACTAAAGTGGTGACATCCAAGGAAAAGATTAGATAAATATTAATTCCCTTCAGCCCAATTGAATTTGATGAACAAAGGGATAAAGAAAATAAAAATAGCTCTCAGGTGACTGGCAAGGACAGTCATATGGATTTTAGTGGCATTCTCTGAGAAAATAAATATTGGATATTAATGGATGTTTGTGTGCTGGTCTGTGGAATATGTTTATGAGTTATTCTTTAGATGATCATGTGTTCAAACATATTTATTATATACTGTATATTCTACATATCCTTATATAAATGAATGATTACTTCCAGTGACTGTGAGATATATCAATAAATGTGGGAGAAATATACTCTGAACCCCAGCCTGGGCAGAAGTATGAATATTTTCTGTTTACCATCTATAAATTAATAAATATAGTACTACTTATAAGTCATGTGTAAATATGCTCCCATATATGAATTATGAGGTTAAAATGTGTTTTCTTGGATAAAATATATCAATTATAGAAAGAGCATCTTAATTTAACATTTTTGTTGATAAGGAAAAATAAATACATGTGGATAAGAAGAGTGAGAAAGATGAGTAGAACACTATAAAAAAGGGACATATTTTGCATTCTATTCAAAGTTATCATTAATGTTGTTTTAATAAAAGCAAGTAAAGTAAACACTAATTAATTTTAAGCTTATAATTCAGATAGATTTTATAAAGTAGAAATAAATCACTCAGTAGTTAATTTCTCACATACAAACTGTGGATGAATATTGTTTAGACTGAGTCTCACATGGAGGCCTGATAGTCATTAGAATAATAGTTTCACTGGAACAAAGTGGACACAAATTTTCCAATGTGAAATGAGTTTAATATCCTTACTAATAAAAGCTTAAGTGGTCGTCACACTGTGATGCCCTCATGCCGTCACAAGATGGCTGGGCACACAGGTGGACTGGGCTGGGTTTGACGCTGCGCACACAGAATGGAGCCTGCTTGGGAGTCCGGTTCGACCCAGCAAGGCCTGCTTGGGGGTCCTGAGGGTCCTTCCTCCCACCTCCACATGGCACAGAGGTGGGACCCCCTGGCTCTGGCCTACCTCTTTGAAGCGATCCATCACGGAGCCCTAGATGGGTGGGCGGTACCTACTTCTTTGGAGCAATTGATCCCAGGGCTCTGGCTCTTTGACAAGGCACAGGCCAGGCTGGGGAAACTCCCCAGTGCATGAATTTCATGCACCGGGTTTCTAGTTTAGTTATAAAAAACTGGATACTTACATTAACTTAATATTATAACACTTGAAGAACCATGTGTAAATGATAATCATATTACCTGAAAGTAAGAAGAGATGCATTTCCCCAAACTTTTAATGATCTTATGATTTTAGGTATTATCATAAGAACCCCCCAAATTTCTGAAAGAATTCTAAATAGTAATTACCTGTGACATAGACCTAGGAATTCAGGCATAGGGTAGGGATAGGGAAAAGGAATTAACAGTGGGAACTAGGGGCTGCCATTGGTTGGTTGTTTGAGATGTGCTGGATTTCACTAAAATGAAAATCCTTCCTTTTCAGTATAGGCTTTGGCTCACTCTGGTAAGTACTGTGCATTGTCCTGTGGTCATATTAACTGGCTTGGTACCCTGCACAGAATAATTTAATGAATAGAGAGAAATTAGTGAGCCTAACAACACTTTTTTTCTCTGGCACACATCAGTTATTTTCTAAATGTTTGTAAATAGCAAATCCTTGATTACAGACCAAGAACATTCACCCTCATAATGTTTAAACCCATGAATATTGCAATATGGAATTAATGTATCATTTCTGATTCCCTTCATCTTATCATATCACAACGTTATAATAACAGTGCTAGTGTCATTTTGGGGGCTAAATTGCTGTTGAGCTTTTTTTAAAAAAATCCTAAAATAACATTTCAACCAGATGTAAAAACAATTTGAAATCTACATAGTCTAAGCTAGATGAAAACATGGATTTCATAATTTCACCTGGGCACCATACCACACATTCCTCTATAACTACAGGACAAAATCTTGCCAATCAGTGCCAGCAATATTTCTCATAGTCTTAATGTTCACAACTTGTATAATGACTATGTACACTACAGTTTCATTATATAATAAAAAATTTAGCTGTTTAAATTGCAAATATTTACCCCAATTGTTTTCATGGATAAATGACTGTTTGAGATATTGGCTCTTGGCACAATCCATAAAATATTTCAGTGATTTGTGGTACATTTAGATGAGTAATTCACTCCAAGATACACAACTACTCTGGGAAACAGCATACCTTAGTTGTTGGTAGGCAGTACTGTACATACAAGCAGGCTTAGGAAAAGATTCTATTCAAAAAAGTTTCCAAATTAAATGCCCCAAATTGCTGATTCTCTATTTTCCCAAAGACAGGTAAAGAAACTAGAGCAAATGTGAATGCCAATAGCAAGTATGTTAATATGGGGTAAAATATATAGTGAAAAATAGCAATTTTGAGCTAATCCCAAATAATGTCACTATGAGTGTACAGAGATTAAATTATCTTTGTAAGATTTTTTATAGATAAAGAAAAGACACGGTAAGTAGTGAGAACTATCCCTAACGCATTTATTCATTATCCATGCATTCATGCATTCATTCAACACTGGGCAGTCATTCATTTATTGATTGTGTACAATGTGCTTGTCAGTGTGTTTGTCAACTACATGGTAGTGGAAGGGACACATATATAAGCAATGAATTAAAACAGTCTGTGGTAGGATTTATGATAATTTTTTTAAGTTTTAAATAGTCAAAAATCTTCCTTAAAGGTGACATTTTTACCAAACTTGTGAAATTTGAGTAGATTACAGATGAGGATGTGTGGAAAGGTCAATCCACAAAAAGGATTAATGCCTGTAGAGGCTTCGGAAATGATGCATACTGGAAGAGGAAGCATGCAAGCTCTTGATAAATTCATCACTGTCTAAGTCCATAAAATAAACTTCCCTGGCTCTATTCCACCCATCTTGGAATGGCAGATGGTCTAAATTTAGAGATTATATCTAGCAACTTTATGTGTATGAAAGTATACACATAGATGATAGGTAAAGGGATGAACATATACATACATACATGCATGCATGCATAGATGTATGTGTGTATGTTTATGATTATACACACACACATTCACACACACACATATCACACACACACACTCTCAGTGGCCAGATTACTAGGACCTCTGAATGCATAATAATCTGGCCACTCAGTGTATAGCCTATATAATAAAAGACTAATATGCAAATTGTCCCCTCAACCAGGAGTTTGACCAGCAGGTAGACTGGCCAACGGCCCATGTCCCCTCCCCTCCCCCTGGGCAGGCTGGCTGAACCCCACCCATGCATGAATTCATGTACCAGGCCTCTACACACACACACACACACACACACACACACACACATTGAGTGGCCAGATTATTATTATGCGATCAGAGATCATAAAAATCTGGCCACTCAGTGTATACTTGCATATGTGATTTGTATAGAAGACTTTTTTTTTTTTTTTTTTTTTTTTTTAGTTTGGTAGATGCTCTAAATGATTATTTCCCTTGATTGTCCTTTTCCTGATATTTTCTAAACTCATTCATATCCCTCCCCAATTTCAGGCTCACTCAGATTTTCTTGGTTCCTTAGATTTCTGATATTCTTTCTTTAGATATGTTAACATATTTAATCCTTTAGAGTTAAATCCTGCTGGCCCTATAGGCTTACAGTCCCTTTAAATTTAATTTCCTTTTTTACATATTGATTTTATAGTATAATCTCAGGGTCAATTTTATTTCCCTGTTTTACTGGTGCTTGGGGGATTTCTCATGTCTAACTTTTGTGCCAATTAGAACATGCTGATATAAAAATGCATGTGTGTCTGAGGAATTAAATTATAAACAAAAAAGTAAAAGTACTGAGGGTGGGCAGTTTGGGGGAGAAGGGATTGGAATAGTAAATAATGACATTAAAAAGACTAAGATCTTTTTTCACAAACATTTGACACAAGTAGATTTTGGACTTGGGACATGACAGGGCTTTCCTATAAGGCACAACATATGGACAGTTGCATTCACTATTTTGTCATTGCTCAAATCCTGATATAGAAAATTGCCATGCATTTAGCCCTATAGAAGTTTATTATTTATCATGGTTTTCTTTTGGAGATAAAGCTAAAAGTCATTGCTTATGTTACTTTATTGCAAAAATTTTTACAACTTTAGTATCTTATGTTTGTTCTTCTCCCCCACTTTGTTTTTTAAGCATTAGAATCACTGAACATTTCACAATGAAATGTACCCACCTTAAAGATTTGGTGGAATATAAATAACTTGAGGATCAGGTAGATAAAAATTGGTTTCATGTTGATTTTCAACATGTAGCTCAGACTATGAATTAATATCAATTCTCTTTAAATAATTACATTAAATTTATGGATGAGAAGTCATGAATCTTTTTTCCCAAAAATATACATTTGGTTGTTTTTCTAGAACACAAAAACATAAATATGTTAGTTTTTTTCATCATAGTTCAGATTTGTGGAGATTAAGAATAGGTAATCAGAGTCATTCTGAACTTTAAAAACATATTTATATAAAAATAAAGAAACAGCTTTAGAGGATAAAAATTGTGTCATTATATTTATTTCCACTTTTAGTAGATGGAAGGAAATTCAGGAATTAAATCATTGAAGGAAAAATGCCATACTTCTTTACTGATCTGATCAATATAATAAAAAATAAACCTAAAAATATATAAAAATATTTGACATAGTTTTACTAAATTTTACTTGAAAAAGTATATGATAAGTAGATTCAGAATACATAAATAATTTATATTGAGAAATGTAGATCTTGAGGTTGCCACATATATTACCTACCAGTAGTATTCAACACTCAGGCCAATGGAAGAACTGATGGAAAAAACCTGAAGACTCATACAGAATATTAGTGTGATGGAAGAAAAAAGAGTATTTCTCTAAGTGCAGTTAAAGTCAGGAAAGTACTTCAGTAAAAATATGACTATAGGGTTTTGTATTTATTCTTTTTTCAACAACTTTTATAGGTACTCCTTACATTTATATAGAAAAAGGTGATTTCAATAACTGACAAAACTACAGACTCAGTCTGGGACCTTAAAAATGAAGCTGTTCTTTCTGCTTCTCACACAGGGACTAATAATAAAGCTTCTTAGGCATCACTTCATTGCCAGTTTAGTTCATGATGTGCAAGGAAGTAGAGAAATCAACTCACTCTTCTGTAACTATATTGACTCTTTAGTTCCTCCAGCAGCAAAAGCAACTTGCTCTTGTGTAGAGAAAATAGATTTATGGCTCAAAATAACACCAATGACAGATATGTTGAGAACAAAAGTGTCAATTTCATATAGTTTCTTTTCTTCATAAAACTGCACTTACAGTCCATTTGATACATTTTATTTTCAGTGTTATAACAAAAAAAATGCAAGATTCAGTAGTGTATCATTGTACCTTGCAATTGCAGAATAAAAATAAAACCTCTGTCAAACCTACATTGTTTGAAAGTTATGTTCTCTGTGTCAAAGTTGCTCCCAAGATTTCAGTTTATTACTTCAAAACTGAAAGAATAGGAAAGGAGGGAAAAGTGGAGTTGTTTTGCTAAAAAGTGGAAACTAGTTATTAAAAAAAAAAACAAGAAAAAAAAACACATTGAATCATCTACTCATCTACTTTTACCCAATTTACTTTTCCTATTGAAAATTTAGATCTAAATTTAAGCCTGTTTTGAGCATTAAATATGTGCCACTTATAAAAATTTTAATACTCAATAAAATGAAGATAGAATGTGTTACACACCTTCCTAAGAAGTTCTTTTTGATATATATTTATACACAATAATTGCTTTAAATTTTTCAAAAGCCTTCTACTTTGACTTGATTGTTTATTTCTAAAAATATGTTCTAATTAAATAGAAATGCAGATTGATATTTATTGAGTAAGCCTCATCAAGCAACCAGGTATAAAAGTAAAAACATTTAAATATCTAACCATCAAAAGATCATAAATTAAATTATGATTAATCCATATAATTACTGGATTATTTTTTAAATTTCTGAACTTGAGGTCCAAGTTTGGGTGGGGCTGGCCTTGGGGTCTAATTACTGGAAGCGATAGCATTCCCCCAGCTGGATCTAATTATACTTTAAGGATGGCCAAAAGAAAACCCACAGCAGAACTGTTTTGCATTTCACATGCCATGAGATGAAGCTGTTTATGTGTTGTTTGCAAACGTATATCAAGATAGATGAGGGCTCTTTAATGATTTTTGCCTTCTTCCTGGGACTCTACCCGCAGTTTCCCAATATGATCTTCATGTCTGCTTGCTTAAAAGTTTTTTTTTTTCTGTTTTTGAATGTGCCTACCCTTTTTTGTTGCTCCTGGCAGCCTGTGGATTCTCTTCACCCACCCTTTTAAAGAGAGATTGAAAGCTCACCTAATCTGCAAAGCACTATAATTTCACATAGTCCCCATCCACCCTCTCTACATTCCTTAGCAAAGGGCTGCCATGTTATTAATACTTAGGTCACCTTTTTGCTAATTTAGAAGGTCTCCTGGGGCTGGGGGCCATGGAGGGAGAATTCCGCTCCTTGGCTGCAGTATTAACAGAGCCCTCTAGAGACTTTGGTTGGGGACAGAAAGGATTAATAATTATTTTCTTGTGCTTTCACTAAATATACATGCACTGGGGAGTCAGGCAGTGATTTAGGGGTGCTGGGGGCTGATTGGGGGCAGGGCTGGCTGGAGCAAAGGGCCATGAGCAGTTTGCTGGCTGGCCCTCCCCCGCAGGTGGAGTGGGTGGGCTCACTCGGGGACAGGACCGGCCAGGGTGAGGGGAACCAGTTGTTCTGGTCATTCTGCTGTTTGGTCACTGAGTTTTTATTATATAGTATAGGGTAACTAGTCTTATATAAATGCCTACTTTACTTTTCTCAATTTCCATTATAATTATAAATAAATCTTGTTATTACCTATTACAAATGGTTATTATTTAGACTTCAGATGGCTTCTGCTTTTCCTTCTCCTTCTCCTCCACTATTATTATTACTAGAGGCTTGGTGCATAAAAATCCATACACTGGAGGGAGGTCCCTCAGGCAGCTTGTCCCCTCTCACAGTCTGGAAGCCCTCAGGGTGGGAGGCAACACAGAGATCAGGGGAAAGTGATGCCTCATCACACTTCTGCTGCTGCCTCTGCTGGTAACGTAATCTTGGGACAGCCCTGGTTACCTGAGCCTCAGAAGGCCCTAGGTGGCTGGACAGCCACCACCTGAGGCTTGGTTGCACCTCAGGTTGCCCCTGAGTAGCTGAGGGGCCGAAGGGACTGATGGACGCTGGAGGCATGACTACCTCTCCAACAGGGTTGAGGGGACTGTGAACCACCATCTTGTGGCTATGGGCACCACCATCTTTGAGTGTGTGGTAGTCAATTAGCATATCCCATCCTTATTGGCTGTGGCATTGCCATCTTTGTGAGGGTGTCCTGGTCAATTAGCATATGGTCTCTTTATTAGGAAGGATTAATAGCTAAGATTTCAATCACTTTGCCTATCAAATTTTTCTAAAATAAAATACTTTTAACTGCTGAGACTGGTTTGGCTCAGTGGATAGAGCGTTGGCCTGCAGACTGAAAGGTCCCAGGTTCGATTCTGGTCAGGGGCATGTACCTTGCTTGCGGGCACATCTCCAGTGTGGGATGTGCAGGAGGCGGCTGAACGATGTCTCTCTCTCATCGATGTTTCTGACTTTCTATCACTCTCCCTTCCTCTCTGTGAAAAATCAATAAAATATATTAAAAAATAAAAATAAAAAAAAATAATTTCAACAGTTTTATTCAGTAACTTCTTGATTGCTAAAATTTAAGTGACTTCTAATAATTCACTAATTCACTATATAAGATATATCTTATATA
>JAAGEH010000012.1:73461007-73493380 GCA_011751065.1 Lasiurus cinereus | reverse complement strand
CTATATAAGATATATCTTATATAGTGAATTAGTGAATTATTATATATATATATGTATATATATATATACACAAACAGGGGTGGGCAAAAAAATATATGCATAGGGGTAGGCAAAGTAGGTTTTCAGTTGTAATATAAATAAATAATACAATAATTAATATATAATAATATTACAAGTATATACTCTGTGTTTTACATGTTCATAACTATGTATTTGTGTGTGTGTGTGTATGTGTGTGTGTGTGTGTAGCAAGGACTCATTCAGTTATTTACTTGGTATATCCCTAAATGTGAAATTGATAAATAAAAAATTGAGAGTATATGACCAATTGTGTTTTCAGAGGAGTTGTAACATTGTACTCTACCATTATCATAAGAGTACAAATCACTTACTGCCTTGTCAATATTGGTACAAAGCCCTCTATCTAGTCTCTCTTAATCTAATCAGGAACTGTCTTTTCATTTTTCTTTTAGCTTTATTTATGGTGATTTTGGCACAATATTACACTTTATATATATCCTGAGTTTTATTTTAAAGTTCGTGTGGTATTTAGAAGTTCTGTTCTTTCAATAAATATGCTAAAATATTTTATTGCATTATATCAGATTTTATATCTATATCAATTTTATGTGAAAATTATTTTTATGTAAAATATGCTATTTCCTAATGATGAACTACTACCCCATCATCTTTTATTTTTTTCCCATCATCTTTAATTGAATAATCTTCTCTATGGTCCATTTGTCTCATTAGAATCATATTTTAATTTTTAATTATGACTTAGAGAGCTTCTGTCTCTTCTAAATATATGAGTGATATTCCTTACTGTATTTAATCTCACCAGAACCAAATTCTGTTTTGTAATGTTCCCTGTATAATCTCACAGTGAAACTCCATATTTAATAAACCTACTTTACATGGGTATTTTTAAAAATTAATAAAATATTATAATTATAATATAAATGAAAAAATAATGATGCACATTAACATTCTTTCTTATTCTATAAATAAATTTGTATATGTAGCTGTATATAAATACATATATTCATATACCTCAATACATAATTATGCATATATAAATAAATGATCCACATAGATAAATATATATTTATAAGTACATAAATAATTTATCTTCAAATTGAGTTTTCTTTCTAACTTTTCCATAGATTTATTTATATATTTACTTAAACTTCAGGTACAACCACTATAATGGAGTAATTAGATTCTCACCCTTATTCATCCTATCTAATAAAAGAGAAACTTGCAAATTGGCCATACCTCTGCTACGCCCACAAGCTACACCCACCAGCCAATCAAGAGTGTGTATGCAAATTATCCCAACAAATATGGTGGCCATAGAGCTGGAGAGAGCAGGAGGCATGAGTTGCTTCTGGCAATGGAGGAAGCCAAGCTTCTTGCCCACCCTGGCCTGCCCTGGCCTCCGTTCAAGATTACACAGTTTCAATTCTAGAAGATAAATAAATCCCAGATACCAAGGCCTGCACTTGGGTCACCATGGGGCATGGCCAGACTGCAAACCACCACAGGCCCCACACTCCAAGGGAACTCACCCTGATCAGGGACACACTTCAGGGAAAACTAGCCAGCCCCCACCTGTGCACCAGGGCGCTATCTTATCTAATAAAAGAGTAATATGTAAATTGACCACCACTCCAACACTCAAGAGGGCTGACCCCATGTGGTCAAAGATTGTGGAAACAAGATGGCCACCACAAGAAGGCCAGCAGGGGAGGGCAGTTGGGAGAGACCAGGCCTGCAAGGGAAGGTAATTGGGGGAGATCAAGCCTGCAGGGGTGGGCAGTTAGGGTTGACCACGCCAGCAGAGGAGGGAAGTTGGAGGCAACTGGGCCTGCAGGGAAAGGACAGTTGGTGGGGATCCAGGCTTGTAGAAGAGAACAGTTTGGGGAGACCAGGCCTGCAGGGAAGCAGTGAGGCATCAATAAGGCTGGCAGGGGAGTGGTTAGGGGGTTATCAGGCTGGGAGGCATAAATGGTTAGGGGCAATCAGGAAGGCAGGCAGGCGAGCAGTTAGGAGCCAGCAGTCCTGGATTGTGAGAGGGATGTTCTACTGCCCATTAAGGCCCAATCCCTAAACGGGCAGTCGGACATCCCTCGAGGCATCCCAGATTGGAGAGGGTGCAGGCTGGGCTGAGGGACACACCCCCTGTGTATGAATTTCCTGCACTGGCCCTCTAGTAGAGAATAAGATGAGCATGAGAAGGGAAATAAAACAATTAACATTGTCAACATTTCCCTTAAATATGTGGATGTGTTTGTACACACATATACCATTGATTCTTATTATCCATGGTAGTTCTATAAGGTTGTTATGAACACAAAATATTAAGCTATTGCTTCTATGGGAAATATAGGGTTGGGCCACACAATATTTTCATCAACTAAAAAGCCATTTGTGCTTTGTAGTTGTTTGCCAATATTCTCATAAGATGAGACAGTCTCATCAGCTTTGAAAACCTGATCTTTTACATGCCTTTTCCTACATAACATTTAGTAGGCATTTAAAACACTCTTCCACAGCCTGTCTCATCTTCAAGTTTAACATTTTCATGCTATATCACCTTATGAAATATGGGAGTCAGCCAGCATTAGCTGAGAACAGAGTTTAACATTTTTCTGACTGAGTTTAATGTTTACAGCCTCACAACAGTGCTGCTCACTATATATATTTGTATTCAATTATCATCAGCTCATGAATCCACAAATTTAGCTTCTCTTTTCCAACTTTTCCATGGCTTTATCATTCACTATAGATGGGACTTTAGCACTTAATTGAGCAGCCTCAAGTACAGATTGGCAAATTCCTTCCTTTTTCTTTTGCATGTGTAACATTGTTGCTTCATTAACATTGAACTCGTGGCCCATAGCAATAGAACCATATGCCTGAGTTAGCCTTTCTAATTCATATGTATTCTCCATAAGGCACATGCCAGACTTCTTGTACTTCAGAATATTCGAAAGCACTCAGCACTTTGTTTGGGAGCCATTCTGAACAGCAAAAATCACTAACAAAACCACCAAATGCAAAACAGACCAAACAAAACAAAAAGCAACACAAAACAGACTGCGAAAGGGACAGTTGTTTAAAATATAAGAGTTGGGACAAGAAGGCAGAGTGTCTACCCCTTGTTCAGCGTTAGCTGGAAAGAGGCAAGTCAGAGGAATAAAATTTCTCACACTCTGTGCTGTTTCTGAATGACCATGAAAATGTCACAAGTATTGATTTGGGTGTTGCAAAAATGTTTTTAGGAGTAGACAGACTCACAAGGAATCTACAAAAAATAAGGTTTGAATCTCTAAATATTATACCACACATGTTTAAAGCCACCCTATATAGGATGAATTTAAAAATACAGACTAATGCAAGTATATTCCATTAATAACTAACTTCAAATCCTGGAAGTGGCATTGCAATGGGAAAATGTCAATAATTGTGAATAAGTCTTCGTTAGTTTTCAAACAAAATAACATATGCTTTTAAAAAAAAAAATATATATATATATATATATGTATTATTGATTTTTTACAGAGAGGAAAAGAGAGAGATAGAGAGTTAGAAGCATCGATGAGAGAAAAACATTGATCAGCTGCCCCTTGCACACGCCCTACTGGGGATGTGCCCGCAACCAAGGTACATGCCCTTGACCAGAATCAAACCTGGGACCCTTGAGTCTGCAAACCAACGCTCTATCCACTGAGCCAAACCAGTTTTGGCACATATGTTCTTTTTATTTTCCACCATTGTTCTGTTTTTCTGGAAAAAAATATTTTACACCTGTAAAAAATGTTTTCTATTTCTGTATTAGTTATCAATTTTCACTGTAAACCTGCATAGAAATCACCACAGAACTCATTGATTATAACAATTAGCAAGTATTTAGCACGCCATGAGTTAACGACAAGCTGGGCTTGACTAAACAGTTCTCCTGGGTATTATGAACTTACTGGCTAGGCTTTGTGTCACATGGTCAAGGATGCACTGAACAACTGAGGCAACAAGACTTCATGGTTACTATAACCATTAGCCAGAGCAAGTCAAGGTGAGATGCGTTGTGATGTAACTTGGTGAAGGACATAGATATAAGTGTTTGAGTGGAGGGGGGTTAGTTAATTTAAAGTAAGTAAATTAATGCACTATCTGTTTGTAATAACTGAGTTGGGGATTATTATGTATCCATAAAAATGTAACTTTAATTAGTATTTTAAAGTATTTCTGATTTTTAAAAATTTTACAGGCTTTTATTATGTTTTGTTCCTAATATGACCATTTCAATCACTTTTCAAATGAGATCCTCTTGCATATAAATATTGCAATACTTAAAAGGTCAGAGGCTATTCAAAGGTTTAATCAAATTGATTTCTAAGAAGTCTGTATTCTGAATTTATGTTCACCAGCAAGTGTCACAGGTTTGAGAACCATAAACATTCTCTATATTTGCTAATTTAATAAGCACAAAATAGTCATTTGCATTTTCTCACTATAATGTTGTCTATTTTAAACATATCTATTTACTTATTTTATTTTCCCTTAGGTGAAGTATCTATTTCAGACATGTTATATATAGGAAACTTTTCCAATAGAAATCATAATACATCATCTCTATAAATGAGGACAATTCTATTATAGGTGGGCCTGTCCATTCAACTACTACCACAAAGAGAATTTGCAAAAATAAATTTTTAAAGAAAAAAATAAATATAATGATGGTTGAAGACATTTTAATAATATGCTATTGGAAACTAAATTGATGATATTAATCAACAGATTAAAAAAAAATCTCAACAGCAGCCAAAAAATGCTAAAAGTTTTAAAGAAATTATTTTAGGTATAGGAGTAACATACTAAAAATTAATATAACTGGGGGACAGTTTAGTAGAGAACAAATATTTTGAGTAGATACAATTAATAAAAATGGAATTTTTACTCATATATAATTTATGTTACAGAGATATTTCTGGGAATAAGCAAATAAGCATGCAATACATGTACAAATTATTTAAATCTATGTAAAAAATAAAAGTTAGCCTTCATCTGGTCAGTCTTTGAAATGTGCCATACCTCATGGGCCAGTCAGCATAAATTTTTCATACAGAATTGAGTCAATTGTTCTGATAACTGTTAAATGAAAGTATTTGTATTTGATGCATTTAGATAACTTAAAGCAAGATATGAAAGACATTTTTGGTGGGGAAAAGATTACTTATAGGTACTTGACAGTGGACATTTGATGTGTATGGACTTTATAGAGGATTTAAAAGAGCATTTTGTTAATAGTTAACAAGTCTCAAAAAGTCCATCAGCTTTGAATGTGACAAAGCTTTGCTGTAGCATATGATAAGATCTTCCTGTGCAGGTGGAAACATTTCATGCTGGCTTTTTGCTATCTCAACTCACAGGGAACAAAGCCCATTGGGTGTGCTCCTTGAACCAACCAAATGGAATCAATCAAAAGACTCACATAGCATCTGCAAACATCAGAGAATACAAAGAAAGTGCAAGAAAATGCATCTCAAGGACTCTGTTTGTATAGGTCTGGCCTCTCTAAGATCTAGTCATGCTCGGTGTACTAGCTGGAGAGGCTCTGCTTGATGCACTGCCTAATGGCTTGGCTCTTCAATCCAGACACACTCCATTAGGGCGCATATGTTATGCTGCCCATGTACCGACCATGAGACAGATCTGGAGCAACAGTCACATTCCCAACCCAAACAAACTTAAAAATTAATGCCGTGAAGGGGAGAACTGTATTCTGAATCTCCATGAACTATTATCTGTGCCAAATTAAAGGAATACCAAAGAGGGCATGAAGAAGTAGTATATAGGAAATAAAAGAGAAAAATGCCCTTTAGAATTGTATGTTTTAATAGAGGGAGGTAGATAATCTATTCAAAAGTACACTCACCACAGGTATGGTAGTCACCAGTATTTTAACATGTGCCCTCAATCACTTATTCAATCCCTAGCAAATTGTTGACCTTTATATAATTGAAAAGCAATTCGCAAGCCAAGGTGAAGTGTAAATAGAGTTATATTACACAGTCCCTGATTTCAGAAAGTTTGGAAGGTTGTAGGGGAAACAAGATACATGTCTAGATTGATAATCAAGGTGAAATCATTACGTAAGAATTTTTTAGAGTACAAAAATGTGCTATTTGAGTTAGCAGGTAGAAAAATCTAAGAGTAAATCTTAAACTGTTCTGCTAGCATGATAATGTCTCATTATACAAATCTGTAACTTGGCAATTTTCCCAAAAAACAAAAAGCTGAAATTATCTATGCACCATCTCTTATAGAGTAAATTAAAATTTAGATAAGAGATATGAAAATGTAAATGCCTCTAATAATTATGTGCAAACGTTTAACCAGTATTTCTAATTACAAAGTAGAGATGTGTTAATGCTTAGAGAGGATGGTCCTGCACATGCCATTGTCAGCGCTTTTAGTAAAAGAATGGCCGCCAGGCGAGAGATGGATGGTGCTGAGCAATGTTGTGCTGCCAAAGGGAGAATTTTACATAATGCTCAGAACCTCTTACTAGTTTTCAAATTTAATTAAACTTTTCAATTCCATAGTTCACAAATATCTAAGTACTCAATCGTGTGGTGCTATTTAATACAACTGATTTATGCGAAGTCCTAGTGTTATAAGATTCAAGTGGAAACATTTCTGTTTGGTAATACATGAACAAGCTCTGAAGATACAAATATATTTAATAACAGTCAAAATGTACACTTTTTAAAGGACCTAGTTGAGGCATGGGACCAAACCTGCATACTCCATAGTTCTTGAAAAAAAATCTGATGGATATTATTACAGAATAAGATAGGGAAAATATTTGATTACATCAATTTATATATGTTATCCTATATAATAAAAGCATAGTATGCAAATTGCCCCCTCCACCCAGAGTTCAACCAGAGATCAGGGCCAGCTGGGGGAAAGGAGGGAGGTTCACAGCGGCACCTGGCAGCCTCTAAGGACCCTACCAGGGCAAGAATTTTTTTACTGGGCCTCTAGTTCATTAATAATTATTTAAGTTTAAATATATGTACTTATCAGTATTAAGTCCCTTTTCCTCTTCAACAGTATACATTGAAAATCTTAATATTATATTTATGTGTAATGGTGATTATTATTACTTACAAGAATATATTTTTTGCATTCATATGGCATTCTTTATAATTTATTATTCCATGGTCATTTCAATTGAGAGGAAGGATAAAGGAATATCAATAATCATTAAATTTACTTACTGTATTTTGCTTAAGTTCAGGAAATAGATAATTCTTAGGGCAACAGGTAGATTCCCAAAATTATTGTATATAATTAGCCCCATTTTTTTCTCTTTCTCTTTAAAAGATTAGTGAAGCTTTAATTAATTTACTGGCTTTGAGCTTATAAGAAATGATAAACTTTCAGAAATGTAAAATCATTAAAACAATTTCATTGAGTAGAGTGTTAAAGAAATTAACTAAGAGACATAATATCTGAAGATCATATCAGTAGTTTTTCTCCTTACCATGATTAGAAGAGAAATAAGATTGTTTCATATATATATATACACACAGTGGTACCTTGAGATACGAGTGCCCTAATATATGAGATTTTTGAGATACGAGCCGTCGAGCGAGCAATTTTTGCTTTGAAATACGAGCAACATTTGAGATAGGAGTAATCGCGTGGATCGGCCGGCTGCACACGATCCACCAGTTTACCGCAACTAGAGCGTCTCATAGTTTCCCACACCTCAAGGTTACGGAACGAATTAAACTCGTATCTCAAGGTAACACTATATGTGTGTGTATATAATTTCTTACCACATGCTATTAGAAACATCACAATGCTTTGACTCTTAACATTACATGATGGGCATCATTGATCTATTTTACAGAAGAGGAAACTGAGGCCTATGAAGGCAAAGTAACAAGACCAAATTCACTCAAAAGCAGTGTTATTTAGACTTTGATCTACTGTGGTTACACTTGTCTTAAACACTGTGCACAAAGCAAAAGAACTTTATAAGGGTAATGAAAAATGAAAGGCCATGAGGCAGTCCTGAGCAGAAAATTCCCGATGAAGAGGATTGCATATAAAGTTGCAGCACCAAGGAAAGAAGTGTGATATTTCTCAGAAATGTTGCAACAAGGAGGCCTGAGAGGCCACCCAGAAAGAGGGGATTGTGCAGAGCTGCTTCATGAAAAGCCCACTATTGTAAATACAGAAAGGAATCACATTCATAAGAGAGATTTTCTTATCTAGACTAAGTAGAAAAAACAGAGCCATTCCTCTGGCTGTTTCCTAAAGCAGGAGCACACATTCAGAGGCAAGAGCTATATTTCATCCCATGTGTCATCTCTGGCCACTTGGTACTGTGCTTGGGAGCATTAGTAGGAAAGATTGTAAAGCGACACACTTAGAACTCTAGATCTAGATAAATTACCCATTTAATCTTAAAAACTTCTAGGGAACAGTTATTCAGTATGAATAAATTGCTAAGAATGACTCTCAGGTGTAATGCAGTTCCATCTATGGCATTTGATACTTTTTTATTTTTTAAATTTATTTTTATAGTTGAAGGTATTACAGATGTCCACTTTATTAATCTCTTCAGCCTCCCACCCCCACCACAGGCCTTCACCACATTATTAATCTGTGTCCCTGGGTTATGCATATATGCATATACATTCTCTGGGTAATCTTTCTCCACTCATGCATCCATCCCCGCCTTCCCTCTGAGACTCCACAGTCTGCTCTATGTTTCTATGTCTCTGGATCTATCTTGTTCATCTCATTTTATTTTATTCTTTAGATTCTACATATGATAGGTCATGTGATACTTGTCTTTCTCTGATTGGCTTAGGCTTGTGCTATTGAAGTGAAGGGTTCTTTACCTGCAGTGTTCATATCTATCTTCAAAAAACTAAGTATAGAGATTTCTGAATCTCGATTCCCACTATTTCAGTAAACTAAAGTAAGGCTCATGAGGAGCATTTTAAAAGGGCTTTGGGCATTCAATTGTGGGCATCAGTTCATAGAATAACAATATTGAGAAATACCAGTTTAGTAATTTTCCCCTTTAAATGATACAAAATAGCCCTAGCCAGTTTGACTCAGTGGATAGAGAATCAGTCTGCAGAGCAAAGGGTCCTGGGTTCAATTCTAGGCAAGAGCATGAACCTTGGTTGCAGGATCCTCCCCAGCCCGGGCCATGGTCAGGGCTCCTGCATGAGGCAACCAATCATTTTATCTCTCATATCGATATTTCTCTGTCTTTCACTCTCTTCCAAAATCAATGGAAAAATATCCTCAGTTAAGTATTTTAAAACAAGATACAAAATATGCCACACCAACAAGAAAATTCAGTAGCTCTTTGTTGATCCCCATTCCTCCTTTCATACTACCATATGTAACACTTCTTTGCACTTCCTCACAGAAAAATAAAAACATTCTTGACAGATTTTCTACTTGGCTGTTTCCCATTCTCAAATTCCATTTATTGCTAATTAATTTAAATTTGATTTATGACTTTACTACTATGTTGAAACCCTCTGGTCAAGATTGCCAATGGCTGAAACCGGTTTGGCTCAGTAGATAGAGCGTTGGTCTGCAAACTGAAAGGTCCCAGGTTTAATTCCGGTCAAAGGGCACGTACCTTGGCTGTGGGCACATCCCCAGTAGGGGGTGTGCAAGAGGCAACTGATCAATGTTTCTCTTTCATTGATGTTTCTAGCTCTCTATCTCTCTCCCTTCCTCTCTGTAAAAAAATAAATAAAATATATTTAAAAAAAAGATTACCAATGGCCACTTGTTATAACTCATGAATATGACAGACATCATCTTATGTTACCTCTCTGGAGACATTCAATAATCTTGGCCATTAGTCCCTTTTAGAAATAAATTTTTTTCTCTGTTTGTTTCTGTGAAATAATGCTTTACTTCCTTCTTATTTCCCCATCAGGCTCTTTACTCCTTGTTTCATTTTCCCTGTTAACTTCCTTTCTTATCTATAAATTATACTGTTCTTTCATTTTCAATAATTTATAACAATGACCCATCTTCACAACTACAATGTAATGATAAAGTTTACTCTTACATTATACTTATAGAATATAGAACTATCCTATCTAATAAAGAGGGAATATGCTAATTGACTCTCAAGCTGTCGCAAAGATGGAGGCATCCACAGTCAATAAAGAAGAATATGCAAATTGACTGTCCCACCCTCAAAGATGGTGGCACCCATAGCTACAAGATGGCAGTGCCCACAGCCACTAGATGGCGGTGCCCAGTCCCCTCAGCCCCACTGGGTGGCAGGCACATGGCAAGGCTTGACTCTGAAGTCCCCCAGTCCCTTCAGCATCCCAGCCACTCAGGGCTGGACTGAGGAGCAAGAAAGCCTCAGATGGCAGCTGCCCAACCAATGCCTGAGGCAAGTCTTGGATGTCAGCTGCCCTGCCACCCAGGGTTGCCCAAGGCTCAGGTAACCAGGACTGGCCGAAGCTTGCACTGCTGGCAGTGGCAGCAGCAGAGGTATAATAGGGGCATTGCCTTCTCCTGATCTCCGGGTTGCCTCCTGCCCCTGAGGACTCCTGGACTGTGAATGGGGGCAGGCTGGACTAAGGGTCCCCCCTTCTAGTGCATGAATTTTCATGCACCAGGCTTAGTATATGATAAATGTTTGCTTAATAAGTATGATAATTAATATAATGTATATGTTTACAATAGTTAATATATGATATTAAAGAGTTTATGATTTTTCTTTTATTAAAGGATCATTAATTTCTTGTGGAAATAAACCACTCATCCTTTAGACATTTGTTAATAAAGTGTTCATGGCCTATTTTGGTCCAGAGATGTGTATAAGAGCCTTCACAAAAGAAATAATTATGGTGGAAAATATTAAAGCTTTACAGTTAGAAAGACCTGGCTTTTATTTATTCTTCCTCAAATTTCCTGGTAGGTATATCTGGAAAAGTAACCTTGCCTCACTGAATCTGATCATCAGTATATGAAAGACAGAGAGTTTATAGTAACTAGTAAACACATTGTCAAGAACAGAGTTAATAAATGCATAGAAAACATCTAGCACATAATGTGTCAAAATGTCATCTCTGTCATTGCCATTCATCATTCCTCATCCCCAGAACACTAGCAGCAGAAAAAGATGGGAACCAAAGAGAAGTCCATTCCATTATCATACATAAGTACCATAGGTTCAAGGGCATTCCTCATCTGTCAGCAGGTAATCATCATAACATTGGTTATATGATTATAATACCTTTTCTTCTCAGTACCTTCTCAATTTCTGTGCAACCACTCATGTGTTTTGTGTCCTTGGACAACGAATAAAACCCTCTGCATCTCAGCTTTTTCATATCCTATAAAATAAAGAGGTAAAATGCAAATTGACCCTCACACCCTCACAAGATGGCTGCCTGCAAACAGGCCAGCAGGGGATTAGTGAGGGATGACTAAACAACTGAACAGCAGGCTGAGCAGATCAACCAGGTTGGATAGTTGGAGGAGGGGTAGTTAGGAGCAACCAGGCAGGCAGGAGGGGCAGTGAGGGGTGATCAGGCTGGTGGGGGGCAGGGAGGGGTGTGAGCAGTTAGGGACGACCAGATAAGCAGGCAGATGAGTAATCAGGAGCCATCAGACCGGGATTGTGAGAGGGATATCCGACTGCCAGTTTAGGTCTGATCCCAGCAGTCAGGCATCCTGAAGGGGTCCCGAATTGGAGAGGGTGCAGTCTGGGCTGTGGGGACTCCTCCTTGTCCCCATGCATGATTTTTTTGCACTGGGCCTCTAGTATAAAATAAAGTTCATAGCTATGTGTGGTGAGTATTAAATAATTGAATATGTGTAGAGTGTTTATATAGTATCTAGAAAATAATGTATACTCAATCAATATTCTTTTATTATAATTATGTATTGGGCTCTTATGTCTTACATATAATGCCATTAATTCTCACAGACTTTGTGTAGAAAAGTAATTTAGCCTTCATTTCAAAATGAGACAATAGAGGCATGAAGAGGTTAAATAACTTACACAGAATATATGACTGAACTGAGATTTAAAGTTAAGTCTGTATAATTTCCAAGCCTGTGTTAATAAAATATTTGGATAATGTGTCACAATTACAAATTTTAAAGAATGCTTTTTTAACTTTTAAAATCATGTCTTTTTTTGTATTTAATAATACACATATCTATTCCTACAGTTTAGGTTATATAAGCACAGCTGTTATCTCATTTAATTTTCACAGTCACAGGCAATCAATATGAATTTGGTATGTGACCCTATTTTGCAGATAGGAAACTGAAGATTAAATGAATTAAGTGACTTTTCCAAGGTTAGATGATAGTAAGTGCAATGAAAATATCAATAGAAAGTACAATTTAATTTCTTATTGTCACACACTTTCCTAACATTTTCCATGCAATAACTCATGTCATACTTTTAATGAACATGTCAAAGGATGATTCACACTTTACAAAGGAAGAACCAGGTTGTAAGACACTATGTACCTTTCTCAAAATAGCATATCAGTTATGTGACAGAATTGACTTAAAACTTGTTTTGTCTAATTTCAATGATCTGCTTTTACAGTTTTGTAATAATGCTTCCTATTTAAGTCTGTGAACAAGTGTACAGTTGAGACTAAAAAAGTCCTGTATCCCAACCCAGTTCCATAGATAAGCTGATTCTTGCTTGAAAAATTTTAGGGACAGATATTAACCTTCAGCATCTTGAGTCATAAACTCAGCTCAGCTTCGTCCCCATAGAAAGTCTGATTTAGAAAACCTCTTCCTGTTAATGGGCCTTCCAAGAAGAGTCACTTGTCTATGGTCTGCCAAGTACTTAAATGAATTAACTTGCTGGATGAAGTTATTTTCTAATGTCAAAGTGTCCTGGAGCAGGAAATGAGCAAGAAAATAATAATGCTTAACCCTTGCATAAAAAGTTGTCACAGTGACATTAGACCCTATCTTAGAGCAATATATCAAAGATTTGAGTTCAGAAAATAAGTAAAATAGTGCCATTTACTGTTCTTTCCATGGAAAGCAAAGGTAATAGATGAGTTTTTATGGTCAAGAGAGAGAAATACAAGAAGAGGGAGAAAAATAACTTCACTTTCATATTTAAGCTTACCAGAATGAGTTTTTAAAAAGAGAACTTCTAAATTTGAGAATGTTAGCACTGAAAGGCTAGTTGCAATCTTGAGACATTCGGTAAGACCATTAATTTTATATTTAATATTTCCTAATTGACTTACTCATGCTATAAATTTGATTAGGCATCATATATTAAAAAAAAACACTGATTGGATTTATTAGTTAAAATACATAGGCTATGGTGACCTCTCTCTAAGTACTCTCTTTTCTCTTGCACTAAAGTGAAGTAGTTATTCAGATAGACATCAAAATGGTAAATTGCAGTCTCTTTTTTAGAAACCTTTTCTCTAACTTCTCTCTGTACCATGCCTCAATTTCTATTAAATCAACTTCACTTTTTCTAAAGGCAGTCTGCTAAAAGCACTTCGTGAAAGATCAACTTGTAAAATAAATGGGACTATTCATTACTTTTAAGTGTAAGTACGAATAGCATTGAGAAAATGCACTAAATTAGGGATGGAAAGTCAACATACACACAGCTAACTGCTCATCTTCACATTAGCAAAAGGACTTTTATATTGTTTTTCTTTCTTGAGGGGTGGGGAGGTATAGCAGCATTTCTTTTCTAAATAATGAACCATGTGTATCCAGCTAAACTAAAATATGCCCAAGTATAAGAACATTTGCATATTATGTTGAGGTAAGTAAACAAATCATATTAAAGAACTACAGTGAAAGTCAAAACTCATGGAGGTGTTGCTTTTGAAGCAAAGCCATTATATACTATAAAAACATTATAAGGAAATTGCATGTAAGAACAATTTTGAGCAATTGCTTGGAGGGACTGGGAAAGCAGACTGAGTGTGTCATGAGCCCAAGAAACATATTCATGTGGTGAAATTCTCAGGAGGTAGGAACAAGAAATATTCCCTATTCTGCCCCTTCTCAATACTAAAGCTATTTTGTATGTCTCTGGGTTGTACAATAGCCCAAATGGATGCTCTATGGATGTAGTTAAGCTGGTTTCTGGGTTAGAGATATAACATGACAGATATGACATCATCTTCTTGACACATTCCAATTTCTCGGGGTTCTAGTATATCAGTTGTAACAGCAATCATAGCTCTTCCCTTCAGAAAAGTACATCAGAATAAAAACAAGTTGATTTTTTTATAGGGATAGCTATATTTATAGCAATTGTTGAAAAATTCCAAAAGAAGATTATTAGGAAAAGTATTTTTGATACTCAAGAGCTAAAATGTGACTTATTTATATGTCAGGCCACCAAAGTTGTGATTTAGGGTCATGGCCAAGATGAAGTTGGTCAGCGACTCCTCAACTCCTGCTTATAGACTGGAACCTTATCTTAAAATGAAATCACTCAGAGAAATACAAATACCCTTTGATTTCACGTATATGTAGCTCTAGAACAAATAAACAAAAACAGATTCATAGAAATAGAAACCACATGAATGCTTGCCAGAGGGGAGAAGTGGAAAGTTAGGTTAAGAAGTAAAAGAAAATATAGTGAATAATATTGTAATAAGTTTACACAGTGACAGATGATTATGAGAATTAGTAGGGTGATCACATTGAAAGTTATAAATATTTTGAATCACTTGAAACTAATTTTATATACCAATTTTACTTGAGATAAAAATTAAAGCAAAACCCTTAACTGTAGACTTTAGTCAGGGTTAGTCTTTGAATGATAATGGGTCCTAACTTTGAGATATCTACACATCAGAGATAAAATTTAAGTTCTCCTCCAAAATTGGTACAGGGAGCAATGAGTTAATACTAATTTGTGCTGATCTTTATAGAAAAAAGTCAAAATTCATAGGCTATAATAGGAGATCTGTATAAACATGTGTGTTTATTTTCTGAAGTGAAGTATTGATATTATGAAACTTACTTGAAAAAATATACTTTCTGGAATGGTCTTCCTGCTAAAGTCAAGCCATGTCCCAGGGAAGGCTAATTTTTTCCTTAAGCCATACCTTACCAGAGAGATTAAGTTGTGCCTTAACAGCCAAGTCACTTTTGCTATATTGTGCTATCTTAAATCCCAAGTGAGACAATAGAATTTAAGATAGCACAATATAGCAAAAGACTTCATGCAACAGAAACCTAATTATTTTATTTAATGTTTGATGAAAGTGTTTGATTTTATGATAATTTATTAAAGATAAAAAAATATAATGTGAATTTCCCAGTGAAATTTTTATAACATTCCCAGATTATTTCAAAGAAGCTGACAATTTGGAGGGATATTTGAAATAAGTTTAACTTTTATTCATTATTTATACTTTCAAAAGTAGTTATTCACATAATATAACTGAGGAAGGAAGCATATCACAAATTTGAACTAAACAAAATGTAAAATGAATAAGAATATTATAATCATCAGCATAAAGGCCAAAGGTCTTAAAATATTTTATATGTACTTTGTTTATAAAAAATCAGTATATATTGTATTTGTATTAAAATATTTAAACATGATTGTTTTCAGGAGCATATATTTTATATACTTTCTTTTTTATTGTTAATACTATTACATAGATGTCTCCCACTTGCCAGTCTCCATCCAGATTCTGCCCCGTCCCCACCACCACATATATGCATATATGTTGTTTGGCTAATCTCTTCCAGTCCCCTCTACCCATTCTCCCCTCTGAGATACTCTCTTAATGAACAGCAACAATTATATTTTAGCTACTAAATTACTATTATTCGCATGTTTGTTACATACCCTGGTTGATCATTCAAAGCCTTCAATGACTGAGAACTTAAAGCTTTCTCTCTTTTAGTCAGCAATGTTATAGTAAATAAAAAGAAATGTCTTCTGTAGTGAACAGTTTCCTCCCATTTTATAACCTTGTGGCTATGAAGCTTTCAAGTAAAGAGGAAAATTATTTATTTAGTAGCTAGTGTTGTATTTATGGTGTTTCATTTACTGTTCAAATGAAAATATTGAATTTAAAATAGATCCAGTTACTAGGTGAAGGGAACAAAATTTGCTACCCAAAATATGCCACTTTGTCATACTGATCGTTTTGAATTAAAATTATTGTGAAACACCCAGTACAAAAAAAAAAAAAAGACAGTCTTATCTCTTTTGTTTTTCTCCTAAAAGCAGAGAATATATCTCCCAGTTGAAGATATTCTCCTTATACTAGGAGGATAAAAGGTAACCTCTCACCCGTGTTAGAAAATTCAAGGCTGAAAGGCTATATAAACAAACTTTGTTACTTTTTCATTAGTGTGCTACTCCAAACAGAAAACCCTTTATTTTTTTCCAATCTTCAAAAATAATTATTTCTTTGTCTAAAAATAGGCTGCTTTAGTCCTATATCTATGAGACCCCCACACACATGTAATTAAATTTCATTTTCTCCTGTTATTCTGTATGTTAATTTAACTTTAACCCAGCAGAAGAACCTAAAGGGTAGAAATAAAATCCTTTTGCTCCCAATCGGAAGCTAGTTTTGACAAGACTGATTAATATGTTCTGAAATTAATTTATATACATATAAAATCATTTCATTGTGTTAAAGTATTTTTGCTTTTTGTGTGTTTGCTTCATTTATTAATAGAAATCTTTGAAAGAAATTATAAAATGTAATATTTAGGGAAGAAATAAATGTATGGTTCAGGAAGATTATCTGTAATTTCAAGTATTCAAAATTATCTTTCCATGTAATTTTATTTTAAAAATGATTTACTAGTTCTTTCCAATTGTTTTAATTTGTGGGAGTACATGTAAATTTGTCACCTAGAAAATTCTTTTCCAGAAAAAAATATGTATGAGACTGAGATTCAATGTTATATTATTTTATCAATTAAAATTAATCGCTGTGAAGATCAACATTTCATAAAAAAACATTTGAAATAAGTTTTAAAATATTTATTTTTTATCTGCACAAGCTGACTTTGCCTGTTCTAATATTGCTTTCAGGATAAATTTCTAACTCTGCATCTTATTTATATTTATTCATGAAGCCACAGGTCCTCAGATGGTTTTTCCTTTATCTACTTTACTTTTAGAAAAATTCCATGCTCTAAAGCTGGACAAAATGTACATTTCATTCCTATCCTTTGTTTTACTTACTAACTAGAGGCCTAGTGCATGGATTCGTGCACCAGTGGGGTCCTTCAGCCTGGCCTGTGGGAATCAGTTCAAAACCAGTAGTCTGGCATCCCTGAGGGATGTAGTAGTGAGTGAAGCGGCAGGCAGCCAGGCAGAAACCTGAGCTTGGGCCTGGCACCCCGCTGATCCTGTTCATCCTGGCCCTGCTACCACCACTAGATAGGCTCGCTGCTGCTCCATCCTGATTTCCGCATACTCATCAGTCAGCTGAACTGCACTATCGCCATAGGAGTGCACTGACCACCAGGGGCAGCTCCTGTGTAGAGTGTCTGCCCCCTGGAGGTCAGTGTGCATCATAGCTACCAGTCAAATGGTCAGATGGGCACTTAGCATATTAGGCTTTTATATATATATAACCCACCAGGGCTCACAGTATCATTATAACACTGCACTTGTCACTTATTCATGTGGAAGACTTAGAGCTCTTCAACTCATGCATTAATCATTTCTCATTTCACAGCATTAAAAACCAGTAGTAGTTCCATAAGAAACACTATATTGGCCATAGGTTTTGAGTTGGCAGTTGGATCTATGCATATATGAATATAATGGATGAATGAATGGATGAATGAATTTGGATTTATCCAGAGAAGGAAAAGTGTATTTTCACAGAGAACAAAAATAATCTAAAAATGGTCTTTAAAAATGTCTGATCTCCTTCACTGCAAAATCTCAGAGATTAAAATTAGATCTATATCTCAATGACAACTTGTCTCCTTGATTTACTGTATTTTGAAATGTCAAATCAAATATCCCCAAAGGCATGTGTTTGTTTACCATGAGTCAGAGTGTGTTCCCTTGTGCCAAGCTATCAGCCATTTTGATTTTGGTATATATACTTAATTTCAAGTATCTAAACTTGTAGTTTAATCTCCACATGTTATGTTAACTTTTAAATACTTTATTTATTTTTGATAAATATTATTTGCCTATCTAAAGAATGATTTACACTCCTCTGTTTGAAATAAAGCTATTTCCTAGCAAAACAAAATAAAAAAATATCTAATACATAATGTTATTTTTTGTTATGTCATAACCTGATACAACTTGAACATTGCTGGTTTTGTATAAAGATATAAATTAAAACATACATTTTTTAAAAAGTGAATATCGTTCTTTAAAATTTATCATTTCCTCCCAGCCAACATGGCTCAGTGTTTGAGCCTTGACCTATGAACCAGGAGGTTATGGTTCAATTACCAGTGGGGCTCTATGTTCAAGTTGCAGGCTCTTTCCCCAATTTGCCAATCAATGATTCTCATAATTGATGTTTCTGTCTCTCTCTCTCCCTCTCTCTTCCTCTCTGAAGTCAATAAAAATATATTTAAACATAAATAAAAGTTGTCATTTTCTTGCAAAAGTCATCAGAATAAAGTCATTCAGATATGGAAAAAAAAACTTTTTACCACTGATTAAATACATAATACTCTTGAATTTGAAAAAGCCAGGTTCACATCTTCAAATCCAGTTTTATTATCTGTATGACCTCAATTATATTACTTGACCTCAGCTCATCAATCTGCAAAATAGTTTGAATAATTCTTGACCTAAAGATTTGTTAAAATCAAGTGAAATAATGAAGCAAAATCCCTGTAAAAAGACAAAAGAAATGATGACCACAAAAACAATTTTTATTATTTACTAGAGACCCAGTGCATGAAATTTGTGTACTCGGGAGGGGGATCCCTCGGCCCAGGCTGCGCTCTCTCCTCTCGCAGTCCAGGAGCCCTTGGAGGATGCCCAACTGATGGCTTAGGACTGCACCACAGGGGGAGTGGGCCTAAGCCATCAGTTGAATATCTTTAGCACTTTGCAGAAGCAAAAGAGGCTCTAATCTCAACAGCAATGTCTCAGGCTTCTGGATCAGTGGTGCTCTCCCTGTGGGAGTGCACTGACCACCAGGAAGAAGCTCCTGCATTCAGTGGGATCAGGCCAAAACTGGCTCTCCAATAACCCCTGTGGGGTCCCAGATTGCAAGAGGGTGCAGGCCAGGCTGAGGGACCCACGGATGCATGATCAGGGCCAGAGAGGGATGCGGGAGGTGGGCCAGCCAGGGTAGAAATGTGGAAGGGCTCAAGGGCATGACTGGCACACTTGCTCAGTCCCTATTGGCCAGATGCCATCAGCAAGCTAATCTACCAGTTGGAGGATCTTCCCCCTGGTGATCAGTGCATATCATAACAAGGAACTGAGCAGCATTAGCATATCATTAGCATATTAGGTTTGATTGGTTTAATGGATGAGCAGACACTTAGCATATTAGGCTTTTATTATATAGGATGATTTTAATCCTCATCTAAGGATATTTTTTTCCATTGATTTCCAGAGAGACTATAAGGGAGATAGGAGGGGGCAGGGAGAGAAGGAGAAACAGGACATGAGAGAGACATTTCAATTGGTTGCCTCCCATACACACCTCTTCCAGGGCTAGGGAACCTGCAACCAAGGTATGTGCTCTTCACCTGGAATTGAATCTGTGAGTTTTCAGTCTGCACGCTGATGCTCTAACCACTGAAATAAACGAGTCAAGGATAGAACAATATTTTTTAAAAACATAGTTCAAATATAGGTATATTATGGGAATGGATAACATATTAATAATCATACACACAGTAAATAGCATTTATTTAGCATTTTTCTATCTCCTAACAAAGGCCTGGTATAGACAGAACTGTTGATTTTAAATATGAGAGTCAGTGAAAGTAAGAGAGACAAATAGGCCCCATAAGTTATTTGATATTAGGTCCTGTCAGAAGGGATATTAAATCTCTAGAGAATAAAAGTGGGCATGCGGTGATAGGTTTCAAAAACTTCACCTGTATACTAATGAAGTTTAGTAAAGGCAGAACAACTCTGACTTAGATACTCACATATTTCATTAAAAAGGAATAATAACAAGGTAAAAACATTGTGGAGTTGTAGAAAGAGGGAATCTATGATTATTATAAAGTAAAATAAATAAATAAATAGATAAATAAATAAATAAATAAATAAATAAATAAATGCAACAGATATCCTAGAAAACCATGATTTTTACAGACAGAAAAGAGATGTTCTATGTAAAGATGATTCATGCCCCATTAAAAGCTATCTAGATAACTTATGGATGAATTAGATGTAAATTCAGTAATGGTTGGTACTGGACACCAGTTAAATATTGTTTCAAAGAGATTGTATATATATTAGAGCCCCAGTGCATGGATTCATGCACTGGTGTTGGGCATAGCCTGCGGTGATCAACCGGCTGTGGTAGCACCCACCACTCCCAATCAGCCAAGTGGTTGTGGACCTGCCCTCTGAGTGGCTGCTTCCACTATGGAAACACCAATCATCCTGGTCAGCCGAGTGTCACTCCCAATGTGGGAGCACACTGATGACCATGGGAGCAGCTCCTGCATTGAGCATCTGTCCCCTGGTGATCAGTGCACAACATAGCTACAAGTCAACCTGTCTTTCTGATTGTTCCACTCTTCAGTCCTGCCTGGTGCATGAAATTTGTGCATGGGGGAGCGGCCCTGTCCCTCAGCCTAGCCTGATCGTCTCCAATCTGGGACCCTACTGCAGTTGGACATCCGACTCCCAATCCAAGACTGCTGGTTCCTAACTGCTCGCCTGCCTGCCCTCCTGATTGCCCCTAACCACTTCTGCCTGCCAGCCTGATCACTTGCTAACCACCACCCTGTCAGCCTGATAGATGCCTAACTGCCCCTCTGTCAGAATATTTGCCCCTAACTGCCCCCTACTGCAGGCGTGGTCCCTGCCAACTGCCCTCCCCTGCTGGCCATATTGTGTCCACATGGGGCAACCATCTTTGACCACTCGGGGGCAGTCATCTTGTGTGTTGGTGTGATGGTCAATTTGCATAATACTCTTTTATTAGATAGGATAGAGGCCTGGTGCATGGGTGGGGGCCAGCTGGTTTGCCCTGAAGGGTGTCCTAGATCAGGGTGGCAGTTCCCTTGGGGCATGGGGTGGCCTGGGAAAGGGGTCTGTGGTGGTTAGCAGGCAACCCAAGTGGAAGTCCTGCGATCTGGGATTTATTTACCTTCTACAATTGAAACTTTGTAGCCTGGGGCAGAGCCAAGCCTCCTGCTTGCTCCCTGGCCACAGCCATTTCTGTTGGGATTTATTTATCTCCTCTAATTGAAACTTTGTAGCCTTATGTGGAGGCCTGGACTATCCAGGGTATGTGGAAAGCTTGGTTTCCTCCATCTCCAAGGAAACCCAACCCTCTCTCCTGTTCTCTATGGCCGCAGCCATCTTGGTTGTGTTTATTTGCATATTTGCTCCTGATTGGCTTGTAGGCATGGCTTGTGGGCATGGCTGGTGGATGTAGCAGAGGTATGGTCAATTTGCATATTACTCTTTTATTAGATAGGATTACTAGTAGCCTTGCATACAAACCTGTGCACAAGTTGCTTGCTGCCACTTGCCTCAGCTGACCAGCCAGCTCACCATGGCTAGTAGCACTCTATGGCTTGTAGCTTGCTGCTCCACCCTCCTGTAGCTCTCTGCTGCTTGTAAATCAGTTGTGATGTTACAGCATCCCAGTAATTTGCATATTCCTTTATTATTATGTCAGATTGTATTATTTTCAAAAAGAACAACTATAAGTCTACTTTTGTCCTACCCTGAATATGAGGCAGATTCACGAACCACCCCAGCCATTTCCACCAGGAGCCCTGTAGGTGGAATGATCCTTTAAAGTTATTCTCCATCCAGTAGAAATGGCCAGATCTTTATACCTTTCATACCTTCATGACCTCAAGAAGATGGTTAGGTGAAATACATTGTCATGAATGGGTTCATTGCTGAAAGCTTTTACCCACCATAATCCCAGCAGCTGCAACAAGTCATTCATAACAGGGCTTTGGGCTGCACATTATACTAAATATTTTGTTTATGCTCAGAAATAAATTCAGAATAGTAGTGACCTCTGGGCAAGTAAGAGGTACAGAAGGTAGAAATACAACCAGGGAGGGCTTTCATGATATTAATAATGCTTTAGCTATTAAAATTTGTGATAAGCAAAGTGAAAAATATATTATTTTCTATACATTTCAAATAAAATATTTCATTAAAATGAATGAAAAGCCCTCACGGTGTGGCTTAGTTCATTGGAGCATCATCCTGTACATCAAAAGGGGGTAGGTTTGATTCCCAATCCAGGGCTCATACCCAGATTTCAGGCTCCCCAGGTTGGGACACATGCGGGATGCTAACCATCACTGTTTCTCTTCTCTCTCTCTCTCTCTCTCTCTCTCTCTCTCTCTCTCTCTCTCTCTCTTTTTCTCCTCTTTTTCTCTCTAATCCTTCCTCTCTTCAAAAAATAAATAATGCAAAAATGCTTTAAAAAACAAATAAATGATCCCTGAAGAGAAGGAGGAAAAAGAAGGCGGGGAGAGGGGGTAGGAGGAAAGGTTGGACAACAATACAGAAAAGTTGGACACTCAGGAAAAGTAAAAAGAGGTCCTACTAAAGGAAGACGTAGCTTATTTTTAGGAGGAAATGAATAAATCAATGAACATGTTCTTGATCTTTTTGTACAAAAATAGAAGTAAGCATACTTGAAAAGTAGATTAGAACCAAGCTGAGTTAGCTACTCAGTTCTCAGCCAAAGAGTATGGGTTTGGGTTTATCTCATAGTCTTGAAGGGAGGAGGATGGAAGTATTGTTGTTCATAAAAGTCATATCTATGCTGATTCAACTTTGAAAAAATATTAAATTGTATACATAAGACCTGCCCTGATACAAAGCCTATGGTTTTACAAGTTCAGTTGTTTTAATGTCATTTGTGGTATGAATTTGATAAAGGCTCAGCAAAAAATATTTCAGTCATAGTAGACTTTTTCTAAGAAAAGAAAGAAATTCTTATATTACTTCATGTCTTCTTAGCTTTTATACAATCAGTTAATAATTATGATCATCACTATTTAATACATATCATTAATCGTAAGTGAACTATTTTGTGGCAAATCATTCATGTACATAGATTTTGAACCAGCATAGGACTAATTAAAGAAACCAAGTGCCTAGAATGCCAGACAGACCAGAATGACCAGAATGACCAGTTGCTATGATGCACACTGTGGTCAGCTAACCACCCTTGGACCCTCCCCCGAGCCTTCCAGCTAGCCTAACCATTGATTGGTCCCCGCTTCCCAATCCGGTTGCAATGGTGGCTGACCTACCTCCCATGCCCCCTGCAAGCCCTAATAGGCCCCCGTGGGGGCAGGTCGGCTGGACCCCACCTGTGCATGAATTTGTGCACCAGCACTCTAATATACTATCTAATAAAATGGTGATATGCAAATTGACCATCACTCCAACACACAAGATGACTGTCCCTATGTGAACACAAGATGGCCACCACAAGATGGTCAGCAGGGGAGCGCAGTTGGGAGGGACCAGGCCTGAAAAAGAGGGCAGTTAGGGGTGATAAAGCCTGCAAGGAAGGGCAGTTAGGGGTTACCAGAAGTAGGGGTAACCCAGCTTTAAGGGGAGGGCAGTTAGAGATAAACGTGCTATCAGGGGAGCAGTTAGGCATCAATCAGGCTGACAGGGGAATGGTTACAGGATGATCAGGGTGGCAGGCAAAAGCAGTTATGGGCAATCAGGAAGTAGGCAGGTGAGGAGTTGGGAGACAGCAGTTCTAGTTGTGAGAGAAATGTCTGACTGCCTATTTAAACCTCAAGAGTTCCCAGATTGGAGAGGGTACAGGCTAGGCTGAGGGACACTGCCCATGTTCACGAATTTTGTGCACCAGGCCTCTAGTCCTATAAATAAAGAGCTAATGTGCAAAGGGCCATTGACCCTCATGCCCTTTCACCCTAGTGCCCTTGTACCCTCGCACCCTCATTCCAGTCCCAGGGGACCTGAGACTGAGCCAGGGGACCTGAGGCAGCACCCCTGTCCCAGCACTGGGGCTAGAAGACCTGAAGCAGGGCCAGGACCAGAGGCCATGACCCTGACCCCAGTGCCAGTGCTGTGGGTGCTGAGGCCCATCCCCACACTGGTGCCAGGCCAGGTGACCTGAGGCTGTGCCCCCAACCTGGAGGGGCTTGACAGGGGACTTGAGGTTCACCCCCTGCTTGGCAGGGCTTGATGGGGTGGGTCTGGCAGGGTCTGAGTCTTGTGTGATTTTGAGGCTCATGGAGGTGGGCAGAGACTTGACTTTGGGTCTTGTGGCATGCTCCAGACTCTAATAGGAGGAAGATTTTCATATACATTTTACTAATTTATTTTATCTCTGACACTTCTATTATTGAGAAAGGGCAAATAACCATATTAAAATATTTATTTTAATTAATTCCCTTTAAATGTGCTTGCATTTTTTGCATTGGACCACTAGTCCTATCTAATAAAAGAGTGATATGCAAATTAACCATCAATCTGCTACACCCACAAGCCACACCCATCAGCCAATCAAGAGTGAGTATGCAAATTAACCCCAACCAAGATGGCTGTGGCCAAGGACCAAGATATCCAACAGTGGAAGGCAGTTAGGAGGGACCAGGCCTGCAAGGGAGGGCAGTTGGGGGCAATCAAGCCTGCAGGAGAGGGCAGTTAAGGGTGTCTAGGTAGGCAGAAGAGGGAAGTTAGGGGTGACCAGGCCTGCAGGGTAGGGCAGTTAGGGGCAAACAGGCTGGCAGGGGAGCAGTTAGATATCAATCAGGCTGGCAGGGGAGTGGTTAGGGGGTGATCAATCTACCAGGCATAAGTGGTTAGGGGCAATCAGGAAAGCAGGCAGGCAAGCTGTTGGGAGACAGCAGTCCTGGATTGTGAAAGGGATGTCTGACTGCCCGTTTAAATAGGCAATAGGACATCCTTCAAGGGGTCCCAGAGTGGAGAGGGTGCAGGCTGGGCTGAGGGACACCCCTGCTTCTGTGCACAAATTTCATGTACCGGGCCTCTAGTTAAGAAATAATAAAACAAGAATAAACTTTGTGTTTGGAGTACTCACAACTGCAAACCTACTTTTGCGGCACCCAGTGTTATTTTCTCCCCATTTCAGTTTCATCATGTTGGAGACTTATTCCCTGTGTTACAGTGTTGAATAATAGCACCAATGAGTGGTCTCATGTTATTTATATTATTCTTTATATTTCAACCTTTAGCACTATACTTTTAAGGTTTTTTTGGAAGGCTTTAGAGCTGTGCTAGCCACATGTTGTTACTGACCAATTGAAATTGAGGTGTACAAGTAAGGGTATCAGAAGTGAAAAAGTATGAAATGAAATGCAAAATATCTCACTAATGATTTATTTTTCTTATTTTGAAAATTTGTTGAATTAATAGTTTATATTAGGAGGACTAATTAATTAATATATTATTTTAATTAGCTTCATTTTATTTTTTAGAAAAAACTAGAAAGCCTAATATTGAAGAAATTCTTTTTTCTGAATTTCTTTTTATTTGAATGGTTATGGAAATCGTATTAAATGTTTTTTTTTCTGTATCTATGAGATCATCTTTTATATTCTTGCATTAATTAGTTAATTTAGTAGTTACATTCATAGATTTTTCATAGGTTTAGCCATCCTTGCTCTCAAGTGATTCAACCAACCTAGTCATATGTGTTTTCACAAATATAATGCATAATTTGTTTGCTAATATTTTACTTAGCGCTAATGAATGTGCTACTTGATATTGGTATATAACATTTCTTTCTTGTTCTGTCATTTTCAGGTATTGAGATGAAGGTAACACTAGTCCAATAAAATAAGAAATTAATCTAATTAATTTCAATTTGATGTTTTAGATGATCATAGGACAATTGATATTTTTTAATTTTTTGTACCAATTTTGGTAATCCCAAATCCCTATTGTTTATTTTCTGCTACTTTCTTTGAGCAAACCTTTCATCCTTTTGAGAAATTCTTAATCTAAAAATAATTCATTTCATCTTTTCTTCTATGTGCATTTTTGCCAGAAATATTCCTCTCAATATTTTACTAATACCAATTAAGTTAAATGTGTTCATTATTTTGTTCAATTATATTTTCTGATATGTTTTACCAGATATTTTTGAGTTATTATACTTTGAATATTAAATTTCAACCGTATGAGATATCTTTAGTTAACTTTTTATAACTTGTAACAATATTGTCATGGATAGAGAATGTGCTAAATATTACTATTTTATGCCTAATCAATACACATTTCACAAACATTCCCTGATATTTCAGTTGTTACCTTGTCATTTTAGTCAAGTATTCTTTTTGACTCCCAGAATTAGTCATTTTTGTTTTATTATTATCCTATTGAGTCAGTATTTGTCTAAACTGTCTCATATTTTATTAGTAACATGTTTTTTTAATAAATCGTTATTGTTCAGTATATTACAGATGTTCCTCTTTTTCCCCCATATAGCTCCCCTCCACCTGATTACCCACCCACCATCCCATACCATTAGCTCCTGGCCACTGTTTTTATTCATAGGTGTAAGATTTTTGTCCAATCTCTCCCCACACCCCTCACACCCCCTTTCCCCAGAGAATTGTTAGCCCATTCTTTTTCTATGCCCCTAATTCTATTATATTCACCAGTTTATTCTGTTCATTAGAGTTTTTATTCACTTGTTAATAGGTATGTATTTGCTATCACTCTGTTCATAATTTTATCTTTACCTTTTCTTCTTCTTACACTTCTTAAAGAATACCCTTCAACATTTCATATAATCCTGGTTTGGTGGTGATGAACTCCTTTAGCTTTTTCTTGTCTATAAAGCTCTTTATCTGACCTTCAATTCTGAATGATACCTTTGCTGGGTAGAGCACTCTTGGTTGTAGTTTCTTGCTATTCATCACTTTGAGTATTTTCTGCCACTTCCTTCTGGCCTGCATAGGTTCTGTTGAGAAATCAGCTGACAGTCATATGTGTACGCCCTTGTAGGTAACTAACTGTTTTTTTGTTTTTGGTGTGTTTTTTTCTTACTGCTTTCAAGATTCTCTCTTTGTCTTTTGCCCTTGGCATTTTAATCATGATGTGTCTTGGTGCAGTCCTTTTTGGATTCCTTTTGTTTGGGGTTCTCTGTGCTTCCCAGACTTGTAAGTCCATTTCTTTCACCAAGTAGGGAAATATTTCAGTCATTATTTCTTCAAATAGATTTTCAGTATCTTACTCTCTCTCTTCTTTTGGAACCCCCATAATTCTGATGTTGGTATGCTTGAAGTTGTCCCAGAGTCTCCTTACACTATCTTCACATTTTTGGACTCTTTTTTTTTTGTTTTTCTAGTTGGGTGTTTTTTGCTTTCTCATATTTCAAATCTTTGGTTTGATTCTTGAGGTCCTCTAGTCTGCTATTGGATTTCTGTATATTTTTTTTTTATTTCAGACAGTGTATACTTAATTTCTGATTGGTCCTTTTCCATTTTGTTTTTGGCATTCTCATTAAGATCCTTGAAGATCTCACTAAGTTTCTCAGAAGTCTCACTAAGTTTCTTGGCGGTTTGTAGAAGATTCTTGAGTAACCTTATAAATGTAGTTTTGCACTCTATGTCCAGTGGTTTGCTTTCCTCCATTTTTTTCATTCATGACATGTTTTTTTTTTTATCTCCGCAGTTTGGCTGCTTCCCTTTGTTAATGGAGTGGCTTTGTGTGCTAGTTGGCCTTTATGGCCCAGTAGCTCCCCCTCCACAATCACCTGAGTGGAAACTCTTGGTCCACCCCTTTATGGATTAGGTACACAGTCTTGTTGTAGTTAAACCTTGAGTGCTATTAGTACACTGGAAGGAATTGACCTCCAGGCCAATTGACTGTGAGGATTAGCTGTGTCTATTAATGGAAGAACTGCTGTGCTGGAGACACCCTTATGGGGCAGGACTTGCTTCAGTGGGCTTTGGTGCTCCTTGAATCTGCCTCTTGAATGTGTCACATATGTATGTGAGGAGTTGAAATCATGTTTTGAATCCAAACTTTATTTATTAATTTTGGTCTCACTCGTGTTTATATGCAGTATTGGAAAAAATATATTATGTTGTTTTCTAAAAGTAGTAATTCTGATTTTTTCCCCAGGTTTTTGCTCATGGTTTATAGTTTTTCCTCAGGTATTTTAGGGCCTATTGGTGGAGAGATATGTGTATTAGTTTATGTCATGTGTTCCATGTATTATATTCTTTTTTGCTAATTACTCTGTTTAAAATTTACTTTGCTAGCAGTGTTAAATATTCTAATTCTAAACTAGCCTCAGGTAATATAGTTTTGAGAAGGTTTTTTTTTATTATTCATATCTCTTTGTGCCTAGAGAAAAACAGACAAGTTTCTTGCTTTCTCCCTGTCAAACTGGAAGATTATTGTTAAAAGGAAATTAATTCTTTATTTTACACCAGTATACAGTGACACAATTTCCCTCCTTTGTGGGCTAAAGAACTTTTCTATTCTTCACCTCAAGAACCTTTGAATCTTGAAAATATAAAAATAGAGAAAACTATGTTAATACTCATTTTTAGAGCCTTCTTTTCAGTTTTGTCCTTTGAGGATTTCTTTCTTATTTTTGTCAGCTCCATTAATTCTGTAAATTGTTTACAATATCCAGCATTTTTAGGTGGTGTAATACAATGTATAGTCTGTCTTTTGCAAGAACTGGACTTTGCTGATTTTCATTATATCTACTCTACTTACTCACAGTTAAAAGCTAGAACCACCTTGGTCAAGGTGTGGTGTGGGAACCTCTTTCCACGTCCCGCGTGGTTCAGGGTTCCCGGGTCAGGGTTTGGGTTCTGAAGGAGGCCGCACGCAAACGAAATGAGAGACTGAAAGCATAAATTTGGCGATATTGGGGGGCCAGGCGGGAGCCTTCCTCTAGTGGAAAGGACTGCCTCTTGCTCTGGCCTTTTTCTCCCTTTTATTAAGGCTTTGGGACACACCCCTAGCCTTTAGGCAGGAAATAACAAAAACAGAAATTAACAAGAAACAAACATAGAGGTTGCTTCAACCAATAAGGTTTCAACAAAACAGTGAGTAAATAGCTCTGACCTTTCAGAGCAATTAAGGTTGACCCGCCTTCTGGCTTCCTGTTTACATCCATCTAGTGAGAACAATATTTGGTTTCCGACATCTCCCCCGTTTTCTTTTCCTCTAAAAAATCTTAAACCTACAGACTAGAAATAAATATTAAGAACAAAAAATAAGACAAGCAACAATGGCTATGCTAAGAGGTGAATGAATAAGTCTATAGTATCTTTCTTTCTGGACCAACAGTCCTTTGAGTCCCAGTTTCAATGTCCATCAGTTTTTTGAATGTACGTATTAGCAATGATATTTCAGTTCTTGATGGTGGACAAATGGTGGCAATGCAGGTCCGACCCTCTCTGGTTTGGTCCTGGGCAACCTGCATCGATGCACAGCTGCTGACTGTTAGGATGGCAAGGTGTCGTCAGCATCTTCCATCTCTGGACTGCTTCTCCTCTTGTCTTCATAGCTGGAGCATTCTCTGTTGTAGGAATTCACATGGTCTTGGAGCTGTTTTTCTGAAAATATATAAACATTCTCGACCAAAAGTTAGTAAAGGAATTTTTTTCTATAAATTTGACTTTGGATCCTTTTTATTTTTGCCCAAATGATTTTCCTTTGGCTTATTTTAATACTATGTATGTTTTTTATGGGTGTCTTGCTGTTAAGTAAAAAAATTTTTTAGATGTAATTTGCTTACAGGATGCTTTTTCCTTACACAATATTACTGTACTATCCCCCCTTTTTTATGTAATTATGATGCTTTTGGAAAATTTTTTATAATGCAAATATGACTGCTTTATGTTTATTGCATGTTGAGTAATTTGACCATGCAATGAACTACCAATAAGTTAATACTTTAGGAACAACTGTTTTCCAATACAATGAAATTTTTTTGAATATTCACCTATTTCAATTAACCAATTAAATTAATTTGAAAATTTAACTACTATTTTATTATTAAATTTAATATTCTAACAACAATCTTAGTTTTATCCTGTAAATATTAGTGGAAAAGATTTATTTGCATTCTTGAGTAGGTCCTGAGCATCCCTGGTGTTAAGTTGGATTTATAATATAGGGCAGCTGTTAGCCAAGTCTGTCTGTTGCTGGGTCCCGATCTGAGCTGCACCAAATCTCTGTCATTTGTGTCCCGAACGGAGCTGGGCCAAGTCTCTGTTTTGTCACCTGGATTCCGATGGGAGCTGGGCGTGGGAAGTGAAGCAGCCATGGGGCAGGAGACCTCCCTCTGCAATGTTGGGGGGTGAGGATCAACCTCTGTTGATCCCCAGGTTTTTTCCTGATGGCCCCTCTGCGACTGTGCCTGTCTTAGGTCAGGAACTACCATACGCTACCAACCCACCTTACCCGTCATTGGAAAGCAGGGCGGCATAAGGCCCAGTTCCTGGCTTAGGCGGTGGTCGGTGTCACGTATAAGTTCCAGTTGCCCGTCTCTGGCTAACCAGCCATCCTCCGGGGCCAAGCAGGTTGAAGTGAGGTTCATTCCGTCTCCTTGGTAGCCGATGCCCTTGTGGCCTCCACGCCCAGTACCTGCCTTAGGATCCCCTCGCCTGCTGGCAGGGTTCCAGCACTGATCACATATCTTGGGGAACCCAGGTTTCTTCTCCAGGAAGGGCCCAGCTCACACCACTGGGTGAGAGACAGATTCATGGCACCAGCCAACACTAGGCTTCAACCTCAGCATGAACAGAAAGCTCAGGCGACAGCTGTGGGAGGGTCCTTCTTGGCAAAAAGAGCAAGAAAAGCCAATATAGAATGCTCAAGTACCTTCTCACTGCCTTAATTCCTTTTATGTTATTTATTTATTTATTTTTTAAATTGCTACCAAATATTCAGAGAATTAGATTGTAAGTTCGTTTGGGATATTTGTCAAAAAAAAATTATAATGACATTGTAGAATATTATGTAAGGAAATTATTTTTGTTCTAGGCCATGGCTATTCAATTTTAAATTGGCTATCAATTTCTTTTTTGTATAGAGAAGGTCTTAGTTACTTTATTAGAATATTTAATCAAATTGCTTACAAAAATATTGGCTCTTTATTTAGCTGAAAACTTTGATTTTTATTTAAAAGGCTAATTTATTAATTAAAAATACTTCCCCATGTGCCCCAGGAAATATTACCGTACAGCTGGTAACTGTTGGTACTGCAAGAAGTACGTTCTTAGATATCTGTACTGTCCTCTTTACCATGCTCCTGGTAACGTAGGAATAGCTTGCAGAGCAATATCAGGAGTCAAAGTGACCGTTATGGTGCTGTTAAGATCCAGGCCTGCGCTTCCTGGAGTTGCTTGGATGAAGGAATCCACTGTGGGCCTTGCAGGGCAGGTTTCCGCTATTAATAACTGGGCTGGGGGGCACCCCTCTGGCCATTTCCCGGTGGTTGACCATACCCTGTATCTTGATTTAGAAGCTGCCCATTTCTATGAAATTTTGATTTACACTGTCTGGCCCAATGGTTACCTCTCTGACATCTAGGACACCGAGAGACTGGATCTCTCAGAGGCTGAGTGTTTATGCCTCTCCCTAGAGTGCTACCTTGTTTCCTTCTTAGAGGCCAAAACCTTCACAACATTTAAAATATAGTTATTAATTCTTATTTGATAAATCTTTCCATGAAATTTCAAGTATATTAGATCGGTTAAATTTAAGAAGATGTCCTTTAAAAAGAGAGAACAAATTTCTTGTATTACTCTGGGCCCATGGAGCTTTACAAGAATCATCTCTGTGAAAGCCTTGAAATTTTAACATGGAAAAAACCATCAAATATATATATTCATATATGATTTAAAGATTATAATATTTTTTATAATTATCTTAAGATATCAATTATATTTTTAAACTGTCAGTTGGGAATCACAGAATTAATCCTTTTTTATTAGACCAATCAACAATGTATTTTGAATTCCTAATTATTAGAGAAAGTTTATTTTATTTTCTCCCAATTTAATTTGCATTTAGCTGAAAACCTTGATTAATAACACAAAATCTTCTCCTTTTGGTTCCTTTACACCATTTTTCTTAAAAAATAAAGACCAGTTCTGGTTTTTCTTTTTCTGCAGCTTTTGCGGAGAGATTCCAGCTTAAAACCCTGT
>JAAGEH010000012.1:73362044-73460997 GCA_011751065.1 Lasiurus cinereus | reverse complement strand
CTTCCTGTTTACATCCATCTAGTGAGAACAATATTTGGTTTCCGACAGTGTGGCAGTGGTTAGAGCATCTGCTTGCACATGGAATGATCACAGGTTTGATTCCCAGTCAAGGGCATATACCTGGTTTGCAGGTTCAACCCACAGCCCCTGTTGGGGCATGTGGAGAGGAAGTTAATGATTGTGTATCTCTTATACCTCTATGTCTTTCTCTCTCTCCCACTCTCCTTTTTCCTTCCACTCTTTCTAAAACAAACAAAACACAAAATAAATCGGAAAAATATATCCTCCAGTGAGGATTAACAGCAAAAATCCATGGCACCTGCATTCTGTGAAGATTTTCCAAAATGTGTCTCTTGATGGTTAATCTTACGTGTGTTAACTTGACTAAGCCAAGGAACTCAGGCATTTGTTCAAACATGTCTAGATGTTACTGTGAAAATATTTTCAGGTGAAATGAACATTTAAATCAGGAGGTTTTGAGTAAACAGATTGTCCTCCATAATGTTAGTGGAACTCATCCAATCAGTTGAAGACCTAAAGGAAAACATTGATGTCTCCTGAGGAAGAAGGAACTATACAAGCAAACTGCAACCTCCATGCTTCCCCAGGCCTCCAGCCTGATGGCCTACCCACAGATCTTAGACTTGCCAGCCTCCACAATCTCATTCTTCAGAGAACTCATTCTAATGCAGCTCTACCCTGAACTAAGCTTTTCCTCTCTGAATTAATCTATTCATAGAATGAGTGTGGAAGATATCTTGCCCTTCATAATTCTGCTGGGTTAATCATATTTTCTTGCTTCCAGAACTTCCTCATGTCATAAAACTTCAGAGCTGATGATACAATCAAATGTTCAGCCCCATTGTCTTAATTCTGCCTCCCCAATATTTAAACAACATTTCTCTATTTTTCAGTAAGCTTCATTTCTCACTTTTGCTGACTTTTTCATTCTCATTGGTATAAGTATTCTCAACTAGATATTGTCTATTACATTTTTAAGGGACATTAGTTTTTAAGCAGTGGGCATTACTAAACTCAATTGTATTTGATATGCCTAATATTAGATAAAATTATCCATGTACAAAAATAATCAAATGTAATTTGGATAAATCCCTAACAAACTACAAAAAAAAAACATAGCATAGTAATGGTATTCCTTATATATTTTGTTTTCAAATATGTGTCAGTAAATATTGAGATATTTCATAGCACTACTCTGCAATCCATTTTACTTCCCTTTTAAAAAAGTTATATGTATCTAAGATCAAAGATATATTCTTCATATCTCTGAGATTAATTATTAATTAAGATAAAATCTAATACAGATTTAGGTATTGTTTTAGTATCTTTAATTTTATGATAATAATAATAACTAAAAGTTATTTTAATTTAGGTTTTAGGTTTAACTATTTTCTACAAAAAATATCTGTATTATAGACCACAAAATGTTGACTTTTTTTTTTCCACTGTCTTAGGGTGTGTGCAGTTTTGACCATTGTTTTCACTTAAACTAAACTATTTGAGGGGTATAGAAGCAAGTCACTAGGATTAAATGCTTTCTGTTCTATAATTTAGCTTTATTCTTCATCTCTTATATATAACAGTGATTATTATGCACCAAATGTTATTTCTAAAGCTTGTGTATTAATTACAATGCTTAACTTATACTTCAATACTTAACACTTCCTAATCCATATGGCTTAATCTCTTTATGAATGTGCCAGGTATAGCAGCATTTTAAAGTGTAATGTAGATATGGAGGGGGAAGTGTCTGATCCAGCAGGGCCTTGAATAATGTTTCATTCAATGATGTTTTGTTCAATGTATTTTCATTACAATGTAGATTTTTATTTTTTAATCAAGTCCAGCTGAAGACACTGTCTGTGTAGAGTTTTATGTTCTCCCTATGTCTGTGTGGGTTTTCTCCAGGGACTACAGTTTGCTCATATATTCCAAAGATGTGCACATTAAGTGAACTGGCGTGTCTATATCATCCCAATCTGAGTGAATGCAGGTGTGGGAGTGCATCCTGTGATGAAGGGAGTCCTGCACAGGGCTGGATTGTGCTTTGTGCTTGCAGCTGCTGGGGTAGCCTCCAATTACCAGTGACCCTTACCTGAGATAAATAGGTTGGAAAACCATTATCTTACTCATTTTTCTCAAATGTATGTATCCCTAGCATCTATTTCCATGTTTAACATTAAGGGTTCCGGGTCTTAGAGGTTTGGTGATATTTTTGTGACCAGAAATATGCCAGAGGAACTTTACTCTTATTTATAATTTGCCTAGGTTAACATTTGTTTCATTATTGGTGGCTAGCTTAGCATCACCGTTTCTAGGAAACTACTGACAGTGTTAAGTAAGAACGTATCATATTTGCAAAGCACAGTGGTGGGAAGCTCTGTTTTTTCTTGCTGTTACTCTATGACCTGATGAGCTCTAAGAATTTATCAAGTTTTCAGTAACTGCAGAAGCCAAAGATATTGACTGTGGCCTCTATAATACTTGAATCCCTAGTTACTTCAGAGAGATTACTTACTTACCTTCATGATAGCCACCCTTGGAGAAAAGTGATCAATAAGGCATTGCTGCCCATGATCCTCAGACTTGAACTTCTGCCATTTCCCCCAAAGGACACATATATCTGGAACTCATTTCCTGTTCATTACAACAAAGCTAAGGTTCTTAGCCTTTAGGGAACTACTCAATATTAATTTGCTTAGTTAAGCTTTTACCTAACTGATGAGGTGGAAAAGAGTAATTGAATTGGTAGCAATTTTTAATACATATTCATGTGCCTATACCTCTGAATATATTCATAAATTTCCATCAGAGTCCCATTTTATTAGTTAAATTTAACAAAACTAGTCACTTTTTTTAATATGCCATGAATGTATTTCTCTTTCCTAAAACTCTATATTCAAATAGCTTCCACAGATTAATAAGGTAGAACTAGAATATTAAGCTTTTTTATTATTTAATGCATTTGAATAACAGGGTATACGATTATTCACTTCTCTCAGTTAAAAAACCTGATAAGACAAATTATTCTGTAAAAAAATATGGCAACACTGTCCCCAAATACAGTTTTTATCATAATATCTTACTAAATTTAAAAATGTAATAGGTACCAATGTGATATTTATTTCAGTATAAAAAATAAATATGTGTCCAAGCATGATTAGATTTAAAATAATTTTAGGTATATAGGGAAATCAATTTGATTATTATTTATTAAGTGAATCAGATGGGAAAAAATGGAATAGGTTAGATTTATAGATTTCACAGATGCAAATGTATTTGAGTGGGTGACTAAAATGTGTGATTTTATAGCTATTGTGGGAAATTTTTACTTAACTGTGTTTCCATTTATGAAAACATTCTGTAAATAATTTTTTAAGATAAAGCAAAATAAACACTTTAAAGTAAATGTGCTTTAAACATTTGAATTAGTACTCAAAGTAAAACTTTCAGTTTACCTGATGCAGTAGTGTTTTGGGGATAATGGCATCCCTCCATATTTTCTGATTATTTATAACACAAATGTTCAAAGAACTATGCTGCTTCTCTGGCTAAGGAAAGGCCAGAAAAAGAACTTGAAATTACCACAGAAATGATTACATTTATGATGCCCACATGCTTTGCTGATAGCATAGCATTTCATTCCATCTGTTGAATAATCATTTCCCAATTATGTTTCCTCTTGATTTCATAGTTAGCATAGAAAATAGGAAGGATAGACTTCTTTGATAATATGAATATCAAAGGAACAATCTTGCAATAAAGTCTTATTAAATCCAGTGGAAGTAAATCTAATGGTGTCCTGCTCAGCTGAAAAAAAAAGAGAGAAGAAAAAGCCTTGACATACATATGATGACTTCATAGTGTTATTTTTTTTTTTTTACCAACTCTTGACAGAAAATTTATGCCCAGAATTTTAAAAATCTCTCATGTATAGTAATAAAAAAATGACAGAGACCTAGGCAAGACTTGGTGGTACACATGACTGAATAACATTTATTTAAACCAGCACATTCATGTGTCTCTCTACCCCACCCCCACCCCCCAGCTGAATAATTCTTATAACACAATGGCCACCATCAAATTCTCACAGGAACCCGGAGTCTGCCGTTTAGATGCCATCTGCGAGGCAGCTGAAAGTGGCTGAGCCTTTCTTTATTATGCCTATATGATGTTATGCTTTGGTTAATAACTGAGAATTCAGGTTAAAAAGAAGGATGAATCCCTCTGATGTCATTCCCTTTTTTGTGTCTGAAGATCTGTGCCTCACCACCCACCAGGCTTCCCCTGACTGACCCGTGTTTACCTTCTGTCGGTGCCACTTCCCACTGGGTTATTGATGTGCTTCTCTGCCCAGGAAGCCAGCGCTTTCAATGCACTTTGTTAAGCTGACACCATGGGCACACCAAGCTTTTGTTGTACGGTAGGCAAAGAAGAATGTTTGTGGAGGGGTGCTCTGAATATCTCAGTTATGCTCTGCTTAGGGAACCGGGAGAGACAGACAGACATCTTATTACACATTCTTCCGATTCAGATGATACCTGGCAGCTCACTCCATTCCCAGGGATGGCAAGGCCACATAATAGCAGATGGTGACTAAAGATGGAGCCCAAGGTGAAAGAAAACACACCTGCGCTGAGTAAACTAGAGTAAATGAAAAGGTGCATCATTAATTATGTGTGTTTTCTGTCTTATATAATGGAAATCATTGCTCTGTTTTGTCTCAGTTTAAAAAACTGGGGTTCATCCAATCATCCTTTTTCATGTCCCATAGAAAAAAAATATATGATTACATATTTTAAAATAATTTAGGTAACATTACTGAGTATATGAAAATGGTATTTGTTGTTTTCACTATTTTACATCCCCCACAAAAAAAAGAGACAGACTTAAGGATAACATAAGAATATCTTCAAAATGGAGATCTCCAGTTGTTGTTGTGTCATTTTGTTTTTTTACTTCCATGTAAGAATGTTTACCATAAGTTAATATTTGACTAGATATGTTCATATCACATGCGAAAATGCAAATATGAGCACAAGGCAGAAAAATACTAATAAAATCTGGAGTTACACAAAGTACAGTGAGATTAACATCCTTGCTTATAAAAATCTGAATATGAGACTAAGTTTTCTGATCAAATATTGATATGTCCTCTGCTTTTTTAGTGTTCAATTTATTTATATGCAAAATAATTGGTTCAACGGTTATAAGTGGAAGTGGGGTGTCCACTAGTGAAAATGGGTTACCCCTTTTCCCACTGGATGTTTGGGGTTGGGCCTTTATGATATCTTGAGAAAAATAATTTTCTAAGACTCGCATGGGAGATTGAGTGATACTTATTTGCATGTAATTATATCCCTGGTTCCCATTCCCCTTACACCAGTCCTGGAAGATGTACATCTGGGGATTCGGCAGAGCTAGAAGCAAGGCCAGTGTCCAAAGTTTCTGCTCCATGATGGGTCCAGCATAGCATTAGACTAGTTGTGGCCCTTCAGTCCATTGTGTGGGGTCCACATAGCTGTGAGCTAAGGGGGAAAAAGCAGAAGTGTGAGAGCACCCCATGCCTACAACAAGAATCCCAAGAAAGCAAGAGCACCAAGAGAGGGAACTCCTTTGTTTAGGAGCTTATATATCTAAAATCTTCCCACCCTTGCAGTGGCTGCACCTACTCTGGCCAATGTGACAGGCAAGAACCTTCCCTGTGTCACCTTGACTTTACTGGGCATTAAATAAGATTTGCCTTTTTTTTCCAATCCTTTGCTCTTAATTAATAACCACATTATTTGCAAAGGTATCACAACTATATCAATTTTAATGCTATGATTAGCTCTAAAATATACAAGGAACTGCAACAAAGACAATATTTATAATTCGGAAAATAAAAGTTAAACTTATTTGCTGTGAACAAACAAATGTTGGTGAGGATGCTGAGAAAAGGGAATCATAATGCACTGTTAGTGGGAATGCAAATTGGTGCAACTACTGTGGTAAGCAATATGGAGTTACTTTAAAAAATGTTAAAAAATAAAACTAATTATCATATGACCCAGAGATTCCACCTCTGGAAATATATCAGAAAAAAACTAAAACATTAATTCAAAATAATATATGCACTCCCATGTTCATTGTGGCATCATTTACAATAGCCAAGATTAGGAATCAGCCCATGTATACATCAGTAGATGAATGGATAAAAACAGAAAACAAAAAATTGCGATATTGCCAAAACCAGTTTGGCTCAGTGGATAGGCGTTGGCCTCTGGACTGAAGGGTCCCAGGTTTGATTCCGGTCAAGGGCATGTACCTTGGTTGCGGGCACATCCCCAGTAGAGGGTGTGCAGGAGACAGTTGATTGATGTTTCTCTCTCATTATGTTTCTATCTCTCTATTCCTCTCCCTTTGTCTCTGTAAAAAAATCAATAAAATATATTTTTAAAAAGTTGTGGTTTATTTTCACAGTGGAATATTACTAGGTTATAAGAAAAATCTCACCCTTTGCTATAGTATCTATGGACCTAGAAAGCATTATGCTAAGTGAAGTAAGACAGTCAGAGTAAGATAAATACCATATGATTTCAGTCATATGTAGAATTTAATAAACAAAATGAACTAACAAACTAAATAGAAACAGACTCATAGATGAATAACAGATTGACACCTGTAGGTAGTGGAGATTGTGGGACTGGGTAAAAAAGGTAAAGGGATTAAGCAAAACATAAAAAGGGGAAAAACAACAACAACAACAACTCATAGACACAATAGCAGGGTGACTGCCAGGAGGAAGAGTGGCAGTGGAAGTAGAAAAAAGTATAGGAGGGATAAATGGTGATGGAAGGAAACTTGACTTGAGGTAAACACACAATACAATTTACAGTTGATGTGTTATAGAATTGTACACCTGAAACCTATTAAATTTTGTTAAACATTGTCACCCCAATGAATTCAAATAATAAATAAATAGAATAAAATGCCAAAATAATAAAAATAGTTAAAATCATTATTAAAAATTAGAGGATGGTTAATCATTTTCCTTGTAATTTATGTTCCTGATTTTAGAAATGATAATACAGATAAACCATCAATCTTATTTACGGTCTTAATGTAATGTATTTTAAGAATTCAGAGGCTATCTGACCCACACATTTTGATATTTAGCTTCATTAACAATACTTTAAAAACACTTTAAGTAGAGTGCATTAGTTGTGAAGTTTATGTTTTTTACTAGTAATTAACTAAGTAAGACAGTTGCTATAGCTACAATATAAGTGAATTGCCCCTCCTTTACACAATATTGAACAGTTGTGTTAGGCCAACTCTGAGATGGGATTGTGAAGTATTTGGAGACTGCCTCAATTCCCTTATTTCAGTGTGGTTTTGGTAATACAGTTAAATTTTACATTATTAAATATTCCATATGAGCGTATATCATTTGTGTAGCATGTAATGAATAATTTTTGTCTAAGAAGCTTTGTAAGAGTTTAAGAGTGCATAAAAGGAATATGGTGCTTATCCATTCAAGCTTTTAGAGTTTAATAAGAATGTTTCTTGGGAGGAGGATTGACATAAGATTCCATATAGTACAGTGTAATTTAAAAGCAAAATATTAAGTTTTTACCAAAGACTATTACAATCAACCATGGTCCACTGTAACCCTTGAAATTGAATTACACATATTTTCTGGAAATGTTTCCTATTTCTATAAGGGACATGATTTAACAAAAAAGAGAGTTCTGTGGGAATTTATTGATTTTTAATAAATAATAAATTAATTAGGATAATTCTTTTTAAATATAAACATATAAATAGGACTTTTTTCATATATCTTGAAAAAGAACAACCACTGATAAAAGTACAGTTAAAATAAATGATACAGTGTTATTTGCTAAATATGTAAAATATTTAATAAATTTATAGAATGAATATATATATATAGATAGATAGATAGATAGATAGCATAATTTCTACCTGCACCCATTTTTGGACATCGTCAGTTATATGTTGCTTTCTCTTGAGTTCAAAAAGCATGTGATATTAAAGTTAAAGTTGTAAATACGTCATCCCAAGAGAAATTAGTCAAGCACTCTGAAAGTGTTTTTACTCTTAATATGGTACACAGGGAGATATTAGAATAAGTTTAATTAATTTATCATTTATTTTTTATCAATGTTATTTTTAGATCATGTTTTTGTTGTTTTCATATGTTTTTATATCATGTCTTTGTTATATCATGTTATTTCTTCTAATTAATTTTATTTTAATGTGCACAAATCTGTGGACTGGGCCACTAGTCATTTTAAAATGTAAAATTAAATTACACATTTGTGTATGAAGATTATAGGTAATAAATAATATTACACTTAGAAAATATGCTTTTCATAACATACACATTATTAAATATATGTTTTTCATATTAACATTGTTGTTGTTTTTTTAAATATATTTTATTGATTTTTTTTACAGAGAGGAAGGGAGAGGGATAGAAAGTCAGAAACATCGATGAGAGACATCGATCAGCTGCCTCCTGCATGTCCCCTACTGGAGATGTGCCCACATCCAAGGTACATGCCCTTGACCGGAATCAAACCTGAGACCTTTCAGTCTGAAGGCCGACGCTCTATCTACTGAGCCAAACCGGTCTCAGCTTAACATTGTTTTTATTAATTAGATATCTAAGTTTTTTATTTACATATGTATTGTTTCTAAACTGTTTTATATATATTTATAAACATTTTGTATATATGTAGTTTAAATTACCTGTGTGATTAGATATAATCTGTATAATTTTATTTCAGTAACTTTACTGAAAATAATCTTTATAATCTCACTAACCTATAGATTAATATAAATGACTAGAGGTCTGGTGCACAAAAGCATGCACTCTGGGTGGGTCCCTCAGCCTGGCCTATGCCTTTACCACAGTCCAGGAGTCCTTGGAGGCTGTCTGACTGCTGTCGAGGCAGGAGAGGCTCCTGCCACCGCCACTGTGCTCTCCAGCCATGAGCCCGGCTTCTGGCTGAACAGCACTCCCCCTGTGGTAGCTCATTGACCACCATAGGGCAGCTCCTACATTGAGCATCTGGCCTCTGGTGGTCAGTGAGCACCATAGCAATTGGTCGTTCCACCATCAGGCTGAAACTGGCTCTCTGACATCCCCTGAGAGGTCCCAGGTTGCAAGAAGGTGCAAGCCAGGCTGAGAGACTCCACTGCTCCACGATCAGGGCTGGGGAGGGACATGGGAGATTGACCAGCGAGGGAGGACAGTGAAAGGGCGCCAGGGTATGTCCGGCCCTTCTCGTTCAGTCCCCATCAGCTGGACTCCAGTAGCAAGTTGACCTACTGGTCAGAGCATCTGCCCCCTGGTGGTCAGTACGTGTCATAGTGAGTGGTTGAGTAGCCTTAGCATATGATTAGCATATTATGCTTTGATTGGTTGAACATATGACCAGACAACCATACATTAGCATATTAGGCTTTTATTATATAGGATTATTCTATCATTTGGAATTAGAAGTTTCACTACCTTATTAATAATTTGCTAAATTTTAAACCAAAATTTTCTCATAAAACAGGAGCTAATAAAGAGAGTAGATGAGAAGACTTCAAGTAATATTCAAACCCTTTCAACCTAAAGCCACAGGACAACAGAATAAAATGCTTCCCATTAAATCTTCTACATTGTTTCCTTGAAACAATATATATATACATTTTGTTTTTATTGATCTCAGACTATTCTCTTGCTTCTCCAATTTATTTTATTCTGACATATTGGATTTCCTTTGGCTTACTTGGAATTGGAAGTAATTTTTTCAACTTGGAGAATTTTTACTGGTACCACCTTAAAAGTGATAAATATTAATTACCACTGATAATGTAGTATGGATTAAGAACAAATATGTTATTCATAACATAGTCAAAATTCTCTTATCAGTGTAGCAATTTCCACTTAATTGTGACTGATAATAAGAACTTGAAATATTTTAATTTTTATCCATAAGTTATATTTTTACAGACTAGTGTGAACAAAAACATTCCCACTATATAATAATACTCTCCCCTATTTTTAAAGGAATGTTTACTCTTTTATCAAGAATAGTTATTTTAGAAAAATAAGGTAAATATAGACTTTAAGAACAATTAGTAAACACTAATAAATATAACTACAAAGTTTCTTGTAAAAAATATTCTTTTAACTAAGTATACATTTGCAATCACAAGTAGAGAAAATTTATGTACATGTAGGTCAAAAGCTCATGATCCATTCATTTATCACAATATATGCATTGCACTTTTCACAGAAATATTTAAATAAACCTAGTTTTGTTTTAACATTGGTATATATTTCCTAAAACATAGAAACTGTCTCTTTCAAGATAATTAAATAGCCTAAACTTTAGAATAATAAGCAAAGTGATTTCTGAGTGAGTTTTTGCAACAAAAAAAAAAAAAAAAAGTAAAGGTACATTCTGCTGTCTTATAAAAGTACAAACTTTATCTGCAAATGAGATGATACAGAATTTCCTCTCAGTTAGCCTTCAAATTCTATAGCCTGCTCTATCATCAGTGTTTATGTTATTATATTTCCACATAAATGAATGTCCTCTCTATGTCAAATCAAGAAGAGTGATTCAAATATATCACTACTTACTACAAGAAAGATATTTTAATGTGACCATTATGGAAGATATGACTAATCTAGAGCATTTCCATTTGAAAAAGAAATGACTAATAATTGATTGGCCAGAATCCAAAGTCACAGTGGGGTTCAAAAAGCTGGTAAGTGGCTTCATAAAAAAATAGAAGCTGTATCAACCAATTGAATTTAATTATATATGAAGGTGATGATGGAGCTAAACTGCCTGTAATTGGAGTCCAATTACTCAGCTGGTCTTCCATAAAATTAATTTATCTGAAAGTTTGCCATTGTCCTGTGTTTCAGGCCTGCTGCTGAATTAATTAGTTAACACTGAGGAATCTTGAAACAGTAAATTATTTTGTCTTTATTGCCAATTATTGGTTAACAAAAATTGTATGTAAAAAATTAACGTCTGCTTCTAGCACAAATAGAAAAGTGCAGAATAAAGGCTCTTTATGTTTTGCCCCCACATTCCCCCCCCAAAAAAAGACACTGAAACAAAAGGAAAAAAACTTCCTGTATGTCAGAATTATCAGAGTTTTGAACTAGTAAGCTATTGAATATGCTGCCATTGCACAGTATATTGCATAGAAAATGACTTCATAAATATACCACTTAGGCCCCTCAGGGTGTACAAGAGCAAAACTGAAGTTTAACATCAATAGAAAAAAAAATATGGCTAGAGAACAGTCCTGAATAAGTTTCTTTTCAGGGTTTTAAATGACTGCAAATATTTAGTAAATCTTTACCATAGTTTTAAAATGATATTTTCTAACGCCTATGGTTTGATATAGTAATCCATATTAAGTTTTTCACAATTATCTGGAATGGCATAGTAAGTTAGTCACTGAACAGTTGAAACTTTTGAAAAAAAATGACCTAATGGTTTAGATACCATGCTTAATATTACTTTTCTAATATAACAAAATAAAACATATTGCCACTTGTACTGATAATACCGACACCATCCCAAAGCTGCCACCTATTGATATAATGTAGATATATTTAGCTCATTTCAATATAATAGACTTCATCATATTGTAATTTACTATAGAAAGAGTCAAAATTCATATATTGCTTTTTGAAATTTTGAGGCCAGTAATTAAAAATGAAATATTAGTGAAAATATTTATTAATAAAAAGTCAATTGCAAAGTGTTGATTTATCTGCAAGAGAAAAGTTAGTATAATCAGACCAAATACAATCTCTTTTAAATCACAGTGGAGTGGACATTGCAGTCCCTTTCTGTTATAACATTATTTTTGTAAGAAAATGAAAAATGGTATTGTGTAAAGCTTTAAAAACAGAGTTTTATATATCTTCTCCTTAAGAACATAGAAGACTTGAGGGCAAGATAAGGTTGTGATTAATTATAACATTATCAATTCTAAGATATAATTTTAAGTGTTGAAACAGACATGAATACCTTTTTGAGCAGCCTTATTCAGTAGATGTGTCTCTTAAGATTTGTAACCTTTACAATAAATAATTGTCTTACCACACAGTGCATCTAATGTACCATAAGAATTGTGGTTACATTTTTCTATATTTCTTCCAAAAATAACATTGCAAAAACCAATTACCTTTTAAAACCCTTGTATTCAATCCAAAATGTCAAGATAAGCTAAAGTTTTACAAGAAAACTGAAGTCGATCCTTTTTAAAAGAAACGTGCCTTTGTTCAAAAGAAGCATGATACAAAATGATCCTGAAAATATTGTTTCTCTTTGCAAGATTTCACTAAAGTTTAAAAAGGAAATGCTTTACTTAATCTACGAGTAATTATAAGTCAAGATAACTGGAATTTACCAACTTGATAAAACATTGGCAATTTCTTTATGTGGTTAACGTTTTACTTTATGGTATTTCAACTTACATCTGTATATTTTGAGAAAACCCAGATTTTCCAACTACTATTAACCAAAGGCAACATATATACTAAAACACATCAATAATTATTTGCTTTTATTTTGAAAAAATGTAGTCTATGTTGTCTTTTTAAAACAATTTATTAACTATGCCTCCAAACCAGGGCTAGCAGAGATTCTTTCATTTCAACGTTAAAGTAATTATTTATCAAAATATGTGTTTCTCATACATTCATAGATAAGAAAAGTCTGGAAAGAGTCTGAAGGCTTTTTTTTCCCCCATGAGTAATGTTTATAGGCAGCTTTGCACAACACGTGGTTGCTTAGTATTACTAAGGTCGACAAAGCAGTATTGAAGTGTTCCCCATCGAGCACAGACACGGGCTCTGAAATGCCACTGAACACCACTGGCGGAAATGCGAGTGGTAATGCAGCCTCTTTTGTTAGGGCTTTGAGCGCTCTCTATAAAAAGACGCAAACACACTCTATGCAAAAAGTGGACATTTTCTCACTTTACACGAGTAACACATTTAAGAGAGAATAACCCATAATGAGAAAGACCTGTCACCGGTGTCCTACTTTCTTGGTAGCTTTTCTCAAAGCAGTAGCTTACTAAAATTGCAATAGCACTCAGTTAAAACATAAAACATTCAGATTTTGATTTTTTTCTAACTTATTAGAATAAATTGCAAAAGAAAAAAAAAGAGAGAGAAGCTTCCTCTAGACTTAAAAGGGACTTGTTACCTGTGTTTGTAAGATTATCTGGTTACCTGCACATCGTTCTATATGGTCAAACTCTCTAAAGGAATTGCATTTCCTTTTTGCTACATCACGGATCTGTTAGATTCCTTTACCGCTAAGCACATGCACACACACACACACACACACACACACACACACACACACACTCACCTAGGAAGAAAAGTTTGTTTTAGGGGAAAGAAACTTTCCTCAAAGACTAGCCTCCTTATATTTTCCCTAGTTCCCATAGGGCGCTAAACGCACTAGAAAGGTGGACAAAGATTTCTAAGGATGTCACAAATGCACGGATAAACGTGCTTTTATGCTGGAGATATGAATTGTTCACCATTTATTAGTGTTAGAAAGAAAATCTTCTTTTCTCCCATCTTTATTGAATTTCCGGTCGATGTCACCCTGGCAAGGCAGATGCCATCAGGAAATTCAATCTTGATCAAGATATATATGTGGGAGCATTAGGAAATCAACTAAATACTGCTGGAGATCCAAAACTCACTGCAAATTTTTGAATAATTTTTTTTTCCTTCTGAAGATGAAGTATGCTGGTGGTTTTTATTTTTTATTTTTTGAGTTGTGTTTTTTTGTTGCTGTTGTTTTTCAAAACCCAGTCTTAAATTCTATCACACAGAATGAGGAAAAATATTGATTTATTCAGACAGGCCTTTGCTTTTTGAACAGTAGGGTTCTTTTTCACATCAGATTCAAAATAGCATAGGACTTGCATATCCTGGGGTACCAAATCTGCAGAAACTTGACTTTAGAGAGCCAGACCTGGGAACAGAATTGCCAGAATGGCAATAACTAGTTATCTGCTTCTGAAATGCATTTTTGAGGTTCTGCAGAAACATACCTGCAAATTGATTTTTTTTTTCTCCATGGGAACATTGTTATAACATAGAGACCTTTCTACCAGCAGCCCAGAGACATCTCCTTTCTAGTTCACTTTGGAAAATTCTTTGGATATTTATTTGTAAAGAAAAATATATATAAACTGAATCTTAGAAGACATGTATTTGATATGAAAGCTTATTAAATAAAAATATTAGTAAAGTTTTGAGGAAAATTTTAATTATTTTCTACTATGTTTCTGCTATTTGAAGACCTTTTTTTTATTTTAACCATTTAGAACTGAATGTCCAGTAAAGACATTTTTTTATTTCTAGTTATCTTGAAATTAGAGGAACTAACAACAAATAGTTGGATAACTATGATAAAAACCTGAGTAATAAATATTATCAACATTTTGGAATTAAATACAGTGGTACCTCGAGATACGAGTTTTAATTCGTTCCGTAACCTTGAGGCGTGGGAAACTATGAGATGCTCGAGTCGCGGTAAATTGGTGGTTCGTATGCAGCCAGCAGATCCGCACTATTACTCCTATCTCAAATGTTGCTCCTATTTCAAAGCAAAGATCGCTCGCTCGATGGCTCGTATCTTAAAAATCTCGTATGTTAGGGCACTTGTATCTTGAGGTACCACTGTATATTTCAAAAATCATTTATTCAGAGATTTTTTTTAAGTTACAAATTCTTTTTTATTTTTATTTAATTTATTGGGGTTGCATTTTTAAAATATGTCTTTATTAATTTTAAAGAGAGGAGGGCAAGGGAGGGAGATGGAAACATCAAGGAGCCTTGACTGTGAATCAAGTTGGTGACCTCTTGGTGCATGTGTGGACACAAACACTGAACCACACTGGTAGGGTTATAGTGGGTAAATTTTGAGCACCCATGATCACAGGCTAGATAGTATATCCAACATGTTTTAATTAGAGAGCACTATGAATGTATTATATATCTTATTTTCCAGGTTTGAAACTCATGCGCCCTATAAATATTGATCGGTTACCTACCATGTGGGTGCAATTTTAGTATCTTACAGTATACTAGAAGCCCAGTGCATGAAATTCGTGCACAGGATTTGGGGTTTCCCTCAGCCCAGCCTGCACCCTCTCCAGTCTGGGACCCCTCGAGGATCCCAGTAGGATCAGGCCTAAACTGGCAGTCAGACATCCCTCTCACAATCTAGGATTGCTGACTCCCAACTGCTCACCTACCTGCCTTCCTGATTGCTCCTAACTACTTCTGCTTGCCAGCCTGGTCACCTCCTAACCACTCATCTGCCAGCCTGATTGATACCTAACTGCTCCCCTGCCAGGCTGTTTGCCCCCAACTGCCCTCCCTTGTAGGCCTGGTCCCTCCCAACTACTTTCCCCTGCTAGCCATCTTGTGGTGGCCATCTTGTGTCCACATGGGGACATCCATCTTTGACCACATGAGGGCAGTCATTTTGTGTGTTGGAATGATGGTCAATTTGCATATTATTTTTTTATTATATAGGACTAGAGGCCCAGTGCACAAAATTCACACACAGGGGGTTGAGGGGGTGTCTCTCAGTTCAGCCTGCATGTTCTCCAATCTGGGACCCCTTGGGGGTATCCTACTGCCCATCCCTGCAGGATCTGGCTTAAATCAGCACTCGGACATCCCTCTCACAATCTGGGACTGCTCATTCCTAATAACTTGCCTGCCTGCCTGACTGCCTGATTGCCCCTAACCACTTCTACCTGCAGCCTGATAACCCCTAATGACTTTCCTGTCAGCCTAACTACCCCCCTTTCCAGCCCGATTGCCCCAACTGCTCTCCTTCACTGGCCATCTTGTGACTTTATCTGGGGGCGGCTTTCTTGTGACGATGAGGGGGTGGCCATAATATGGTGGCTATCTTGTGATGATATAGGAGGCATCCATCTTGTGATGATGTGAGGTAGCCATCTTGTAGTGGCCATCTTGTGATATCATGGGGCAGCCATCTTGTGACAACATGGGAAGAGTGTCTTGTGATACAAGGGCATGAGGTTCAATTTGCATATTACCTCTTTATTATATAGGATTAGTCAGCTGCCCAAAACAAAAATAATTCCTGACCTGGTAGACTTTATATAATTGCATTATTAACAGAATAATAACTGATAAACACAATAATAAATATGTACTTTATGTGGTCTTTTAGAAGGTGATAATTGCTAAGAAAATATAGAGCAGTGTGTGAGTGGAATAGGGAGCTGAATAAATATAAATAGAATAATCAGTATAGGCCTCCTATAAACTAGAAAATAAAATGTTGTGTTTTCTTTTGTGTTGTCTGACCAAAAGTATAGATGCTGTCTCTAACCTCAAATCCAATCTTTATAAAGATAAAGAAATGATGAAAATTCACAAGAAATTAACAGTAGGCTAGAATCCAGAAAGAAATGCCAATCACTACAAAATCAAACAGAATTGAATTAAAATATACATTTAGAAGTCCATTCTCATCTACTACTGAAACAAGAGAAAATTCATGGGACTGGTGCATGCTATATAAATTGTTATTCCCTTTCTAAGAGATGACTGCACATTGGTGCACACACACACATACATGGTGTAGAAGAATCCCAGATGACTAGAGTGACTCAGTGCATCAGGATATGTAGTCCCTACAGGTAAAGATCTGGAAGGAGAGATTGAAGCCCAATAGCCTGGGATAGCTCTTCCTGTTGATTACAGGCATGTGAAACTCAAGTTTAACCTCATTGGTAATCTATAAAAATACAAATTACTGCAATGTACAGTATTGTTCATATTTCTGAATGATATTCCATTTTTATAATTGTAATGCTCCCTGCTGGTGGAGCTGAACTGAGAAGGAAAATGTTGCATTTTTGTAAGAATAAGTAAATTATTTAATATACCTTAAGAACATTGGATAAGAACCTGAAGCAGCAATTTATATTCTAGGACCTATATTATGATTCCACACAAAGAGTCAAAAACATCATGTAAGAATTCTTGCAACGGTTTAATCTAGAAGAGCTAAAAATGGAAACAAATTGAAGTATGCAGTAATAGAAAAGTTAATGTTATGGTCATTAAAACATGAACTAATAATAACTATAAACAATAATATTTAGTTAAAATATATTTATAATAACATAAATGAAAAACAATGCAATTGTATTTGCATTATGAACTAAAATATATTAAAATTAAGAAATAATATAACCCCAAAGTTAATAAAAACCATGTTGATTTGTTTTCAAAGAAAGATTTATGGCAAACTAATTTATTTTTTCTCCACTTTGTAAATTTTCATAAAGAAGAAGGATGAAGTGTGTTGTTCAAAAAGGTCACTAAGGAAAAGTTTTAGTAAAGTAAGATATTCCTCACTTTGTAAATAACTGCTAGCATAAGAAACAATTAAAATATAGTGTCAGAGAAGCAGATTATAGCTCAATGTCTTTGAATAAGACCCCAGAGATATATTACTGGAAGCTGAAACAATTTTTGCATTTTGGTTTAATATTGCATTTTTATGTAATTTAAAATTTAAGAAATAATAACAAATTGTAAAAATAACCAGCATGACTGGATTAACCTGGGGTGCACTCTTCTTGGGCTAGTGGGGGCAACAGAGATAAGAGTGGGGTGAGCTGACGCCTCTCTATAAGCAGTTTCTGATTGACAATAGTCCTGCAGAAGTCTCTGACCTGTGCCCTCTCAGCCTTGAAATGCTTTGGAGTCCTGCTGTCCATATCCACCCGCTTCTTTATATTCTTAGCATCCACTTCATGATCTGTGCCATCCATCAGTAGGCTCTCATTCTGAGTTCTCTTCCAGATATTTGTTGAAACCTCTTTTGTACCCAAAGGTCTCTTGGCTCTACAATTCTTCATTTCATATTTTGAATGGAGTCTGAGGAAGGAAAAATGATGAGCTAGACATCTTCAACTGTGGCCTGCTTGTTAATGTATGAACAGGAACAACTTGATCCTGACTGAAGAATTGTGCTCATTTAGTATATAACTGTGGGGGTTTAGGTGAGTTATAACTATAAAACAAAACAAAACAAAACAAAAAACATTGCTTTCCTCTAATTTTTCCAGATACCCCATGACTGACAGACCTTACAGTGAGTGGTCTTCATTAATTTATGGTCCTTGGTATCCAGGCGTTTGTTAAATGTCCTCCTCTAGAGTATGGGAGAACCCTGTGATTGGCTTTTAGTAGAACACGGCAAAGTTGATGAACTTCACCCATTGATTAGTGTGTTATATAGAAATGGTGAAGAGATATCCCTTCTGTGATTATATGACTCCACACTTCTAACTGGAATAACAGATTCTTTTGTTCACTTCAAAGAGCAAGCTACCATGTTGTAACTGCCTATGGGGAGGCCCATAAGCCCTAAACCTACTGCAAGGAACTGAATTCTGGCAATAGCCCCGGAGTTTGAAGGAAGACCCTGAGTGCTAGATGGGAACATGGACCACAGTCTTGGGAGACCCTGAGCAGAGGAAGTACCCAGTTAAGCTATGTCTAGATAGATTCCTGACCCACAAAAACTATATCATCAATTGATGGTGTTTTAAGTCACTAACTTTCTAGTAATTTTTTATATACATAGTAAATAATACACCTCCTCATAACTAATTTAGCAATATAAACTACTTCTGTTACTATGAGGTCTGGGTGTCTAGATTTTAGGGTCAGTCCAAGGCTGACACTCCCGATCAGGAGGTTATCAATACTGTGTAGCCTCACTTATTTTATTTTGTTTTGTTTTATTTTATTTTAACTCTTTATTGTTTAAAGTATTACATATGTCTTCTTTCCTCCTCCATTGACCTCTCCCTGTCCACCCCCAGCTCCCAGCACATGCCCTACCCTCCTAGTGTCTGTGTCCATTGGTTATGCTTACATGCATGCATGCAAGTCCTTTGGTTGATTTTATTGGAGCGTTGGCAGTTATAATACACATTTTCCAACCAAAAGTATAACTGACTATTATACACCACCAAAACATATTTTAAACTTACCAGAAAATTTTGTCAGAGTTAAGCAAATCGATTATCCATGCTGATTTGAGTACTTTTTCCCTACCATTAATCACTGCCTAAAATGATACATTTTGCTTAATAATTTCCACCAACTATAATTTTAGTTCCATCAGAGCAAGATTTTCTCTGACATGTTCCTTATTGTTTCTTAAGCAGAGATGGGCACACAATAGATACTGAATATATAAAAATTCTTGAATATGTCTAATAAGAATTTCTGAATAGAAAATAACTGAAGTCTTGAAATCCACAAGAAGAAATCTAGTTAGAAAGCAAATGATTAATCCAACAAGTGTGTTAAGACCTGTAAAGTTTATTTTCATAACTACCAAGACACCATGAGGAAATGAGGAGTGAGATGAGGTGGGCAAAAATAGAAAGACAAAGCCTCAGAGACCAGAGCCACACACTTAAAGGAGTTTCCTTTCCACCCACTTTCTAGACTAACCTTCTCACCCATAGTGGCCTCAGTCCCAGACCAATATTGAAACGATCCCTACCAGCAATACCAGCATGGTCAATAAAATTGCAGGATGATATCCTAACTGGTTTGGACAGAGCATCAGCCTATGGACTCAAGGCTCAGTTCCATTTAAGAGTATGTACCTAGGTTGCGGGCACATACCCAGTTGGGGGTGTGCAGGAAGAGCTGATCGATGTTTCTCTCTCTTCGATGTTTCTAACTCTCTATTCCTCTCCCTTCATCTCTTTACAAATATATATATAAGGTATTTTAAAAATTGCAGGATGACTCATAAACCACCATCTACACATTACATCATGTGCCTATCACCCTAAACAAAATCTCCTCTGTCCCCATTTTACCCCTCTTGCCCTCCTCCATCTAGCTGCCATCCCCCCTTCCCTCTGGCTATCATCACACTGTTGTCTATGTTTATGTGTTACATATTTATGTCTTGAGTTGTATACTAGAAATTTGTATGGTTTTGAAAACCAATGTCACCCCAATAACTGCAATTAATTTAAAAATTAAATAAATAAAAGCACCAGAAAAAAATTGTAAGATGAAAAAAACAAAACATTTTTCCAAGTGATGCTGGCCTAGATACCATGTGGAACAAAAAGAAATGTTTCTCAATATTCATGTAATAGGCTATCACTTTATATTAAACCCACAATCCATGTTTTTCTTAGAACAACTTGAGTGCACCTTACCTTCTAAAACTGAAGGCTATCTGTGAATGGTTCATCTTATACTCATTCATAATTCCATGCAAATGGAAGCCAGGAAAATGTCTAGAAATTCAGAAACGTCTAGAAATGTAAGATAAAACAAGAGAAACAATATCATGGGAAGATTATCACATTCACTGTGTTCCCGGCACCTTACCTCTCTGCCCAGTTAAACCTACAATGCGTGGGCATAAAATGTGTATAGTCACCAGCTGGTGAACATATTCTAGTTGAATTTGCAGGAAGCTTGCTCTTTCTCTAACGGTGACCCTCACAAAATGGGCTTTCTGGGATTAAATTGAGGCTAACTGTGAACATCTCTGGAGACAAGATGGTAATGGTCATAATTTTTCACACACTGTATGTCATTTGTGCTCTTTAAAATTACACATAATGGTAAACCTTTTAGTTATGCAGTCCTCTGTAGGGTGTTCTGAGGAAAATGCAGACAAGACAGATGATAAATGTACAGATAATCAAATAGCAGGATCCTGCTTCTTGTCCTTTCCCTCATACAAAAGAATAATGCTGAGATCTGTATAAAACTACTGAAATTCACTATTCACGCATTCACTTGAAAACTTGGATTTTGCAATAATTTTGAAATTTTACTCCAAAGCATAATACTTTCATCAGCAAAAAGATTAAACAGCAAGTATAATTCTGTGCTTTTGTGAGCTTTCACTAGTATTACTTACAGAGTGCAGTAAATAAGTTCCTAAACATTTACCTCAATCAATTACTTGAGATGGAGTTATATAAATGCAATTGAGATCAAGCCACTAAAATACTTTCATTGTCAATTTTAAAGCAAGTTATCTATCCCTGATTATTATTTCCATCAGTTTTGTTTATAGACCTTCTTATTTTTATAACTTTATATACATAAATAGTAGCCTAATCTATACATAATCCTACTTTTTACTTTCTCAGTAGTGATAGAGAATTAGTCTTTATCCATGGCATTCATATTTTCTAATTTTATTAAATTTGGATTCATGTACTCATTTTTAATAAAAAATCTCTGTATGAGGTTGTAGAAAGTCATAATATTATACACAACTTTCTTGATAACTTCCTTCTGCTGATAGGCAGAACTTTTCTAAAAGCATAAATTCATGTAGATTTCAATCTTTGAAAAGGATTTTATTTTCAGATCCCTACCATGAAGCCTCTGAAGCTATCATCCCAAATAATAATGTCCATGGCCAATAGTGGCATAGCTCTTCCTTTAAATTTAAAATACGACTTTTCAATTATTTTTATAAAAAAATTATGTCCTTTACTTCTATGGGTAAAGAAGAACCATTAAACACTAGCTTAGATGACCCCATAAAAATGTCATTATTTGGTTTTTATAACATTTTTATTGTTATTTTAAAATAATAAAATGCATTTTCCAATTTATTTGTAAGTATCTACCTATATAAAAGCCTAGCAACCAAACGGTGGAACAACCAGAATAACCAATTGCTACAACATGAATTGACCACCCCAATTTCCTGATCAGGGCCTGTTGGCCAACCTCCTGGTCCCTCCCTGTGGCTGGCAAGTGCCAATCACCAATGGGAAATGGGGGACCTAGGTGGGCGGTGGCATATGCAGGTGGTGCCAGGCCAAGGTGGGTATGAGTGGGGGGTGGGGCCAGCTGCCAGCAGCAGGAGGAAGGAAGGCCCCAGCCAGTCCTGATCACCAGCCAGGCCTAGGGACCCTACCTGTGCACGAATTTTGTGCATTGGGCCTCTAGTAAGATATAAAGAAAAAAATCACTACAATGAGATTTGAGGCTTTTAGAATTTAAATGATTATAAGGTTAACAAAATAATATTTATGATTATGAAAATCAATATCATAAAAATGTTGCTGAAGATTTTTCTTACATTTAATATGTTTTGTGTGGCTCTGCCATATAGTATATCTTATTACAATCTAAACTTTTGCACTTTGCAACTGAGAACTGATGAAGTAACATAGAATCTGACTCTAAGCTTCACGGTATATATATTTCATAGTTTTACTGTGTATTTCAAGTGTAGTGAACTATGAAATGTTAACTACCGCTTAAGATATTTCCACCAAGCTTTATATTGTCTTCTCATTTAAAAGATTATACCTAGTAAAAATATCATCAGAAAGAACATAAATATATATATATAATACATTTATATATTGCATATATAAATTGGGTATGTGGATATTTAACCAACATTACTTAAAATCCACATCTATAAAACATTTTTATAAATAAATTATTGCCTTAAAAGACTTACTCATAAAAATATTATATGGATATTTAAAAAATGTTTATTGTCTCCGGTTATAACTGGCATGGTATCAACTTGTAAAAAATAAGTGAGTATTTCCAAAAGGTAATGAAATAGTATTTCCATTCTTTATGTCACTAAATACTGTAGGCCTTACCCTGACTTTTCAACTCACTTGTTCATCTTTACTAAAACCAAATAGGCATTGGGAGCTTCTGATATATCTACTGCGCCCATATGATCTATAGCAGAAAGAAACTCCAAAAGGAGTTCCCATCTATAAAAATATTGGAAATATTTGTATAATGTGATTTATTAATATCTTAAAAAAACTCTCATTGAAATATAAAACAGTTGTCATGCAAAACTGTCTCTTGAAAATGAATGAAATAATAGCTTTGATTTTTCTTTTATTTCTGAGAAATGATCAGGCTGATTATCATTTAGCAAAATGCCCAATGAAAGCAAGTTGATAGATTGTTTAAAAAATAAACAGAAAAAAACACACACACACATACAACAGAAACCACTTAAACATTTTAGCAAACATACTCTAATATATGATGTGAATAATTTATTTGTTAAATATGCATGCTCTCCAGTGTCTGTTATTTGTCCTGACTTTTATTGCCTTTGACATTGAAAATTTTATAATTAACATGATCAACATTAGGCTATCATTACTGAACGGAAAACAACTTTCTAACTACTTGCTGGCTGAGGTATCCCATAATTTCCATAATAGTTATGATATGTTCATATGCATAAAACCACTTCTATAATCCTGCAAAATATTAGGTTCCTAAAGAGTGCTGAAAATTTTAACTGCTGAAACATTCTGAGGTTGAACACTACCAACTACAAAATTTCTCTTAAAGAATGGCTTGATGACTAAACCTAGGACCTGTTCTAGAGTATGGAGCAATGGAAATTTTATTTAACCAAGATTGTTACTAACGGAGTTTGATAAAATGAGAGTAGGGTAAAAGTTAATACAACTAAATTATTGTAATGACTGCATTAAAGTTGGGTAGCAGAGGAAAGTTAGGGAATGAGGGAAGTGAGGAGCACCAAAAAAAATCATAGATCTTATAATGTTTGAAATACATGAAGAGTCATTATGCGATTGCAAAGAAGTTCTCAGAGAGTGGAGTACTTACAAGAATAAGTAAAAAATAAGTCAGTCATAAAAAGCTAAGAACCATAAAATTAACTTATCTGTGGGATATACAGTAAATGGAAATTCACAGGCACAAGCAGCAGTGTGGTGGTTGCCAGAAGGAAGAGGGTGTGTATGTGGGGGGAAGTGAATGGAGCCTAATATATGGTGATGGAAGATGATGTGACTTTGGGGGGTAGCCATACAGTATTATAGAAATCTATACCTGAAATGCATATGACCTTATTAAACAATGTCATCCCAATAAATCTAATTTAAAAAAAAAATGTTAGGTGTTCAAATATTAGTCATGATAAGATCAAGGAAAGACAAGTGTGTTGTGTTTTTTTTTAAATAAGGACTTAAGAAGACTTGTGTCCTACTAATCCCATATAAAAATATTGTTTGCCCTAGTAAAACTAAAACCTTTGCTTTCATCAACCTCTGATCACTCTGCTTTTTCTTCTTATTCTGTGTTTCTTGATTTCCCCGCCTTGCACAATCCTGCTAGTTTTTAATCCCCTCATAAGCGACTTAGTATACTAATTATAAACCACCCCCCATTTTCATCAATTATATTATTAACCCTATATAATAAAAGGCTAATGTGCAAATCAACCAAACAGCAGACCAACTGGTTGTTATGACATGCACTGACCCCCAGGGGTTGCCCCTTGGCAATCAATCCACTCTCACAGGGGTAGCACCACTGGGACAGAAGTTGATTTCATGGCTGACGAGCACAGTGGCAGTGGTGGGAGCCTCTCCCACTTCGGCAGTCGTAAGACATCCCCTGAGGATTCCTGGACCGTGAAAGGGCATAGGCTGGGCTCAGGGACACACACACACCCTCACCGGAGGGCATGAATTTAGTGTGGGGGCCTCTAGTATAAATATAAATACTTATAATTTTTAAAGTAATTTTACTCATAATTAATATGAGCTTTTCTTATTAACTTCATGATATAGATGTAAGAACTTATTAAATTTATATTATCAAGCATATTAATCACTTGAGGAACAAATGAATTAATGAAATAAATGCAAAAAAAACAAAACCCATTTTTTATTCTTAAATTCTTTTTATATATCACTAAGATACCCAGATACTGGATTGATTTAATGAAAGTTAACATTTTCATATTATTATTTTTACATCCTGACTTGGGTTAATACGTATAGCATGCTGAAACAGAACCTAGAAGAACTGTGTATAATACTTGGCTTTATTGTGTAATATAGGACAGCTTCAAAAAATGTCATATAGGGAGCCAAATATATAATGACAGAAAATGATTTTTTTTAATATATTTTATTGATTTTTCACAGAGAGGAAGGGAAAGGGATAGAAAGCCAGAAACATCTATGAGAGAAAGACATCGATCAGCCGCCTCCTGCACGCCCCCATTGGGGATGTGCCTGCAACCAGTGTACATGTCCTTGACCGGAATTGAACCTGGGACCTTTTAGTGAGCCAAACTGGTTTTGGCCAGAAAATGATTTGACTTTGAATGGTGAGCACACAATGCAATATCCATATTATGTATCACGAAATGTACACTTGAAACCTATCTGATTTATTAACTAATGTCAACTCAATAAATTTAATTAAAATAACTAAATAAATACATAATTTTTAAAAGAACAAAAGAGATCACAAATGGAAAATAAGGAGTGAAAGGGTAGACCTAAATCTAAATACAAGGAGTGCCCAAAAAATGTAGTCAGTTTAACAACTTATATTCAATTTTAAAAATGAAATATATGTTAATAAACATTGTTTTTATAATTATTAAAAGTGTGTGTATACACTTTTGGGAGACACCCTATATATTAATAATTATCCTATATAATAAAAACCTAGTATGCTAAGTGCCCAGTTATCCGGTCAGCCATTCAACCAATCAAAGCATAATATGTTAGTGATTAGAAGACTGATGCACGAAGATTCATGTTAGAATGAACTTTCATTTCCCTGGCTGCCAGCACTGCCTTTCCACTCCAGCCCAGCCCCTTTCCTCTCAGGCCCCAGAGCCACCTCTTTCCACTCTGGGAGCCTCCTTTTTCCACCCCAGCCCTGCCCTTTCCATGCTGCCCAAAGGCCCTGAGAGACAAGGGGTAGGGCAGAACACCTGTGTCGTTGCCATGGCGATGATGCAAGCATCCCGCCCCCATCACTTGGCATCAGTGTATGCAAATTAACCACCATCTTTGTTGGGTTAATTTGCATATCACTCCCGATTGGCTGGTGGTGTACCAGAGGTACAGTCAATTTACATGTTTGTCTAATATTAGATAAGATATGCTAAGACTGTTTAACTGCACATTATGACATACACTGACCACCAGGGAGCAGATGCTCTGGCTGGTAGGTTAACTTGCTACTGGGTTCTGATTTGGGACTGAGTGCAATGATCTGGACACACCTTGGAGCCCTCCCCAGTCCCTCCCCAGCTGGCCAACCTCCTATGTCCCTCCCTGCTCCAGGTCATGCACTGGTGGGGTTCCTTGGCCTGGCCTGTGCCGCAGTCTGGGAACCTTCAGGTGATGTCAGAGAGCCAGCTTTGGCCTTATCCCACAGGCCAGGCCAATGGACCCCACTAGTGCACGAATTCATGCACCAGGCCTCTAATAGTATATATTAATATTCTGAGCACACTCATTAAAAGAAAGAGATTTTCTAATTAAATAAATAAGCTCCAACTACTGGCTGTTTACCTGAAACTTAAGTAAAATGATATGGGTAAATTAAAAATTAAAGGATATTAAAAGGTGTACTATGTAAATATAATAAAAGAAAACTGGAGAAGCTGTATTAATATAGACAAAATAGACTTCAATGCAAAAACAACTTATAAACAGTTTTGTAAAAGTCATGTAATTTATTTAGGCATTAATCTCTATTCCTAATAAGTGCATTCTAATCAATTTAATGGTGATGTGTGCTGAATTAAAAATATTTGTATTACGTACTAACAGTTACCAACTGTGAGATCTTTGACAATCATTTTGAAACTTTTTCACATATGCTTGTTAATTATAAAAATCACAGATCTATTAAGAAACTAAGATAAGGTAAATATATTGTATATTTTAATACTCTAAAGAAATATTAAATGTTTGGATAATCTCTTCTTATTAATTTTTGGTGAGTTAATGCTTTTATTTATGTTTTCTAGTGCCTATATTAAGTATTCTCATTTAAAATTTTAAACTTTCACATATTACATATCAACTTAAGCTGAGTTCTATATTAGCAATTAATATACAAAAGATCTGATATACTTAAAATATCAAAATATTTGATTATCTTATTTATTTGCTATTATTTTGCTTGTTAATATTTACAAGTTTTAAAATTCTATCAGTTTTCCATTGTGTAAAAAGAAACTTTCTTTTATGTTTCATGACTTGCAAATATTCCATAGTGAATCACAAGGTTTAAAAGGCATTCTCTTAGAAGCTTATGATAATGTAGATGTTCTAAAACATTAATTTGTGCTTCTCGTTACAATATTTAATAGTATAGACATTATTATAGTTGTAGAAACATTAAAGCTTCAAATATAATTAGCTCAACATTATGGACTTGCTATATTTCCTAATTTAATATCACTGCCTATAGAGTTTTATTTCTAATGATATCGTTTACTTTAAAAATCAAAAAGGTGCATATAACCTTTCTGATTGGTTCTTCTGGTTTCTTGGGATATTGTCCTAGATGTGGGATTACTGGGTCAAATGGGAGTTCCATTTTAAACTTTTTGAGGAAATTCTATACTGTTCTCCACAGTGGCTGCATCAGTCTGCATTCCCACCAGCAGTACAGTAGATATCCTTTTTCTCCCCATCCTCACCAGCACTTGTTTGTTGATTTGTTTATGACAGCCATTCTGACAGGTTTGAGATGGAATCTCATTGTTGTTTTGATTTGCATCTCTTGGATGCATAACCAATGGACACAGACACTGTGGCAGTGGTGGTTTGCCTGGGGTGGGAATGGCTGGGCCAGGAATGGCTGGGCAGGGGGAGGGTCAAGTGCAGGAAAAAGAGACATATGTAAAACTTTAGGCAATAAAAAAAAAAAATTAAAAATAAATAAATAAGTAAGTAAATAAATAAATAAATATCAAAAGGCTAGCCCTGCTCATGTGGTTCAGTTGGTTGGAGTATTATCCCATGTACCAAAATGTTTTGGGTTTGATTCCCCATCAGGGAACATACCTGGATTGTGGATTCAATTCCAGATGGGGGCGCATAAGGAAGGCAACTGATCAATGTTTCCCACTCACAATGATGTCTCCCTTCCCTCTTCTTCCTCCTCCTCCTCCTCCTCTTCCTCCTCCTCCTCTTTCTCTTCCTTCTGCTTATCCTTCTCCTTCTCCAGGGTTGGGATAAAACAATAAACAAAATAGGAATAAAAATGAAGTGGATGTAGTAAACAAAGAAAAAATATGTACAATACAGTCAGAGTTCTAAATTTAAAAGACACCAAAATTATTAATTTAAAAATTTCCTTTTACAATGACTCTGTATATTTTGTAGTCAGTATCCATATGTTTCTTTTCCTATGGAACATAAAATGGAAGTTTGCATTTATTAAACTTATTTTTTCTGTACCTGACTGTGCTCTCTCTTAAACTTTAACCATATGGTATACCATCTGTTGAACAAAATCTTTATCTTTCTTGGATTCTTATTTTAGGTAAAATTAATTTGTCTTTCAAGACACCATTTTACCTGGTACATATAAATGTAACTTTCTTTTTTAAAATATATTTTTCTTAATTTCTGAGAAGAAGAGATAAGGAGAGAGAGATAAAAACATCAATGATGAGAATCATTGATTGGCTGCTTCCTGCATGCCCCTACTGGGGATCATGGCTATGCTCTGAGTAGGAATCTAACTGTGATTTTTCTGGTTCATAGGTTAATGATCAACCACTGAGCCACACTGGAGTGACAAATATAATTTTCTATAGCTCAAAATTCAAACAATAACAATTTATTGAAAAGCTGGGCATAATGGCTTTTACTTGCAGTTAGGTTGCAGAAACCACAAGGAAATATTTTAGTAACCTCATTCCAATAGGAAAGCCAGGTAGGCTTTAAAAAATCATAAATTTGTTTACTTGTTTGTTTAACCCATGAGAGAGCTGCAAATGCTAGAAATCTAAATACACTATAATGAAGTCATTGATGAACCCTTAGATAGAGGAGACCTATGACTGTCTTACTGCTGGACAAGGAATGTGCCACAGAGGAGAGTAAGGAGCACCAAACATTTTGGAATACACATTCAGCAGCCTTATAAAGGCTGACTCAGGAGAGAGGAACTCAGAAACTCTAGCTTCCTGGTCAATCTACATCCACACGCAGATCTTTCTATTGACCTCCACCAAATGCTTTGGCCCACTTTTCTCTTTCTTTTATTAATTAAGGCCAAGCCAAGATTGTTTAAGGAAATTCCCTGTAGGGCCTTCTCCCTCCAAGTGTTAGGCAGTGCCATTGACACTGAGCACAGGGTAAGGGAACTGGGGGAGACTTCTTTGAGTATTTCATTGACACAGTTCTGCAAAGATTGGGGTAGCAAGGCAAGGTAAGCAGAGATTTCTCAAGGCACACAAAATCAGGGGCAGAACTAGAGAGAAAAGATATGCTAAAAACTGGCAGCCTAATTTTAAAGTAGAATAAGTCTCAAATGGTTTGGAAAACTGATGGCTGACCTGTGCATCTCAATATCTCCAGAGAGATTCTGGGGCTTAGATTTCAAGCAATGTTGTAAAGAATGTCCTGATTTCACCTTCAAAATATTTGGAGCTATTAGTGAAATAATTCTAAATATTGCAACAAACTTCTGAACTAACTTATCTAAAGAATAGATTCACTCCATTCCACACACTAGGATACCAACAGAAGTTATATGACCTTTTCAGATTTATAAATTATACTAGTGGTCCAGTACGCAAAATTCGTTCACAGTGAGGAGGTTTCCTCAGCCCAGCCTGCACCTTCTCCAATTGTGGAATCCTTGGGGGATGTCTGACCACCAGTTTTGCACCGATCCCTGTGGGCTGGGGCCTAAACCAGCGGTCCGGGACTACTGTCTGCTAACCGCTCATCTGCCTGTTGCCTGCCTGATTCATTGCCCCTAAACTTCCTCTGCATGCCTGCCTGGTTGCCCCTACCTGCCTTCCTCTGCCAGCCTGATCTCACTTCCAATTGTTCTCCCCTGCAGGCCTGATCTTGCCCACAACTCTCTCTGCCTTCCTGATTACCCCTAACTGCCTTTCCTTGCTGGCTGTTCTCACCCCAATTGTCCTCCCCTGCCAGCCTGGTTGCCCTCAACTGCCCTTCCCTGATAGCCTGATCTCTCCCCCAATGGCCCTCCCTGCTGGCCTGATCTTGTCCCTAACTGTCTCTGCCTGACTGATTGCCCTTAACTGACCTCCCCTGCCAACCTGATCTGGCCCCCAACTGCCCTTTCCTCCCAGCCTGATCTCACCCCCAATAGCCCTCCCCTACTAGCCTGATCATCCCTAATTGCCTCTGCTTCAGCCACCTCCACCATTGCTTTGTCTAGAAGGAAAACAGGTGTCTGGTAGATGGCTGGTTAACCCAGACTAATTAGTATATTATTCTTTTATTAATATAGATAGATTATATAGGATAGGATTGCTTAAATGGGGGGAGCCTTTTTCAGCAGGAGAAGATGCCCTTGGCAGACAAAAATACATAATCCCTATGTCTGGACTGATAGCCAGCCATATGTACTATACTGACAAATCAATCATTAAAAAATTGAACTGCTTTTTTTTACAGCTTACACCAAATAGCTGTTGCCCTTAAAACCCTTCCTCAGCCCCCATCCTAGGTTCTGCCTTCACAGTTCACCCAAATTAGGTTCTGATTGGTCAGTTTCTATGCCAGTCAGCGTCAAAAGCTCTGACTCCTAGGCATCCATTGGCTCCTCGCATTTCACCCAGATTTGGTTCTGATTGGTCAGTTTCTATGACAATCAGGGTTTCTGGGCCTATTTCTGGGCTTGATGAGAGAGGTGAGGCTGATCAGTAGCCCAGCTTGAGGCCCAGAGAGAAATCAAGGCATTTGGCCAGGCCCAAAAAGAAAGAGAGAGGCAAGTGTTGATCAACAGCTGCCACAGAGTCTATGGATCAGACTTTTCAGGTCTCTCTCTGCGCCTGATCTGCAGCCCCCTCAGCAGTCACTGCAGCATTGGCAGACAGTGCTGCGTTGCCAACTCACATTGACTGCAGGACTGACTTCTGGTCAGTGGAACTGGTCGTTTTGGATATTACAGACCCTGGGTTTTTTTGTTTTTTTTAATATATTTTAATGATTTTTTTTACAGAAAGGAAGAGAAAGAGATAGATTGTTAGAGACATTGTGAGAGAAACACTGACCAGCTGGTTCCCACACACCCCCTACTGAGGATGTGCCCACAACTAAAGTACATGCCCTTGACTGGAATCAAGCCTGGGACCCTTCAGCCCACAGGCTGACACTCTATCCACTGAGCCAAACTGGTTAGGGCCAGATCCCGGGTTTTTATATATTAGGATACTTTATATATTTTTACTATTTCCTTAACCTAAATTTTTGTCATATATTTACTTTGAGATTCATGATTTCTGTGTAACACATTTATCCAATAAAAATGTGTGTCCTAGAAAAAATGTTGTACAAAAAAATTATACAGTGGTACCTCGAGATACGAGTCCCCTAACATACGAGATTTTTGAAATATAAGCCGTCGAGCAAGCAATTTTTGCTTTGAAATACAAGCAACATTTGAGATAGGAGTAATTGTGCAGATCGGCCAGCTGCACACAACCCACCAGTTTACCTCGACTTGAGTGTCTCATAGTTTCCCACGCCTCAAGGTTACGGAACGAATTAAACTGGTATCTCGAGGTACCACTGTATTAATCTAGAACATAGTAGTCCAAACTGGAAACAATCTAAATGTTGATCAATAGCCGAAACTGGTTTGGCTCAGTGGATAGAGCATTGGCCTATGGACTGAAAGGTCCCAGGTTCGATTGCAGTCAAGGGCATGTACCTTGGTTGTGGGCATATTCCCATTAGGGGGTGTGCAGGAGGCAGCTGATCAATGTTTCTCTCTCATCGATGTTTCTAACTCTCTATATCTCTCCCTTTCTCTGTAAAAATCAATAAAAATATATTAAAAAAATCATAAAATGTCTTAAAAATAAAAAAATAAATGTTGATCAATATATGAATAGATAATCAATTCTTCCTGTATTTTATACAATGAAATACCGCTAAGCAATAAAAAAATACTATTACAACTTATAAGACTTACACTGAGCAGAAAAATGCTAGATACAAATAATTTCATTATGGTTTCAGTTTTATGATGTCTCAGAACAAGGAAAACCAATCTTGGCTGACAAAAATCAGAACACATGGTGGATGGTGAGAGGTTCATAGAGAAGTGTCCCAAGGCAACATTTCTGGGTGATGGAAATGTTCTACATATTCATTGGAGTGGTGATTACATGGAAGTATTAAATTATCAAAATTCATTTAACATTATGATTTTGATGTGTATTAAATGATGATTTAATATAAAATTTAAAAGAAGTTTTAAAATGTAAAATCAAGCATCACAAAATTACATATTACCAATGAACACATATCTGAATATTTTCATTTCTTACTGAAAAAGTCAGGGAAAAGAAATAAAAATATTTATGGCATGTTGTATAGTGATTTAATTTTTTAGGGTGAATACAGATTTCATGTATAACTTTTTTTTTTTTGCTTTTAGGCATCATCACATATTTTATGTTCAAGCTCTGATTATTTTAAATGTCTTATAGGAAATGAACCAAAACAGTATATAGCGTATCATTATGAAGAAAACAATGGGAATACAAAACACTTTAGTTGTTGTTTTTTTATATACTTCTCAGCTACTGAGTAGAATTTAATAAATAAAGGCATTTTCAAATTTAAAATTATTTTATTTATGCAGTGTAGTGTTACATACTGGGTAGAACTGCTTTATGTAATGAACATTTTTATTCTATTTTAACCCACTGAATTAATTGGCTTGACAGGCAGCAGAGTAATAAAAAAATAAATTGACTACATTAGTTAATATAAGTATAGCTACTCTATTCAAAAGATGATAATTTTAAAAATACAAATCATTTGTCATCCATGGGTTTTATTTGTTGGATCCATTACTCACACCTTGTGTCGGTCTCTATTAAAAGTGCTTACTGTAAAATTCCTAAATGTTTCCTTCTCTAAAATCCCACCATTGTCTCTGTGGACACACTTATTTTTTGGATACTGCATTACCCTACTTTCTACTATAATTTCACGCATCAAATCCCACATACATACACACAGAAACCTGGGTGACACTGTTGCCATGCATTTGTGCTATTCAGAGCAGATACATTTAGCTCAGTTCTATCCCCAAAAGGACAAACTAACTACAGTGCTTTATAGAGGAAATAATAGCAATAGTTCCAAAGAGCAAATAAAATACAGGCCAACAATATATAGGCTTACAGCTAGCAAAATAATAGTCAATTCCCAATTTCATTTTTTATTATTGATTGCCTTCACTGATTTTTTTAACCTATATATTTTGTGATTGCTTCATCCAAATTGTTCAGCTTAAAACAATATATCTAGGGACCCAGGAGTAGCTGGAAGGAAGTTCAAACATCGGTCAGCATGTAGCCTAACTGAGCTTAGATTTCTAGATCTTTAGCTTAAATTAGAAGATCATTAAAAATCAGTGTACTGTGATGTGAAATGGCAGCTGAGTCTCTGTACACAAACAACGTGCAGAAACTTGGACAGGGTGTTGCCTCACAGATATGATGAATTCTGAAAGCCCCGACAAAAGCTTGCAAAAAGAAAACATGAAGAGTTCAAGGTTCTCATCCCCCCTCCTTCAAAGCCTCAGATGAGCTAAGTGGGTAGTAAAATGCCCTTGTAGTGAACTCAATATAGCCTATAAAACGTATATGGTTTGTAAAGAAGTACTTTATATAATTCCTCTAATAGGCACTAGGGAGAGAGACAGCATACAAGAAAGAAGAAGACAGAATAAGGCAATGATTAGTGATTCTGATATGTCAAGAAACTGATGAAAGGAATAATTCATTCTGCTGTTTTATCTTGCACATCTTCTCATATCATTTTGTTTCTATGTTTTTTCTCAATTGTTAGCATTTTTATAATATTACATTGCATTAAAACTAACATTATCTGACCCCTATTTCATGTTAATTAGGTTATGTGTGTCTGAATGATGCTTATAAGTCTATTATCATCTGACTCCATTTACAAAAACATCTTAAATGAAAAAAAGGACTTGAAACAGAAAGCATAGTTTCTTGTGCTTTGTATTTGCAAAGTAGATGGACCTGAAAATTAGAAAAATAATCTAAAACGTATGTTAAAGGTGAAGGAGAAATACTACATATGATAATATTCAACAGAATGCCAGATTTCCCTCAGAAACTTCTGTTATCAAAGGAAAAAGGACAAAACAAAAGTAATATGCTGTATGGAGTATAACTATTTAATACTAAATAAGCCGGTTATGTTACCATAGATGAGATTTACCTGGGTCTAAAATCTTAAAGGAATTTGTCACTCCATGTCCTTAGATTAGATACTCATTAATTAGTGGTAAATAGTAATTTACAAAGTATTTATTTTAAAATATATTTATTGATTTCATAGAGGAAGGGAGAGGGAGAGAGAGATGGAAACATCAATGATGAGAGAGAATGATAGATCAACTGCCTCCTGCATGCCCCCTATTGGGGATCAAGCCTACAACCTGGGCATGTACTCTTGGCTGGAATTGAACCTGGGACCCTTCAGTACACAGGCTGATACTCTATCCACTGAGGCAAACTGGCTAGGACAAAGTATTTAAAGATTTTTTACATAAAAAAGAAATCATAGATTTCTTTAATATAACCCCTTTTATATCAATTTTTCATAACTAAAGTTCACAGGATCAAGCACTTCTTTGCAGGCTTACACTAATATGTTATAAACAGGCAGGTATTTGTTATATAGATATATATTTGTTATATATATTAGAGGCCTGGTGCATGAAATTTGATAATGGAGTGGAGGTTTCCCTCACCCAGTCTGCACCCTTTCCAATATAGGACCCATAGAGAGATGTCCAACTGCCCATTTAGGCCCAATCCTACTTGGACTAATAACCCAGGACTGCTGGCTCCCAACTGCTCACCTGCCTGCCTTCCTGAATGCTCCTAATTGTTCTGCCTGCCTGATCACCCCCTAACCATGCCCCTGCCAGTCTGATTGATGCCTAAATGCTCCTCTGCCACCCTGTTTGCCCCTAACTGCCTTCCCCTGCAGGCCTGGGTCCCCCATAACTGCCCTTCCCTGCAGGCCCGGTCACTCCCAACTTCCCTCCTCTGCTGGCCTGATCACTCACAAATGCCTTCCCTTGCAGGCCTGGTCCCTCCCAACTGCCCTCTCTTACTGGCCATCTTGTGGTGGTCATCTTGTGTCCACATGGGGACAAGAACTTTGACCACATGGGGGCAACCATCTTGTGTGCTGAAGCGATGGTCAATCTGCATATTACTTTTATTGCATAGTACATATTATATATATTTTTATATATATGCATATATATATACACATACACATATATATATGTGTATGTGTATATATATGAATACACCATTGACAAAAGCATGAAAGATTTCCCCTTTATCACTTTTTTTTCAGCATTAAACATTTCATGTATATTCAAGTTTCACCATTTTCTATGTTACAGACATACAAAATTCCAGGTTCTGCAAATAGAAGGTATGCAAATTTAAAGTTCAAACAAGGCCTATTGTTCTCTAGTCTCTCTTATCCTCTCCCTTTCACTTTTAATTCACCAATGGATTAGTTATAAAATAATTAATTACTATAGCCTACACATATTTAATAAAATATATTTCTAAAAATCTAGAGAAAATAGTTACAATCCAGAAGCTTCAGGCAGTTTTGAGAATGATAAATTTACTTTAGGCATTTCTAAACTTTATTTGAAAAATAATCTTGAAATCTGAGCACACTAGGGAGGGAAAAATACACATGGTCTTCATTTGTTTATATCAATCAATGTAATCATAAACATGCTCATTATATTGTTATTATAGTTGTGCTATGCTTAAAACATTTATGATAGTAAAAAATGAACACATAAATTGTATGTAGATGCTTACACATAATGTCTACGTTAGAAATCTTTTTTCTAATACTTCAAATGATAGGTTGTTTAAAATGCCTTTCTCTGCAGAAAAATGACCTATATTCGGAATTCACGTAAAATATACTATCAACAAATTGGAATATTTCTTGCACTTTCCTTTGGGGCAATACTGAACTCTTGCTCTATATAGCCAGTCACAACAGTTGAATGTTTTTTAATGAAGCTAATGTAAAATGAATTGTGTGTGGATGTGTGTGTGCATTTCTTATTCAATAGTTTTTTATCTGGAAAAAAATTAAAAAGTGACCATTACCAATATGAATTTCTAGCTGAAGGCTCCAATAACCTGCTGTGCACTTCTCCAGGACTTAAAATGTCAAAGGCTCTCACATGCAGAGTCAGACCCTAAGCATAATATATCACACTTGTAGGGACAGTATATAAAATATTGTTGGCAAAAACTTTCTAGTGGATTTCCAGAAAGGTGGGAAAGAGTCATGTGATTAATTTGGGGAGAAAAGAGTTGTTGTTTTTTTCTCTGAGAACTAGGGAGCCAATGGCAGAGGAGTCAGGTTAGAAACTAGTGATTTTCATGAAATAAACCCTTTTGAAGGGTGTCTCTCCATAGATGCTTTCTACTTATTGTTTGGGAAAAGTTCTATATAGCATACTAATAAAAATCTTTTCTACTTATGTGATCAACCCACATAGTTTGGTGAGATGACATTGCAGAAAAAAAAGGAAAAAGGAAGGGTTCTATCTCTTTCTTTCTTTCTTCTCCCTCCCCCAACCCCCCATCGCTCTTCTCCTTTTTCTCCTTTTCTTTCCCCAATTCCTCTCTAGTGGTGCCTATGGCCAGGAAGTAGCAATCTATCAAAATCTTGTGTCCAGGAATCCAGGGGAAGCCAACGTAATAGGAAGGAATGCCCATGGGGGACTGGAGGGTTGTCAGACACAGGCTGCTAGCTGGACAAATCATGAGCTGATATAAAAACAACTTCATGTTAATTTTTCCATATGTAGTAGAAGGTGTTTCTCAAAAGAAGGGAAACATCAGCTTTTGGAATATGTGAAACATGGAACCCTTAATACTGTGATTTTTAAAAATATATATATTTTTATTGATTTCAGAAAGTAAAGGAGAGGGAGATAGAAACATCAATGATGAGAGAGAATCACTGATCAGATGCCACCTGCATACCCCCACAGGGGATGGAGCCCACAACCCAAGCATGTGCCCTTGACCAGAATCAAACCCGAGACTTGTCAGTCTGCAGGCTGACACTCTATCCATTGAGCCAAACCAGCTAGGACAACACTGGTTTTTTAAATGTGAATATTTCTTATTTGATTTCAAACACATTATTTTGCCTCGTGACAGTATTTGAGCTTAATAATTCCACCCTTGCTCTAACTACATATTTGAATTTTAAATTTTGTGAAATGAGAAGTGATTTCATCCTGCTTTTTTATTTTTATTTTTTAGTCACAAATTTAAAAACTTCCTAGGAGATGAATGAGTTGGCTTTACCTCAAGCCAGTACATTTGGGCCCTCTATGCTCTGGGGACTGGGGACACAGCTGACAGTCAAAGCCACAACACCTGTTGGAGCTTGGATGTTCCAAAAGCGGGCCTGGGAGATGGCTTTTAACTTACTGGTTTCCCAGTGGAAAAAAACAAAATAGTTTGCTCTATTAGATCATGGCTTGTCTTGGAAATCATCCAGCTGGAGAAAGGCTTTAATTTTTGCAAGCATTCTGAAGACACCATCAGTGAGAGAGGGTACTCTGTGCATAAGCAATTCAGGAATTAAAAGAACGATTACAAATAACACACTAGTTTTGAACTGCAAAGCATGTGAAATATTCCAAAGGAAATGTCTCTGAAGTATAACCATACCTCTCTAACTCAAACATTGTTAAATGTTCATATCACCCAAGAATCAGGAAGCTACCCAGTGATAACAGCATTGTTTTAAGAAAAGGAAAACTTTATGCCTCATTTTTACTGTCCTTTGTTCAAATTGATTTTTTATCATAATTTAGAAATATTCCTGAACACAAAAGCAGAATAAGCCTTTTTTTTTTTTATTATTACACTAGAGACTTTTTAACCAGCAGAGGATTTTGATTTAGATTCAGGCATTAAAATTAAATCACACATCTTAAGGAAAAATGATCTGTAATAATGAAAGGCACACACATGGGATATGAAAGTGCAATTGAATAATGAAGCAAACTACAGTTGCAGTGTTCGGGGCCAGTATGATTAAATGAAGAGTGCTTTTGAAAACAAATTTCTTCCCCTGTCATCTATTGATTGCTGGCATATTAGCAAACAAATTACTGGAAGAAATGAATATCATCAATGAGGAATTATTTTTTCTCAATTAAAGTATCTCCATTTATGGATGCACTGTGGAGGTTGTTAGGACAGTGCCCATAGGTATAACTGCAAAGCCCACTGGATTCATCAGTAGTAACAGGCTGGTTTAATGGTGGCCATCCTCAAACTGTTTCTTGCTAAATCTAAGCACCAGGTAGAGAGAATGAGTGGTTCTAGTTTTGACATTGTGCTCATTACCTGGGATTCTTGGCTCACATCCATTAAACACCACCCAAGGCAGTGACCTAGGTCAAAATGCTTCTTCATTAATTCTGAGCTACTTTGAAAGCTCTGAGTTTGGGCCTTTTTCTTTTTTCCCCCTTCTTTTAAATCAACATCTTTATCTTCTTTGATCCATTTTAAGATTTTCTAATTTAAATGTTTATTAGTGATAGTTTAACAAAGTTACAGAGTTTTATAACAGTTTTTAAAAAGACATTTTCTTTTTCCTATTGGGTGATAAAGATCATTATAGTACATACTTTTTTATTAGCAGATTAAACAGATAAGGATTGGAATCCAATTAACTCATGTAAAGGGTTTCCACCTATGTAATGTGTGTGTACGTTAGGGTATCGTTTTAGGGCACTAATGTTTTGGAAAAACACTGAGCTAGTTTCATTCACTTTGATTTCCATCACAAAAGAATGCAATTTTTTTCTATTAGTCCTCATAAACCAGAGACTATTTTTATGGTAGTGGGCAGAAAAAATTCTTCAAATCTCTTTCTGACCCATGCTATGTGATTCTGTATTAATTTCATTTAATCTTTGACTGCTGAAAAATGTGAAGTATGTAACCCATAAGCATTAATGGTGACCATTATATGATATGTTAAAAGATAACTATTTTTATTTATATTAATATGAAATAAAAAAAATAAAAAACAAGGGAAGAAAGGGAGGAAACCAAGAGGGGAGTATAGATAAATACCTGAACTTGCCACTTCACACAACCACTTCAAAACTACAGCTAAAAGACAAAATGGATATCATCCAGAACCACGGGTAGGCTGGCTGAGTGGAAATTATACAACTAGAAGGAAAGAGAAAAGCACACTGAGACTTGAAGGAGGTGCGAGGATGCATAAGTGAAGTGTGGAGGTATGGAGGTGCTCCTGCAGAAAGGGGCTGGCAAATGAGTATGCTGTTGTCTTTTTCAATCAGGAGGGAGATACAAGCTCCTGATAGTTCTGAACTCCAGTTCCAGTCGGTTCTCTGGAGACCCAGACTAAAATGGGGAGAAAATGGACTATCCGGCATCGGGCCAGAACATAAGGGCGACTTTCTCCCAGAGGTGCTTGAAGCAGTCCTTATTCCTGCATTGTGCCAAGGGCACAAAGATCCAGAAACCTCTTCAGAGCAGGGCTGATGGTCACCATTGCTGTTTGCTCCACCCTGGTGATTCCCTGAGACCCCCACCCCATACAATTTCCAACCCCACCCACGCTGTGCTTAGAGGCATTTGCATATGAATGGGCAGGCCCTTTGCAATCTGAAACCTAATATACTGCAGCTTGGTCAGGAGCAAGGCTCCAAAAGGCCCAAGGCTCCACAGCAAATGGCATTGCTTCACAGCTGGGCCTCATCTGGGCACCTCCAAGCTCCAAACAAAGAGAAGGAATCTTCAGATCTCTCTGTAGCTCCTGCTGGGTGGCCCCAGGCAGTGGCTGACTTTGCACCTCCTTGGAGATCCAAGAGCCAGTATACCCAGGAATCAGAGTGGGACCGTCCAGATTACAACTCTTCAGATCCATAAGAGACACACTCAGGGGGCAGACTCAGTGAGCACCAAAGCCCCACTGAAGCAAGTTTTGCCCCATAAAGATATTTCCAGCACAGAGTTCTCCCATCATAGACACAACTGATCCTCATAGCCAATTGTCCTGAAGGTCAATTCCTCCCAGTGGTACCAACAATAATCAAGGCTTAACTACAATAAGACTGTGCACACAGCCCACAAAGGGGTCCATCAAGTGTGTCCTATAGGGCTGAGCCACTGGCCCTATAGAACACCTAGCATACAAAGCCACTCTATTAACACAGGAAAGCAGCCAAAATGCAAAGACAAAGAAATAGGTCACAAATGAAAGAAATGGAGGAAAGCAAACAACTGGATATAGAGTTCAAAACCACAGTTATAAGGTTACTTAAGAATCTTCTAGAAACCTCTGATAAATTTAGTGAGACCCTCAAAGATATGAAAAAGGACCAAGTAGAAATTAAGCATACAATGACTAAAATAAAGAATAATATACAGAGATCCAACAGCAGACTACAGGATCCCAAGAAACAAGTCAAAGATTTGAAATATGAAGAAGCAAAACATCCAACTAGAAAAGCAAAAAGAATCCAAAATATGAAGATAGTGTAAAGAGCCTCTAGGATAACTTCAAGCATACCAACATCTGAATTATGGGGGTGCCAGAAAAAAAGAGAGAGTGAGATACTGAAAAACCTATTTGAAGAAATAATGACAGAAAACTTCCTCTACCTGGTGAAAGAAAAGACTTACAAGTCCAGGAAGTACAGAGAACCCCAAACAAAAGGAATCCAAAGAGGACCACACCAAGACACATCATAATTAAAATGCCCAGGACAAAAAATAAAGAATATTAAAAGCACCAAGAGAAAAAGTTAGTTATCTACAAGGAAGTACCCATATGATTCTCAGCTGATTTCTCAACAGACACTATGCAGGTTAGGCAGAAGTGGCAAATAGTGATGAATAGCAAGAACCTACAACTAAGATTACTCCATCCAGCAAAGCTATCATTCAGAATTGAAGGTCAGATAAAGAACTTTACAGATAATACAAAGCTAAAGGAGTTCATCACTGCCAAACTAGTATTATATGAAATGCGGAAAGGTACTCTTAAAAAAGAGGAAAAAGAAGAAAAAGGGGGCCAGATCATGAGATGAAAACCTCCTGGCTTTTCTGCTTGCCCTGCTACAATACACAGAACAGCAACACTCTAGTGTTCACCTGCTGCCCTAATGATGCTGACACAATGCAGGAGTGCAAGCACAAAGATATCCAGGAGAACCCAGGCATCAGTGCCTGTGGCACAAAGTCAGTATTTATTTCTTTCTTAATTAGAGAATGTCAAGGGGCCCCAGGAAAAGGTGAGAAGATCCCTTCAGGGTGAAGGGTGAAGGTGTGGTACTAGCTGGTTCATCCTATCTTTCCTTAAAATGTTCTCTACCTCCCATTCCCAAACTCACCACACAACAGGCCTCACAGGGTTATCTTGAAAAGACTTAAAATACTAAGAAAACTATTACAAATCTGTGTTGCTCTTTTAATATGTACATTTTTAGGTTCTTATAGAAAAGAAAATATTAGTGTTTAACAAGGACACGTGGTTTAGCGATTTATTATTTCCAATTCATATACCCAACTATTATTAAAGATTCTAAACTCTAAAAAAAAACAAAGGAAGAAAGCCTTTAAAATTGCAACACTGGAAAAAAAACAAAAAAACAAACAAACAAAAAAAATGAACTCCTAAAAGACAAAAAGAAATTCCTACCTTGTAGGTTTGGTTGGAAATACTATGTGAACGGACTTCCTTTCTTTTTTCTTTTTTCTTTTTTTTAAATATATTTTATTGATTTTTTACAGAGAGGAAGGGAGAGGGATAGAGAGTTAGAAACATCTATGAGAGAGAGACATTGATCAGCTGCCTCCTGCACGCCCCCCTACTGGGGATGTGCCCGAAACCAGGATACATGCCCTTGACCGGAATCGAACCTGGGATCCTTCAGTCCGCAGGCCAATGCTCTATCCACCGAGCCAAACAGGTTTCAGCTGAAAGGACTTTCTAAATAAGAATTACTCTATAAATAGTTGATCTTATAATTATTGGAGTATAGTGATGCTTAATACCAACTAAGTATGTTAAAAATTCTCACAGATCAATTGGGCCTTGAGGTTTTGAATAAACATTTGGAAGTGTTTTCCAAGATAGCACTTAAGTAATGGCTTTTTCCTCAGAGTATAGGATGAAAGACTAATGTTAAAATGTAATAAAACTTATTTTGTGGTTTATACCTGCTATTCGTAGATTATATAAATAGACAAGTTTAATACATAGCCTGCTGTTTTTCCAAAAGCATTTAAAGATGATCAAGGACAACTGCACCAAGTCAATATTTATTTCTTTCCTAATTGTTCTGTAAATGTCTACCTACTCTTTTTAAATATGTTTTTATTGATTTTAGAGAAAGATAAAAATTGATGTGAAAGAAAAACATTGATGTGTGAGAGAAACATTGATCAGTTGCCTCCTGTACATGCCCCAATCAGGGACTGAGCCCGCAGCCTGGGTATGTGCCCTGAACAGGAATTAAACCAGTAACCTTTTGGTATATGGAAAGATGCCTAACTAAATGAGCCATACGGGCCAATACATGTCACATTAAGTAAGCTGTTTCTATATCATTTTTAAGAGACTTTCTAGGGAAATTAAGACAGATGATTGAAAAGAAGAAAAATGCATAAAAGTGCAGATGTGTGAAAAGCCAGGAGGACATGGCTACACTTATTTCATGCATATTCATATATGTCTGTAAAAATGTCATAATTTTAAAATTCAAATATTTTTTCCTCTGGTGTCATAATCAAGTATAATAAATTTCTTAATATTTAAGCTTATTCTTCAAAAAAACAGTTTTAAAGAAACCCAGAATTAAAACGGAGAGTTAATGTGTGTGTTTGTGCGTGTGTACATTAACTGAGCTCTCTGTTTGAGATACATGAGGTTCAAGAGGGAGGCTTGGAACTTTCTCTGTGGTCTCCTGTCTCCACCCTGTTACTCTATATGCATATTTAAACATTACTGAAATAGATCTGCAGAAGAAACGTGAGACTTCTGAGCTTTGGCTTTAAGTAATAAAATAAAGCTAAAATTACAGAAGTATAATGTCTTATGTCACTGTAGGAAAAAATGCAGCTTCAAAAATTCACTATTCTTTCTACATGTATTAAAAGTAATAGTATGCAATTATTAGAAGTAATAAAATACATAGTGTTCTGTGTAAGTTATTCTGAATAAAGTTTAGGTGATATTACTTTTATGAGAAAAAAAGAAGCAGCAGCCTAAATGACCTACCCAGCCTGAATTACCTCTCTTTATATTAAAAAGTATCAAGATATTTTTATTAGCACGAGTCTTAAGACTAATTTAACCTAAATGACACCAGTACTACCCAGCCCATTTTCATATTTCTTAATATGTTTATTATCAACACAATATTTTCATTTAGTTCACAAAGAATTTCCCTTTAAAAAAAATGAGCCTCACAAGATACATAAAACACGAGACTATTCTCAACAATGCCACAATTCTCTAAAATATAAAGTCCAATAAAAATTCTCCTGGAGTAGATAAAGTCTGTGAATATGACACAATGTGAAGATAACACACTGGACTGACATTTATTAATCATAGTAAAATGCCCATTAAAATTAAATTGCATGTGTGTTCAGCAGAAGCATTCAGGATATCACAAGAGGAATCACAGTATTCTGTTTCGCCCAGCTTGAGTTGTAACCTGAGGCCTGAGGTTACATTTGGTTCTTCTCTCTCGTCATTTCATTGTTCTTTCTGTGACTGGAATATGTGTGTACAGCTTCACACTGGCCTATCTGAGGCCACTTCTCATGACTGAAAATGGTTTCTCATTTTCAGTGTTCACCATGAATAATTTCCAACAAAATTAGCATGTTTTATTTGATCTTATTCAATTTAGGAAAAACATAATAAAAGCAAAAGAAAAATAGTTTACTTTTCAATTCCTTAAGATCTAGGCAAAAGTGGGGAGGGGTGCTTTCTAAAAGCAATAGCAACGATTGTCAAGAGAGAACAGGTAAGTATTATTGGATGAACGACCTGAAGTGAGAGCACCCCAAGAGGCCAGGTGGATGTGTTGGTAATGTAAACTTCAGGGGTGACAGTGGGACATGACTTTGAGAAATCAGAATCCCATACTTTTGTCACAAAAAAAGCCTTGGAAGGGAGCTAGGGGTGACAGTACTTTGTTTTCACTTTTGTGGGAACCTCTTTCCACATCCCGTGTGGTTCAGGGTTCCCGGTTCAGGGTTTGGGTTCTGAAGGAGGCCGCATGCAAACTAAATGAGAAACCAGAAAACATTAATTTGGCTATATTGGGGGGCCAGGCGGGAGCCTTGGAAAGGACTGCTACCTTCCTTTGGCCTTGCCATCTCTTTTATTTAGGTTTGGGATACACCCTTTGCCCTAAAGCAGGCAATTCCAGTAACAAGTACAGTAGATTATCTTTATCAGTCAGGATTTAAATGATTATTTCATGGGGAAGTTCATTGTCTCAATTAGATAGGGAGTGGCTGGTTTTGACCTTTCAGAGCTTCAAGGTTGACCAGCCTTCTGGTCTCCTGTTTACATCCATTTAGTGAGAACAATGTTTGGTTTCCGACACACTTTTGTTTTGTTTCTCTTTTTATTTCTCTAGACTCTATGAGACCAACTTTCAATCATCTCCATTACACCCCACCATAATTGACTGAGCTCCGAATTTTGCTTCATTTATGTCTATACTTACCACCATGTTCTCAGAAACTAAAATTTTACTTAGTTTGTAAATGTGCAGATAGAGTCTCTGTGTTAAATGTGTATATTTAACTTAGGGTTGGCTATTTGGTGTTTTCTGGATACTTCATGTGTTTTTTCCTTTATAAATGTTGACTAATCATTCTGGCTTGTCCTGGATTGCAAGGTTTCCCAATATATGAGACTTCCAATGCTAAATCTGGAATTTTTCAAGCAAACGGGGATGAGTTGGTCACCTTAATTTTTGGTTCTACATATTTTCTCATAAGTAGAGATGGTTACCAATGTATTGGCTTCTCAAAGTGTAAGTCTTCTAAATGTTGTTACTTCTCAGACAATAAGGATGGGGGTGTTTTTGAAAGAGAATCTAAAGTGAGTTTAACTATCAAGTGTGAGGTGTGAAATGAATTTTAATCCAATTTTGAAAAAGATACTTAGGGGGGAAATTGGTATGTATAATGATCAATTTCTGTACTATTAATTTTACAATGGAAACATTCTTGCCACATTAAAATGCAAATGAAGCATACTTCAAGATGTCACCCAATATGCATTAGGGAATATTTGCTAATGTAATTTAGAACTTTAAAATAAAACTGGGTAAGTCTTAGACAACAAGATCTTACTAAAGTTTATTGCACAAAATAACATTCACACATTAATTAACCCAATTATTGTTATTCTTTGTATAATGGCTGGTGGCTGAAGAAGTTGATTTAATCAGTGATTAGATGTTAGTCATGGGCCAGACATGAACACCATTTACTCTCTTCCCTGTTTCAGTTATGGAATCAAGTCTGTAGGGCCACAGCATAAACTCTCTGTGAAATAATTATTGCTACAGTATGCTAGAAAATTAGAATCTGATTCTTTAAATGTAAAACACTGAAATAAACTTTTAATTGAATATACTAATTTCATTTATTTGGTAAAACAATTGGTTGCTATCATCTAGACTACCTTGATAATTCATATAACTAAAAAACAAAAACAAAAACAAAAAAATTCAGTAAAACCATGTTTTGTTTCCCCTGTTCTTCACATCTAATCTCTCTACAAGTGTTTCCAGGTCAGTAACCAAAGTAGTTCTTGCAGTTGGCCGCCTGTCTCTATTTCATTGCTAGCAGTCCAGTCTTTGTAACTGTCATCTTCACTAATTTTAACAGCGCCCTAACTGTTCTGCCTTCATCTGATCTTTTTCCACAGATCTTTTTCCTCATGTAGGGACCAGAAGGCATCTTTGTGTATAAAATTATTATTATTTTGGGCTCATTTTTTAAAAATTTATTGGGGTGATATTGGTTAATAAAATTATATGTTTCAAGTATATAATGTTATAATGCATTATCTGTGTATTTCCTTGTGTTTACCACCCAAAGTCTGGTTTCCTTCTGTCAGCATTCTGTCAGCATATATTGAATTCTTTACTCTCTTTTGCCTTCTCCACCTCCCATCCCCTCTGGTAATCACCATACTGTTGTCTATGTCTATGAGTGTTTTATTGTTGTTGGCAAGATTACAGATGCCCCGTTTTATACCCCTTCTCCGAGCCCCTGCCCCAACCCAGGCCTTCACCACACTATTGTTTGTGTCCATTGGTGATGCATTTTATATATATATATATATATATATATATATATATATATATATATATTCATTCATTCTTTGGTTAATCTTTTTCCTCTTTGCTCCTTGTCTGTTCCTAAGATATGTCTGTCTATTCAGGTGGTCCCTTAGCTCATGTCATTGTTGTTATTGTTATTATTATTTGTTTAAAATTCTTGAGTATACTTACAGAATCTTAGGATAAAGTAAGAACTTTAAGCTAAGCACCTGATAGGCCCCTTATCTCCTCTGCTCAACTGACACCACTCCCCATTACCCACTCACAGTATTACCTCTCCTCAGGAATGCATGCATCTCACCCCACCCCCCGCTCCCAGCACAGATCTGGTCCTCTATGGCCTTTGCTGTGCACCTCCTCACCCTAACACCCAACCTCACCCATCTAACCCAAGCTCAAATGACATCTGCACAGAAACAGTACCTGACAACACCAGCAAAGAAGTCCTTCTCCACCACACCATGTTACATATCCTCTGTTTTATTCACTGCAGTTTCAAAGTCTGAATTTATTTTGTGTTGTTTTGTCTCATTGAGTGTTAATTTTTCTCTCTCTTCATTAAAGATCTCTGACAGCGGGGATTTCCTTGTAATTTTATTGTTATATTCCATTATTACTCCAAGCATAGAGTAGATGCTCAATAAGCATTTGTTGAATTAAAACATTATTGATGCTGACTAGTTCCCAAGCTTAAGGAGCCATTTAATCATTTTGGGAGTCAGTGTTTAATTTTTTTTTTTAATGTAAGTGATAGATTTTGTTTTGTTTTTTGTTTCTATCTTGGTCCCACCTCCTTTTTTCAAAACTTTTAATCTAGGATAAATAGCTAAATGTATTCCTTGACATGTTGATTATACTATGACATATAGTCAACAAACTACCTGAAAAATAAAATTAAAAATGACATTAAATTAATGAAATGAACTTGCAATACAGTTTGTAATATATATATGTATATATTTGTGTGTGTGTGTGTGTGTGTGTGTGTGTTTTTCCTCTTCTTTTTGCTTTTCTTCAACTAGAGGCCTGGTACATGAATTTGTGAATGAGTGAGGTCCTGATAAGAGTAGGGTGGAGGATGCAATTGACCATCCCAGCGGGCAGTGGGAAGCCCTTGCCAGCCCAGCATCTGTCCCACTGACATTCGCTCTGGTTGTGGGGAGCCAACTGGAGGCCGCTTTTATACTGTTTCTTCCTTGCAGAGTGTCTAGGGAGGGGAAGTGGCCACAGTGCCTGACGCCAACTTCCAGGAGACCAGTGGCACTGTCAGGATCATCATGGCAGAACTGGTCCATTCGTGCCTAGCCCATTCTCCAGAGATTGGACCTGCAGGACTACAGAGGGAGTTAGTGGCTGCTGCTGAGTTAGTGGGCTGCCTGGACAGGTCTGTCAGCTGAGATGCGCACCCATTGTGGGAGTGCACTGACCACCAGAGAGCAACTCCTGCATTGAGCATCTTCCCCCTAGTGGTCAGTGTGCATCATAGTGACTGGTCATCGGGTTGTTATGGTCATTCAGTCATTATGATCGCTTAGGCTTTTATACACACACACACACACACACACACACACACACACATGAATTTGTACTATATTTAAACATTAGTTAAGATAAAGAGATATAGAAAATCTTTTTTTACAAGATCTAAATTTCCTTACATAATTAAATTATTCTTTGCAGAATCTCACACATAAAATAGCAATTGAAACTGAACCATTACTAGAAATTTATATCTATAAATTTTTACATTCTTTTTATTTTGTTGTAAATCAGTTGAAAAATATCTTTCTTCATTTAAAACAAATGGTTTGATTGTTTTAATTATTCAAAAGTAAATGATGTTTTTGTTATTCTTCACATACCTGATGTTGTCAGGGGGGAAAAATGATATTAAGTTGAAATAGAACTCTTGAGTTGATGAAGGAGCTAAATGGTTATTGAAATTATTTTGACAATATAGAATTAAAATTTACAGTGTCAAGATATAGGTTCATGATGAATCATTTCCCAAAGGGGGGGAAAAACTGCTGCTACAAAAGAAGTAAAAATAATGTGGTCATTTCTTTTAAATTTCATTTCAATTAGAGTCATGCTGAGGAAAGAATGAGGTGTGAAGAGGGGATAGTTGTTGAGTGCTTATGAGGTGACTTTAGATACATCAGTTCATTTATTCCTCCCATGACCATTTTTACTCTGCAGCAAATTTTCTATTGTAGATAAGATGTAAATTAAGGGTGATTAAGAGATATAACCAAATTTAAATGGCTAGTAATTGAAAGATCGTGATTTGAATTTGGATGTATCTGTTTATAAACTTATTGCCATAGGGACACTGGAGCTTCTCTATCCTCATTCACAGAGACAGTATTGCCCCTCTGAATGTGGAATAAATTAGGGGTTTCCTCATACACTGGATTCTACAAGCCATGGAAGCAGTAAAATCAACTGACCAGAAATGAACTTAGTCCTAGAAGTTTCTTCAGAAAGGCTGAATTATAAAAATATAAACTTCAGTAAAATTGCAATGTGAAACAATAATAAGGGGATGTTTTGGACTTAATTTTCACAAATATGAGTTAATGACTATGTAGCTACAGAAGCTTCTCTCCTTTGTTTCATTCTTATTCCTTCTAACTTTCTTCTCTCTCTTCCCATACTTCAACTTATGAAAAGATTTTTAAAGTGTTTCAAACTTGCTGCTGAATATGTAATCCAACAGCAATGGGGGGCATAAGGGAGGGGAGCAATGGGAGAATAAGGACACATAAGTAATACCTTAATCAATAAAGAAATTTAAAAAAAGAATGTCTCAAATATCAGAAACTAAACTTTCAATGACTATTTAATCTTTATGCCTTTACAAGCACACATACTAACATACATATAATTTACATGCACAGAATCATATACATGCTATTTGGAAAATGTATTTTATCCTAATCAATAATATATAGTGTAGTTCCATGACAATATATATAAATGTATGTTGTTTTTCTAAGTAATGTGAACAAGTTTTTACATGAATATACCATACAGTCTATCACTACTTAATTACAGAATTCTAAGTGGTTACTAATTATTTTGAAAAAATATTTAAGGCAGTTTAATTAGGAACCTGGCATTAGCTTCTTTATGCAACTTTTCTAATAATCTCTTTGCAAAGTGAGAGTAAGCTTTCTGGAGTAAAGGTTAGGCTAATTTTTTTTTTTTTCCTATTTGGATTCCTTTTATATGGGGTAGGGTTAGGCTCATTTAAATTTTATGTATATTGCTAAACTCCTTGATTAAAAGCTTATATGAAAATAAATTTCCATATTTTACATCATAGAATATACTGTGATATATACATGTGTGTATGTGTGTGTGTGTGTGTGTGTGTGTGTGTGTTTGTAAAGGTATAAAGAGATTAAATATATATATATATATATATTAGAGGCCTAGTGCATGAATTCATTCATGGGTGGGGTCCGGCTAGCCTGGCCATGGGGAGGGGACATGGGTAGTTGGCAGGCCTGCCTGCTGATCGAGCTCCTGGTCTAAGAGACAATTTGCATATTAGCCTTTTATTATTCAGAGATCATAATAATCTGGCCACTCACTGTATATAGTCACACACATACAAACATAGTATGTATGCTAAAACAAGTAACAAAGGTTATGATATTAACATGGCTTACCTTTTTGTCATTACTATCCTGGCTTTCTAAAAATAATGGAAGTATTTATTCTTTGTATGTTTTAATATCTTAGTTATAGAGAATTTGTGGTTACTCAAGATTTGAAATAATTTATCTTTAATAATTCTATTTAAACTTACAATATATAAAAATAATTATCAGACAACTTTTTCTATTTATCTCAAAGTTACAAATGCATTCATTTTTCTATGGTTTTTCTGTCATATACATTGGAAGATTTATTTTTAATTTACTTGTATTTGTATGTATTCATTTTTTATTGAACATTTTTTAGTGTTTGCTGTGTGCCAGGAATGGTTCTTAGTGAACCAAAGAGTCAAAGATATCTGGACTAAATACAGTTCATATTAAGCAAAAGGAGAGATAAAATAAAATTAAATATAAAAATTTTTTAGCCCATTAGAAGTTGATGCATACTTTTAAGAAAAAAAAATGTAGCAGATTAAGAAGTGTCTGGAGTGCTGTGTAATGGGGGAAAGACAGGGAGCACTTTGAAAGTTTAAATGGGTTCTTCCAGTTCATTTTATTGAATATGTAAGATTTATGTAAGGAAAAAGCAAATTGGAAAAAATATAATTTTAAAAAACTAGTTAATGGAACTCATTTTCCAACAGAGGAAATGATTAGAACAAAACTATGTGGCAGGAGTGTAACTTATGTGTCCTAGGATTAGTAAGCATTGCATACTATTGATAAAAAAAAATTGTACAAATTATTATCACAATTATTTGGATTAATCTAATCCTCTGTAGCTTTCTGTGTTCTATTCCTGGCTCCACCACTTACAGGGTCTTCCTGACCTTATGTTATACACTTTACTTCTCTATGCTCTAGTTATCTCTTTTAGAAAATGAATATTTAAAAATGTTTACCACAGAGGGTTGAATACAAGTAACGTATTGTAAACAATGCCTGACACAGTGTAAAAACTAAAACGGGTTCTCTATGATCACCTATACCATCAATATCATTATTTCTAATTCAAAAGGAATTACTTCTGGTTAATAGCAAGTCATTGAACTCCTTCTTTATTACCACAACATAGTATTCCATTGTGTAGATGTACCACAGTTCTTTATTCACTCATCTGCTGATGGGCACTTAGGCTGTTTCCAAATCTTAATTGATTGTAAATTGTTCTGCTATGAACATAGGGGTGCATATATCCTTTCTGATTGGTGGGTCTAGTTTCTTGGGATATATTCCTAGAAATGGGATCACTGGGTCAAATGGAAGTTCCATTTTCAGTTTTGTTTAGGAAACTCCATACTGTTCTCCACAGTGGCTGCACTAGTCTGCATTCCCACCAGCAGTGCATGAGAATTCCTTTTTCTCCACATCCTCACCAGCACTTTGTCATTTGTTGATTTGTTCATGATAGCCATCTGACAGGTGTGAGTTGGTACCGTATTGTCCTTTTGATTTGCATCTCTCCGATGATTAGTGACTAAGTGAAATAAGCCAGTCAGAGAAAAACAAATATCACATGATCTCACTCATTTGTGAAATATAATGAACAACATAAACTGATTAACAGATCCAGAGACAGAGAAACATCGATCAGGCCATCAAACCTCAGAGGGAATGTAGGGAAGGGTGGGGGTAAGGGGACCAGATCAACCAAAGGGCTTGTATGAATGCATATAAGCCTAACCAATGAACACAGACAACAAGGGGGTGAGGGCATGAGTGGGGGATAACAGAAATGGTAATGAGGGATTAAGGGCACATATGTAACACCTTAATTAATAAAGAAAATTTTAAAAATAAAGTGACACGCCGAAACCGGTTTGGCTCAGTGGAGAGCGTCAGCCTGTGGACTGAAAGGTCCCAGATTCCATTCCGGTCAAGGGCATGTATCCTGGTTGCGGGCACATCCCCAGTAGGGGGCGTGCAGGAGGCGGCTGATCAATGTCTCTCTCTCATCGATGTTTCTAACACTCTATCCCTCTTCCTTCCTCTCTGTAAAAAAATCAATAAAATATATATTAAAAAAATAAATAAAATGACACTGAATTTTCACATAAAAAATATCAAGTGATGGAGATTTTTCTTATTCTGGCCAATTGATTGCTTCAATATTTATTCTAGGCTGGCCAATATCAAAGATGTACATTTTTCTTCATCATCTCAGATGCCTAAGGTAGTAAAAAGATTCCTAGAACCTAGAAATCTAAAGTTTGTGGTGTTTTGTTTGTTTGTTTTGTGTGTGTTTTTGTAGTGGACGTTATTAAACCTTTTGCCCAGGGCCATTTTGTGAGGTTGGGAATATCTTGATCAATAAAAAGTGCATTTCCAGTTACACCCAAGGAAAAATACTATTATTTCTTCAGCCTTATTGTTTCCTCTAATAAGAGGTTTTCTTTGTACTCTGACTTGTCTGTTTTAACTCTCAATTTCCCCCTTTTCACAAACATGCATGCTGCTTCTTTCTTCTGATTGCTCATATCCAAATTATTTCTCTTTTCATATCATTTACACTTCTGTTTCCAATTCATTTCCAAATGCCACCTTAAATAGTGAGTAGAATTCCAACTGAAATAATTTTAAATGGGATTATCAGTGATTTTCTATCTATAGTGAATGAAAATGTTTGAGATTAGGAAAGTGAATATAGGAAATTTCGGTGATCTATTCTCATTCTTGGTTTTAACCCCCACACTTATGACTACTGATGAGGGGATTTTATTTATGATATTTTTACTTCTGTTAATATGCTTCATATTCTTAATTATGTAAAATACAATGCTCTCCTAAAATGGGATCTCTGTATAGATTCCTTAAACATTATTTTGACTTCATCACAATTATTATTGATGTCCTATCTTGAGGTTTGCTGGATGAGCTTAGGGTTCCTCCCAAATACAATATTTATTACATATTCTATGTGAACACTCTTTTATGCATGTTGGTCAGATAATTAGAATTTTTTACTTTCATTTTTTTTAGAATTAGAATTATCAAAGCCAAAGGGGAAAAAGTTTAGTATTAGGAACTCAGGAATAATTCATCCAAAAATAAAATCCACCAGACTCTGCTTCTAGTTCTTTAAACCTAATGTTGTATATATTATATCCTATATCTTAAAAATCAAGTTTTATTGTTTTTCAGTTGAGTCTTCTAATGTTGCCTACAGTAATTCACTTACATTTTATTTTTATATGTAAATATAGTCTTGTAAATAATAAGAACCTGCTTTAATATAGTTCCCAAAGCATTGGTTAACTTTTCAAAATTCTTGTGGTATAGAACATCTATTCTATGTGCTGTTAACAACTATTTGTGTGGCTTTCCATCTTTTAGAGTGTTAGTCATACAGGCTCATAGCTGAAAGTTTGGGAAAAAAAATTTCTCTGTCTTTAGCACATGGCTATACAATGACAAGCAGATGTTGTAGAGAACAATATACAGATGTATTGTTTCTTTAGCGAGAAATGGTATAGTCTCTTATGTAACATTCCTTAGTTAGTTTCTGGTATGTTAGTCTTTATTAGGAGATGTGAGTAATGGGAAGAGGTTTAGTCAATAACAGGTACATACATTGGCTGCTCCTTTGACCTATCAAATGCTCCAGGTTGGCTATCTGTCATTGAACAGGGAGAAGCATTGCTGGAGCACCTGGAGCTTTGTATCCCATTCTAGTTTGTTTTTCTGATTGGTCTAGTGAGAAGTCATTTAATTTATTTTGTCCTTAAATTTCTCAACTATAATACAAAAAATGTAAAAGTTTTCCCCAGGCCTCCTTTTCTTTCCATATATATATATATATAAAAATTGATTTTTTACAGAGAGGAAGGGAAAGGGACAGAGAGCTAGAGACATTGATCAGCTGCCTCCTGTACACCCCCCACTGGGGATGTGTCCACAACCAAGATACATGCCCTTGAAGGGAATCAAACCTGGGACCTTTCAATCCACAAGTTGAGGCTGACACTCTATCCATTGAGCCAAACCAGTCTTGGCCCCAGGCCTTTTCTACAAAGCATCCTTATTCTCTTACTCAAAACTTCAGTAAATCTTAATTTATGAGGATTCTCATATGCATTATCCAAAATATCTGTTAAGGTTCCTTCAACTTAATGTATAATTTGGTATTCAGGCAGGGAAAATAGCAACCAAGTTGGTATGATCTGAGATCTACCCACAGACTAATGTGTCTGAAAGCACTATACGTCTTAGCCTTCTATTATAGATTATCCATAACTAGATTTACTCTGTTTAGGCAGCTAGTGATGGAGACACTTTTTCTTTCAGAGATGTTGCCAGACATCTAGCATTTTATATGACACTTACAGCTGCTTTATAACTATTAAAACAATGAATTGTATGAAAATGTTAATGTCTAGACTCCAATAATTTAAGTTATCATAAATAATTTTCCAAATAGAAATAGAGGTCATCATTTGATTAATATTGAAAAGATAAACATAACACAAAACTTTCATTTTTTAATCCAAGTTTTTAGACAATTTACCATCTGTGACATAAATCACAAAGGAAGCCATTGGACTTTTCCAATTAATTATATTATTGAAATTAAGATGAAAGTAAATTCTGCAAAAATCACAGAATTTTTTTTTAAGCACAATCTATTACTATGCTACTGTTTTCAGGCAAACATTTCCTGTTCTGCTTTTGACTCGTAAAATAATTCTTCTAAAATGGGACATGGGATAAATCTTTCAGCTGTCATGATTTAAAAGCAATTTTTATACAGTTTTATTTTTGTTTTTCACTTTTACTTTTCTAAATATCCATGTCTACCTTAAACAAACAAACAAACAAACAAAAACACTTTTCCACAAGTTAGGAAAAATAAAAGTGAATGATATTCTGAATATTTGTGATAACATAATTTATCAAGCATTGTTCAAAATATGTTGCATTATTTTTAATCAACACATCTTACTTTAAAAAGAGAGTAAGTATAATTAGTCAGCCTATAAATAATTAAGGATGACCCTTCAGAGAGGTTTAATCCCTTCTTCTGAAAGTAATGTTTGGCTCAGGATCAATTTATTAGTTAGGAACTACTCTTTGCTTCTATTAGCAGAGACTTGACTTCACTGCCTTTATCATATAATTAATGTTTATTCTTACAAATTAAAGAGGTCCAAGGGTGGCAATCCAGAGGTGGAATAGGCGCTCCATCAGGCAACTAAGAAAATGTGCTCTTTCTGTTTTCAGTACTCCCCTCTTATTCTATCTTCCCTGTTCAAAGAATCTCATAATCCAATACAACTACAATATCCCCAAAACAGTTATGTCTAGGTTCTAGGTAAGTGATAGTATGCAAGTGGATAGAAATCCTCTCAGGGCTGATGTGAAAAATGTTTATATTTCCTACTATGCCCATGTCCTAGTCTCATACAATTTTCTGTTTCACACTGACACACAGCAGGTCATAGCCCAATCTCATCCTCCTAAAGAAATTAAAGGCCTAGGTCCAAGTGTTAAAGACTACTCCTTTATTTTTATTCAGTATGTTTTTCATTATATCTTGGTTTAAACTCTCACTGAGTATTTTTATTATGAAATATTTGCTCTTGACATGTGGGAATTTCCTTTTTATGAGTTGATACATGGAAATGGATTGAAGTTGCATTCAATTTGTAATATTTTCTCAATATTTGTTATATTTTTTTGTGTTTTGTAATATGGACAGGCTTTACCATAATGAATTTCAATTATACTGCTAGAACCAATTCTAGATCAAACTTAACTTTGGTATTTTTCCATGAGATAGTTTATTCAAAACAATTAATAAAAATTAAAACTTTATCTTAACCTCTGCTTCCACTACAGCTATCTACTACATTTATTTTCTGGTGTGGATGTTGCAGAGATAAAAACAACACACACACACACACACATACACACACACACACACACACACAGAAAATTGCCTGACAAGACAGTTCATGGTGTAGGTGAAATGGATCCAAAGTCTGTGTGGTATAGGTGAATGGGAGCCAAACTCATTCTTCCAAGTGATGTTTCCTTCACAGTGGTCATAGACTTTTTCACATTTTGTTTCAATTCTCAACTAGTGTTTATACATGGATTTTGACAAATATCTATATATTTAAAAGCCTAATATGCAAATTGTCCCCTCGGGAGTTTGACTGGGAGACCAGGAGTTTGATTGCTTGCTATTATGTGTGCAGACCACTAGGGGTGGTGCAGAAGGAAGAAATGGAGGCCTCAGCCAACAGCCAGCAGCCAGGGAAGGGAGGCCCTGGTAGCCAGCAGCCACTAGGGACCATACCCATGCACAAAGGTCCTGATCAACCCTGATCATAAGCCAGGCCTAGGGATCGTACCCAGGTATAATTTTTGTGCACTGGGCCTCTAGTTCCATTATAATTACATCACCAACAAACTCTTCGCTGTAATTGTGATAATTCTAAGCACAGTTTGTTCCAAATACCATGAAACAAATGTGGTGTGCAGAGTGAAATATTTCCTGAAAACCTTTTCTTTCATTAAAAATCTAAGTAAATTTAGCCATCCTGTGATAATATCATTGTTATCACAATGAATATATCATCCAAATTCACAAGATAAAAACAATTTATTTTTCATACTTAAAATTAAAAAGTTGAATTTATATACATATAAGTATAACCCATGGACACAGACAATAATATGGTGGAGGCCTGGGATAGAGAGCAAGTGTGGTCTAGAAAAAGTCAATTTAGGATAAATTTAAATAAATAGATAAATAGATAGATGATAGATAGATAGATAGATAGATAGATCAAAAGGCTGCTTTATCTTCCTCAATATAAATTGCTTTGGAATTTGACTTTTTTTTTTTTTTTTTTTTTTTATTGAACGACTTCTTCCCTGAAGGCCTTGCCTGACATGCAACTTTAAAGTTATTCCAGAGTTAATGGTCTCTTGATAGTACACAGTCTTTATTTTTGTTTAGATGTCACAAAATCTTTTAAAAGATATTACTAGCATTCTATTCTTTATCTGTTGTGCTGTTCCTAATTAAGACTAAAGAGCATTACATTTTCATTTTACATCATTAATTTACAAGAAATTATAAATTTTCCCAGGAATAACATTTAAAATAATAAATATATTTTTATCATTTATGAAAACAATTTTATGTCAATAAGTGCATAGTAGGCATATCTAATCCATACACTATAATGTAGAATAAACTGGCATAATAGATTATAATATCTAATGTGTTTAGTCACAGAAAAATATTTTACTTCACATAAAATATAAGATTCACAAATTAATCTTTAATCTCTAGAATTTTAGTGTTTTAGTTAAACAATGACTGATTTAGAAAGATTAGAAGGGTTGAATTTGGTATTATTCAAACCAAATAAATATTGTATTATATTTTATTTGACAAATCCCTTAACTTTTTTGATACTGGTTTTACCATTGTGTATAATCTATCTATCTATCTATCTATTCATATATATATATGTATAATATTCAAATTGACCAGATAGTAGAACATCAAGTTGGCAATGACAAGCACTGACCATCAGGGAGCACTCAACGCAGGAGCTGCCCTCAGCCTGGAGGCACTGATCACCCAATTGGGGCCTGACATCCAACCTCTTGGTCTCTCCCTTGGGCCAGTAGGTTCCAATCACCTGATGGGTAATAGGAAAGCAGGGTTGGGTGTCAGCTGCTGCAGGTGGTGCCAGGGACCCAGTTGCCCTGCCAGTCACCCACACACAGAGTGCCACTTGTGGCTGTGGGGGATGGGGCTGTCAAGCAGGTGAGAATGGCCAAACTCCCTGTCCCTCCCCACAGCCAGCAGGCCCCGATCACCCAATGGGGAACCAGGGGTGGGTGGCTGTGGATGTGGGCGGTGCTGGGGTCCCAATTGCCCCATTGGTTGCCCAACCCACAGAGGGAAAATGGCAGCAGCAAGGGACAGGGCCAGCTGCTGGCAGCTAGGGAAGTTTGGCCCTGTGGTCTCAGGCCAGGCCTAGGGACCCTACCCATGCACTAATTTTGTACATGGTGCTCTAGTGTTCATGACAATATCTGATCTTACTAACTTTGAATAATTGTTTTGTTAAATGAAAAGTATTTAATGATAATAAAAATTAATCATAATATAGCAGTTTAAAAACCTTCAACCATTTTATGTGTATAAAGTAATTGACCTACCAGGAAGATGAAGACTAGTTCCTCATTCCTTCAGTTAGAGTTCACTAGAAGTTAGTTATTACTACTAATTGACTTACTAATTATTAATTGATTAAATACTTGTTTTCCTGTAGCCAATATTTAGAAGGTGAAAATAGACAATAAACAACTATACAAATAAAGTTGATACATCCTGATCGTAAAAAAGAGTAATAAAATAGACCAGACTGTATGAATGGAAATAACTCTCTATGTGGACTTGGAATTTGATGGGGTGGAATTTCTTTATACAGGGTTCTCATGGACGGCTGATCTGAGAAGATGAGGTCTGTGGAATAAGAAGAAGCTAGCCAGCACACCAGTGAGATGTAAAAGTAGCAGAACATATGGCATTAAAGAATGAGATAGGTGGATGTATATTGGAAAAAATGAGAGGAATATTGGCATATTTATTGTTAGATTGGATAAAGCAGAAAAGGGGGGCTTGACTTAAATATCATTGGTTTGAGAAATTGGGTAAACAATATCACTTACTGAAATTAGAAAGAATGTGAGAAGAGCAAATACTAGTACAGAACAGAAGAACAAAAGGTCTGTTTTGAACATATTACATTTGATATATCTATGAAACACGCAAGCAAATATATCATAAAGGATATATGCGTTTGGAACTTAGTGGAAGGATAAATGCCAAAAATATGAATTTGGTAATCATCAATGCATGGAGGCTATTTGAAACCACAGAAAAGAATGAGTTCATGTAGAATTTGTAGATAGACAACATGGTATGAAAGAAAGAAATGGAGTAATTGACTATATGGAAAAGCAGGACTGACATTCAGGTTTTGGCAACAAAGTGTGAATACTATTCAAACAAGATGTGAATATCATTATTCTTGTTCTATGAGCAGCCGTGAGGATGTGTGTAATAGTTCTCACTACTCTGTATAGTCCCTTTAGCCTAGTTTCCTCCACATGTGCTTTTGTTACTCGCAAACTGGGATTTAATCAGAGAGTGTTAAATCTAGCAACGAGTTTAAGAATTGTTCTTTCCATCTGCACTATTTTATAAGTGAGATAAGTGAGGCTCCTAAGAGTTTAATAATTTATATAATTGTACAACTGAAGCTCTAGGCATGCTTTTAAGTTTTGTATTCAACAATTAAGAGTTCTTGATTTAGATGCTTTTCCAATCACCAAATTTCTCTAATAGTCAAACAGAAACCAAGATATTTTCTTCTTTGTATTGGGTGCACATGGCACAAGAAGTGAACTTGAAAAGGAGAAATATTAATAATCTAGAGGCCTAAGGTACAGGGTACAGTCCCTAGTGGCTACTGGCTGCCAGCCGGGGTCTTCATTCCCCACTGTTGGCTGCCAGTTGGGCCCTTCCTTCATTCTGCATCACCCCCTGAAGGTCAACACATGCTGAATTCCTGGTTGGTCGAACTACACTTTGCATATTAGGCTTTTATATATATACTAGAGGCCCAGTGAATGAAATTCATGCCCTGGGGGTATCCCGTCAGCCTGGCCTGCATCCACCTTTTCCTAGTCCAGGAGCCCTTGGGAGATGTCCGACTAATGGCTTAAGCCTGGGGAGCAGGCCTAAGCTGGCAGTTGGACATCCATAGGGCTGCCATGAGTCCGGCTTCTGGCTCAGCGGTGCTCCCCCTGTGGTGGGAGCACAGTGAAAACTAGGGAGCAGCTCCTGTGTTGAGTGTCTGCCCCCTTGTGGTCAGTGTGTGTCATAGACTTGTCATTCTGCTGCTTGATCAATTTGCATATTAGCCTTTTAATATATAGGATTATATAGGATATAGATATTATAAAAAGTAAATTATTGTCCCAATTTTTCCTTTGTGAAGATAAAAGCAAATATAGATATATAAATTGCAGTTTTGAAAAATTCGTGTTCAAACCTATTAAATGGTTTATTATAATATAAAAATAACTTGTATTTTTCAAGTTATAAGATATATATTTTTTTTACTCTCCTCACAGAAAATTCTAAACCTCTTATTTTCAAGAAACTAAAATGATGTACATAAAGATGGATACAATGCATTTACACTGTTGGGAAATTTAATTAATGTTTTTTTCTATTGACTTCTATTTTTATATAATTACAATGTCTATAAATGCAATTTTGAAGTTCCCAAGTGCAGTATGTAGGCACAGATATAAATTTAAAGAGTCTCATCAATGAAAATTGCTTTTGAAGTTGTAAATAAAACCATTTATTTTCATATAAAATCTTTCCAACAGAGGATCTCAAAACATATTTAATTGTGACATGATTTATATAGAGCAAAAACAGTGCCAAGAAAAGTCTTTATTTTTTTCTTCATATAAGAGCATCATGCTACAAGGATAAATGGCCACCAAATATCTGCTTCACAAATTACTAAAATGAATATATATATATATATATATATATATATATATATATATGTATGTGTAAATATATACACACGCATATATATGTTTAATCCAAGTATATTGTTCTATAATACTTAATTATTATTTCTCTTCATAGTTATGATTTTTTCATAATTATTGTACATCTACTGAACCTATTCATTGGACAGTTAAGAGTACCTGTGTGTCTTCTATAATATTAAATAATAATCAAGGCCATTTGCTAATTCTTTGTTGTCAATCAATTTTCTTGTGAATTTTAAGATAATGCAGAAACTTACACTGTGGATAAAATTTTCCTTTCAAAGCTCATATAATTTTCAACAACATAATTTCTTATATGTATACTTTCTTTCTAATATTTTTCAATATAAAATGTATTTTTTAAAAATCATATTAAAATTTTAAAAATGCAAAAAAATAGCAATAAACAATTAAATTAGGAAATATTTGTATTATATAATAAAGAAATAATAAATATTAAGGGCCTCTAACTCAAAGTGAGTGTTTATAGATAGATAAGATTTCAAATTACACACAAAAAAGACAAATTTCGTAAGTGATTTTTGTGAATGTATTAGTTGAGTTTATAAAAATATATAATGGAAATAAAACAATTTTTAATTATCCTATCTAACAAAAGAGTAATATGCAAATTGACCATACCCCTGCTACACCCACAAGTCAGGACCACCAGCCACACCCCAAGGGAATACCCATCCTGATCCACAACACCCTTCAGAGTGAGTATGCAAGTTAGCCCAACCAAGATGACTGTGGCCACAGAGATCAGGAGGGAGGCTTGGATTACCCCTGGAGATGAAGGAAGCCAAGTTTTTCTCAAACCCTAACCATCCATGCCTCTGCTTAAGGCAACAAAGTTTCAATGGCTGCTGCTGCTGCAGATCAAGCAGAAGGCTTGGCTCCACTCTAGACTTCAAAGTTTCAATTGTAGAAGATAAATAAATCCCAGATACCAGGGCCCACGCTTCGGTAGCCAGGGATGTTGACGGCAAGCAAATCACCACAGGCCCCTCTCCCAGGCCACTCCATGCCCCAAGGGAATACCCATCCTGATGCAGGACACCCTTCAGGGCAAACCAGTTGGCCCCATCCATGTACCAGGCCTCTATTCTATCTAATAAAAGAGTAATATGCAGATTGACCATCACTTCAACACACAAGATAACTGCCCCCATGTGGCCGAAAGATCCTGTCCCCATGTGGACACAAGATGACCACCACAAGATAGCTAGCAGGGGAGGACAGTTGGGAGGGACCAGGTCTGCAAAGGAGGGCAGTTGTGGGCAATCAGGCCTGCAAGGGAGGGCAATTGGGGATGATAAAGCCTGTAGGGGAGGGCAGTTAGGAGTGACCAGGCTGGCAGAGGAAGGAGGTTGGGGGTGACCAAGCCTGCAGAGAAGGGCAGTTTGGGGGGCCCAGACACACAAGGGAGGGCAGTTAGGGGCAAACAGGCTGACAGGGGAGCAGTTGGGCATCAATCAGGCTAGCAGGGGAGTGGTTAGGGGGTGATCAGGCTGGGAGGCAGAAGTGGTTAGGGGCAATCAGAAAGACAGGCAGGTGAACAGTTGGGAGCCAGCAGTCCTGGATTGTGAGAGGGATGTCCGACTGCCCGTTTAAACTTCTTGTTTATAATATTTCTGAATAGATATTTCTATATTATATGTAAACATAAAATAAATGATAAATAAAATTAATGGAATTTACTATGTAAATAGTAAGGTGGTTTTCTTTCTTTCTTTCTTTCTTTCTTTCTTTCTTTCTTTCTTTCTTTCTTTCTTTCTTTCTTTTAGGAAACATTCTTCAAGATAAACTTCAAAACAATCTAAACAAAACTTTAGTATTGGGAATTGAGTTGTGGTAGAGGGAAATTTTTTCTTAACGTCTTGAATTTTTTGAAAGAGAAAGAGTAGTGAATTATCTTGATAAATTTGCATTTGTTTAAAATTACAGAAACATTTAATTATGGCATGTAATAAAATATATTCCATTTAATTATATATCATTAAAATATATTAGTTTAATTATTTAAATATGCTTTGTTATAAATTATATGCTTTATTTATACATGTATTATATATAATTCATATATATATATATATATATATATATATATATTTTTTTATATATAATTTCTTGCTGGAGAGAGCAAGCAAGGTTAAGCCATTTTTTTTTCCAGAGAAGTAGTTTAAAATATAAGATTACATGTTTTTGTGAAAAATAGGAAAAAAGTAGGTGATTTTGACATACCCAATCAATACTGGGATTTTTTTGTTTGTTTATTTGTTTGTTTGTTTATCTTTGTATCATAAAAGTTTTCAAAATCATACAAAGTAAACAGAATAGTCTAACTAATCCCCCATTGAACCATCATCAGCCTTGGAAAACTGTTAATATTCTGCCATTTCTGTTTCATTATACCATTACTGCAATCCACACTCAAACATTCACTTTTGGTTTTTCAAGTGTGTGTATATAAAGCGACATAAAATCTCTATAACCCCAGAACATTTTGTTCATTTGCTATGATGCTATTCAAATATCTTTGATGAAGTGTCTTAATCTTTTACTTATTTATATTTATTGAATCATTTGCTTTCTTTGTATTAGATAGGTGCAATTTCTTTATACATATTCTCAAAATAAAGCCCTTTATCAGATATTTTGTTTGCAAATTTCTCCTACTATACATATTGTCTTTTCATATTCTTATCAATGTCTTATGAAGAGCAAAATTTCTAAAGTTTAGTGACATTCAAGTCATCAATATATATTTAATATGTAGATGGATATTATCATTTCCAAATATTTTCTCTCATATAATATTTCAAAACAGTTTAATGTTAACAAAAATTCTGTTATGATTAATTTACTATTAATAAATAAGTATATTAATAAAGATGGAAAATACAAACTACTAAAGAATGCCCCTTTATTTAAATTTTAAAGGTATTATTATTGAAAGGAAAATTATTATCCTTTTTATTTTTTATCATTATTGTGTCATAACACATTTTATGCTTTTACAGAGTATTGTTTTGAAATTATTTTTATTTTCTTAAAGAACTATTATATATAATGTTATATATTTACATGAAAAGAGAAAAATGCAAATTATCATGCTACCAGCCAATCAGAGTGACCATGCAAATTAACCTGAAAACATGACGGCAGCCTCTGCCACTCTAGCCCTGTGGGGGTCAGAGAAGTCAGGCGCCAGCACCTGTGTCTGGCTGTAGCCCTGGAGATGAAGAAGCCACCTGCCCCATAATTCCAGACCACAGCCAGCCTGAGAAGTTGCCCACACTGCATCCCAGGGAAGACCGAGAAGCCACCCTCCTGTGGTGCAGGCACTGGCACCTGCAGCTGGCTACAACCTGGTAGAAGTATAAGCTGCCCACCCCGCTGTCCTGGGCACCAGTACCTGTGGCTGGCTGTGTCCTGGAGATGGAGAAGCCACCTACCCTGTGGTTCTGGATGTCAGCACTTGTGGCTGCAGCCCAGGTGAATCCACCTGACCACCATCCCCTGCAGCTGTAGCTGGCCTGGGTGCCTATGGCTGACCAGAGGGAGGGAAGCCCAGATTCTGGGTGCCTATTGTCAGCTGGAAGAGGGAATCCTAGGTCCTGGGTTGGGGGGACCGCGGAAGAGGTGGTCAGGAGCAATCAAGCCATCAGGGGAGCAGTTAGGGGCAATCAGGCAGGTAGGAGAGCAGTTAGGAGCCAGCAGTTCTGGATTGTGAAAGATATGTCTGACTGCCCATTATCCCCTGAGAAGTATGTGTCTGACTGCCAGTTATCCCCTGAGAAGCCAGGTTGAGGGACACCCTCCCCACCATTGCACAAATTCCGTGCACTGGGCCACCAATATATAGTTGGCCTGAAGTTGAGCTCAAGGATTGTGGAAAAATAATTATGTATAATTTAAAAACAAAACAAAACAAAACAAAAAACTTGATTTATAACATCAGATAACAAAAGTTTAAATCATAATAAGTTGTCTATGCTTAACAATCTTTATCTTCAACAATGGTAATATCATATGATATCTTGAAAAATGCGAGGTTACTTGATTTTTTTTTTTTTAATATTCTTAGAGGCTCCCTGAATCCTCTCAAAGATCCCTTAGTCATTTTTGGAGAACACAAATGTGTTTTTTCCCCATATGCCCTTGTTTAAAAAAAAAAGTATTATAGCACTCAAGGCAAAGCACAAAAGAAAGTAAGATTTTTCTTAGATCTTCACTACAAGGAGAAAGTTCTAATTGGTGACACTGCATAATTTGAAAAATTGCTACTGAAAAAGTAATTTGTAGCCTATATTTCAAGATTCTGGCAAGTTCCCTTGATTCAAAATTATATCAATTCCATCCAAAGGCACTCAAAATAATGAAAATTTATATCAATTAATATAGAAATATGTAGTCTGTTTAGTTAGGTACAGATTATATCTTATCTTTATCTAGTATTTTAGGGTCAGGTATGCCATGTATATTTCATTAACCTAGCAAACTACTGCTCAAACTAGGTTTTCATTATTTTCAGAATTGTATTAATTTGAAAACAAAATTAAATCAATGGACATGGAGAGAACAATGTTTAAAATAGCATATTTTTTTTTCATCCTCACCACCCTATAGATGTAGACTCAGATACTACATCTATAGACATCAAGTCAGCCCTGGCCAGGTAGCACAGTTGGTTAGCATCATCCCCAAGCGCCTACATTGAGGTTTAGAATCCGATCAGGACACATAGAAGAATTATCCAAAAAATGCATAAATAAGTGGAACAACAAATTAATGAAATTAATGTATGTTTTTTCTCTCTCTTTCATTCCCCTTCCCCTCAATCAATCAATAAATGAGAAAAAGAAAGACATCAGGTCATTATAATGTATAGTATATTAAGTTGATTATGTCAAGTATAGAGTATAATGGAGAACAATGCATTTTCAATAAATGTTTGGGGGGGTGATAAACAATAGCTGATTAAAGAATGAGCATAAGAACAAATAAATGAAAAGATGTTTGAAATTTCAATTTAGTTTGTACATAAGAAAAAAAAAACATTCACAGACAAATGAAGACTTTACAAATTAGGTAAAACACCTGATTTCTCATTAATGATTTTTCTCCTTTATGGTGATATTTCCTTTTAGGTATATTTTTGAAACAAATATAAATATCTTCCAATTAATTGAGGAATCTCATTTTCCATAATTGCACTTAACTAACATTACTTAAACAAAAAGATAAAGTGTGCTTATTGAAAATAAAGTGAATTAGCTTTGTCAACAAAAACAGTTCACAAAATTATGTATGTCACAGTGCTATGTGTTGTATAGTAAGAACTTAAAAAATACTTTATCCTAAGAATTAATAGTTTATAACAAAATACTGATACTAAATAAAAATAATTAAGCTCAATTGTTTTTGCAAAAGGGACAAACATAAAGCAACATAGAATTGAGCTTTAGATTAAGTGTTACCTTTTTTTTCCATTAAAAGTATAGCTTTTGTTCTTATTGAAATAGCCAGAGTAGACTCCAATGTGAATGCAGGTGAAATTCACAAGTCCAATCCTATCTAATAAAAGAGCAATATGCAAATTGAATGTACCCCTGCTACACCTACAAATCACGCCCACCAGCTATACCCACCAGCCAATCAGGAATGTGTATGCAAATTAACCCAACCAAGATGGTTATGGCCACAGAGAGAGCAGGAGAGAGGCTTGGGTTCCCCGGTGATGGCACAAGCCAAGCTTGCCACACATCTTGGCTGGCCCAGGCCTCTACTTAAGACTATAAAGTTTCAGTTATAGAAGATAAATTCCAACATAAATGGCTGCCACCACAGAGGGAGCAGAAGGCTTGGCTCCACTCCAGGCTACAAAGTTTTAATTGTAGAAGATAAATAAATCCCAGATACCAGGGCCTCTGCTTGGGTCACCCAGGGGCATGGCCAGCCTACAAACCACCACAGGCCCCTCAACCAGGCTGCCCCACTCCCCAAAGAAAACCCCACTCTGATCCAGGACACCCTTCAGGACAAACCAGCTGATTCCCACCCATGCACCAGGCTTCTATCCTATCTAATAAAAGAGTAATATGCATATTGACCATCACTCCAACACACAAGATGACTTCCCCCATGTGGTCAAAAGATCCTGCCCCCATGTGGACATAAGATGGCTACCACAAGATGGCCAGCAGGGAAGGGCAGTTGGGAGGGACCAGGCCTGCAAAGGAGGGCAGTTAGGGGTAATCAAGCCTGCAAAGGAGGGAAGTTGGGGTGACCAGGCCTGCAAGGGAGGGCTGTTAGGACTGACCAAGACTGCAGAGGAGGGCAGTTAGGGGAAATCAGGCTGGCAGGGAAGCAGTTAGGCATCAAACCAGCTGGCAATGGAGTGATTAGGGGTTGATCAGGCTGGCAGGCAGAAGCAGTTAGGGGCAATTTGGAAGGCAGGCAGGTAAGCAATTGGGATCCAACAGTCCTGGATTGTGAGAGGGATGTCCAGGATCGGGCCTAAATGGGCAGTGGGACATCCCTGGAGGGGTCCCAGATTGAAGAGGGTGCAGGCTGGGCTGAACGACACCCCACCCAGTGCACAAATTTCATGCACCAGGCCCTAGTATGGTTATAAGTTCCATCCTGAAAAATGATGTTAACCTTTATAAGTAAAAAGAAAACAATTGTGGATAAAGAAGCCTAAGGCACATTCTATGGAAATATTTCACCCAAGTCCCTAGGATGCATGTTCTTATGGGATTATAAATTTGATAGCCAAGCAAAACTTTTTAGATGAACTGAGTTGCTGCCTTCTTTCTTTCCATTTTTTTGTATTATGACCTATCCTATTGGTGCTTTAAGACAACCACCCAAATGTCAAAGGGTTTATTAAGCATTTTCATATTCCAACCAAAATGTTTTACCAGAGAAGGGAAAAGGCCATGGTACTAATATTAATCTAAATCTTGGGAGAAACCATATGATATCTCTCACAAAGTATAAATATTTGCACAATGTATTTCTTACAATGCCTTCAGTTCTTTTGTAAACACAGGAGAAAACTAAATACCATAATGTATGCAGGCACCAAAACCAATATAATATATATGTTTATTTTATAGGATGTGAAATCTTACTGTTTTTAAATGGTTTTTTAACCAGTTATCCAGCTTGAGACAAAACAATATCAAAAGTCAAAAATACCATTTTTAATTAAAATAATAAGGAAGTTAAATAATACCTCATTGTAATAATTAGTGTTTCTAAACTTAGTTTCCAGAAGAAAATTACATAGGAATGCATTGTCCAGGCATGGAGTCCACGATTAGGCAAACACAAGCTGGGTATGACTCTTTTCACTTTTTCTACTTCATTTCTGTATCTATTTCTCTGTATCCCCACCCCACCCTGTAAACATGATATTATATTTTAAGCACCCCTCATTAGAATTTTGCTCAGAATAGAGGGTACACATATTGAATGTTTTAGATACTTGCTCTGGGTATCACCAACACAGAACAAACATTGAGGAGATTCCTAAACGCTCTCCCCCAACACACACACATTGAGGTCATCTCTGTCATTATAAATACACCATTCACCCTAGCTGGTTTGGCTCAGTGAATAGAGCCTTGGCCTGGGGATGGAAGAATCCAGGGTTTGATTCCAGGCAAAAGCACATGACCTGGTTGTGGGTTTGGTCCCAAGTGGGGGATATGCAAGAGACATCCAGCCAATCATTTTCTCTCATCATTAATGTTTCTCTCTCCCTTTCCCTTCCTCTCTGAAATCAATAAAAATATATATTAAATATATATTAAATATATATATATGTATATATATATGTATATATATATATATATATGTGTGTGTGTGTGTGTGTCTGTGTGTGTGTGTGTGTGTGTGTGTGTCTGTGTGTCTGTGTATGTATATATATATATATTTTGCAGGCCTGGTGCACAAAATTCAGCCAGGCCTGTGCCCTCTCACAGTCCGGGAGTCCTGGGGGTAATGTCTGACTGACAGCTTAGTGGGCTTAAGCCGTCAGTCAGATATCCTTAGCATTGCCACAAAGGCGGGAGTGGCTCCTACCATTGTCGCTGTGCTGACCAGCTGTAAGTCCAGCTCCTGGTTGAGCAGCACTCCCTGTGGGAGCACATTGACCACCAGGGGCAGCTCCTGTGTTGAGTGTCTGGCCCCTGGTGGCCAGCATGCATCATAGTGACCAGTCATTTCCCCATTCGGTCATTTGCACATTAGCCTTTTATTATGTAGGATACGCTGTAGATGAAATCCCCTAGAACCATAAGAAATGCAAAACATTCACAGTTAACTCATTCTCAAATTCCCCCATTTAAAATCAAATTGCCCCCTGTGGGGCATGTGCTGCATCTTGGGAACCACTTTTCCTCTTTGAACTTCATTTCTGAATACATACGCATATACCATGGGAATTGTAATTTCTTCTCTGCCTACCTCAGTGGGTTGTCATGAGGAGGTTCTGAGCTAATAAACCTAGAAATGTTTCATCAAATAAGTGATATCTAAAAGGGAAGGGATTTTTATTTTTATACCCATGGATACCCTAGCAGGTAGCAGGTGCTGATTAGAGAAGGAGGGCATGATTGTTTCCTGGGATTGTAGCTATGGAAGCTTTGCAGAGGGTTTCGCAGGCTTCGGAGGAGTGGGCTCTGGCCAGCAGCCCTGTAGCAGTGGTTATCCTAGAGGTGCTGGTGGGGAGGGGGGACAGGGCATTAGGGGGGCAGTGAGGCTGAAGGGGGACTAACTGTCAAACCTCCCCACTTGGTGCCATTCTTTAAATTGTACCTGGCTGTTTCACAGCTGTATTTGCTCAGGGTGCGGCACCAATCTCCTGGAGCTGAGTGGGGGTCAGGCCAGGGCAGGACCTGGCGGGCTCAGAGGGTGGGTTTAGCCACATCCCCAGTGAGGTTCAGTGTGCTTCAGCTGCAGAGACGGCGATGCTGCTATCGGGGGAAGGATCTGATCCTGGTGGGCTGCTCGGGCCTGCCTCCACCCAGGTCTGAAGTTATAGGGAGGAAAGAATTGCCCAGCCCCAGTGAAGGGGGCCCAGCAGCAGGCCCTGGATGCCTCAGGGTGCTATTGTTGTGGGCACCCCAGGTTGGGGTGGCTTGGGAAGAGATCAGGAATTGAAGGTGTGGGCTGCAGCTACCTCTGAAGCTGAGTCTTCTCCCCATCTGGTCATCCTCCCCATCCCCCTGGGGGTACATGGGCTTGGGTAGGGAGTCTGTGCAGGAGGATCAGAAGAGGTCCTCATAGCCACTCCCTCTTCAATCTTGCAATCCTGGCTCCTGTCAGGCACTCTCCTCAGACCCCTGGGAACTTCACTTGGCCTCCAGCCCACTGCTGGGCTTGCAGCCTCCTGCTGGTCTGTCAATATGCAAATTGGACCTTACTGGGACACTGTAAGGGACAATTAGCATATTACCTCTTTATATGTATATATATTTTTCTCTCTTTTTAAAATGTTATAATCTTCATAAACTTTCACAATATTAACATTTTAATGATTTAGTATTATCTCATTATAAGAAAATACATTTGAAATGATAGAAGAAAGTTACAAGCATTCCCTACCAGTTAGAAATACTAGCAACGCATTAGAATAACTACTTTGGACTTTTTCCTTTACTGGTTTCATATAGAAGCTCCTTCTGAATATGAAAACTGTATATGAAAACCGTTTTCTCATGCTGAGAGGCTGTTTTTCAACTTCACTCATAAAGATAACATTTATATTAATGCTTCATGATTTATAAAATTTCTTATTATTGCCTGTTTCATTTATATTTAAGCTGTTATTATAAATTAAAATGTGTGCATGTATTATTTATAAATCAGTGCTTAATTATGAACTATGTCACTTAATATTGTAACAGAAATGTTAGATTATACAAAAAGATACTTATTTTGATTTTTAAATAAGAACCTCAATACAAGGATTATTTTCACAGAATCAAAGCACCGAATAGCATTGAACTGATATTGTTAATAACTCCTCAGTTAATAATGCCCAGATACTCATTTTCTTTAAAAAAAAAGAAAGAAGTATTTTTATTGATTTCAGAGAGGAAGGAAGAGGGAGAGAATGAAGCATCAATGAGAATCATTCATCAGCTGCCTCCTGTACGCCCCCTAGTGGAAATTGAGTCTGGAACCTGGGCATGTGCCCTGAGTGGGAATCAAACTGTGACCTCCTGGTTCATAGTTTGATGCTCAACCACTGAACCATGCCAGCTGGGCAGGTAGATACCGACTTTCTATGTTTGTATTTAGAGAATGTAATGTACCTAGAGACAATACAGTGGGGAGATTAACTGCACTGGTATTATAGACAGTTTGCCTGTGTTCAAAACACTGTTGTGTCACATATTAGATGTATCAGCTTGAGTGAGTCATTTAGACTATTTTCTCCTTCTCTCTCATAAAATGCAGTGATGGTAAAAACTATTATGGTAGGAAAACATTGATGGGGTCACTTAAGCTTTTCTACTCCTTTCCTGTTAACCTGAACTCTATTAATCTGCTTTGCTGCATTTCTGCAATGTCTTAATTGTTAAAAGGGTGTATTTTTATCTAATTCAGATTGTTGTGTGTGTGTACTGGCATGAAGATGTGCTTTAATTTAAGTCGGTTTTAGTGTAAACACAATTCTGAGAAATGGCTGGGATAATAGTAGGTCAGAACATTGCATTCCTGGCATAGGCAGAAGGATGGATAAGAGCACAACACCTCCTGGAGTAGTGTCTCTCCCAAAGCATGATTCTGAAGTATAACACTAGATATTTAATGATACTGAAATATATGCTAATGTATTATTCATTTATTCAATTTACATATACTTGTTAAGTGCCTACTCACCTACTTTGTATTAGGTGCTGCACATAAGCACAAAATCGATGTGATTCCTAATACAGCTCAATGAAGACAGACAAAAAAATCAGGTTATAGGTAGATAGAAGGTTCTGATTTTCACAAGAGAGAGAATTTAGAGAGAGTGCACGAGCTTGAAGCACAAACAATGAGAGCATCTGATTTAATTTCAAAAATCAGGGAAGGCCTCCATAAGAAAGTGACAGGTAAACAACCATATGAGTCACCACTGAGCCTCCTTCCATGTGCCTGGTCCATGAACTGTTCCGTTTTAGAACACATGCTAAAATACAAAAGCCGAAACCGGTTTGGCTCAGTGGATAGAGCATCAGCCTGCGGACTGAAAGGTCCCAGGTTCGATTTCGGTCAAGGGCATGTAGCTTGGTTGCGGGCACATCCCCAGTAGGGGGCGTGCAGGAGGCGGCTGATAGATGTCTCTCTCATAGATGTTTCTAACTCTCTATCCCTCTCCCTTCCTCTCTGTAAAAAAATCAATAAAATATATTTTTAAAAAATAATATAAAATACAAAAGTCTTTTAACTTCGTTCAAAATTCTTTCAACTCATTGTATGATCAGTATTTTGTTTTTGTTTTTTTTACGAAGAGAGGATTTAATTATCTTACCTGCATTTGGGGGGGGCATGATCAAAAAATTCTGAATCTAGAAATCTTATTTCTTAAGACCTATTTTCTATTCCAGTTACACTTTCCTTTATTGAGTCTTGTTTTTATAAAAAGTTCTATAAATTTCAAGAAACAAATCAAAAGGGAATCACACATTTGGAAGAACTTACATATTTTCACTATGTAAGAGATAAATGCAGTGTGTCTTCCTTTGATCAGAGAGGAGCCTCTGAAGAATTAAGTCTGCAGTAGACACAGAGGGATAATGTGCCCAGCATCTTTGAATTTCATTTTGACTAAAATTATGCATGTCCTTCTGATATTTTAAAGATCACTTGTCATTATAATCTCTGAGTTTGTAATATGGTAGATTAACAGTCCTAAAGAAGCACCTCATTCAAAAAAAAATGATTCTTTAATTTCAGCTCATCCTCTTTCTGACAAATGTAGAAAGTGTGCCAGCTGACTTCAAACCAAGATTCTGTTTGAATGTTTGTGTGATTAGTAGTTGTTCATGTCTCTGGCATATATTGCATGAATTGCTCATTAATTTCAGGGGTTTTACAGGAGTTGGAGGAAGAAAGAGAGAGATACATGTACAAAAGTGTTAGATATAGAGAGTGGGAAAGGGAAGCAAAGAGAGAGAATGAAAGAGAGAGAATAATGACTGATGAAATGGATTTTGATGGCCATCATGATAGATTACTTTTGCAAGAGCTCTATAGTGAGAGTGGCTCTCTTAGGGTTTCCAGAAAATTTACTCACAAACTTCTGAGACTGAGAAGTCCCACAAACTGCTGTCTGCAAGATGGAGATCAGAGAAGACCAAGGTGCAATTCTTTCCCAAAAGCCTAAGAGCCAGGGAAACCAATTGTTTACATCCAAATCTGTGGACCAGAGAAAATAAAGTGAAATGTCCTGATCTAAGCAGGGAAAAGATAAAAATCCTTTTCTTCTATCTTTTATTCGGTTCAGGCTCTCCTTGGAATGATTAGATGAGGCAATTCATATTACAGATGGAAATCTACTGAGTCCCCTGATTTAAATGCTAGTCTAATCTAGGAATACCTTCACAAGCACGCCCAGAAATAATGTTTAATCTGGTACCTCATGGCCAATCAAACTGGCTAATAAAATAAACCACAGTGGTATTAGGATCAAAAGAAAAACGAACTATTTTAATATAAGCAATTAGACAACAAGAACAAAACCTTTCTAAAGTCTGTTATAGTCAGGTTTATAGGGACAAATAAGACCTGAATTTGGAATCAGGTCAATGTTTCCTTCCCCTATTTCAGATGGAATGCTATTGTGTTTCATGAACTTCAGTACTCTGAGAACTCATATAAGTTTATAAGTAGAGGCAGAGTTAAAATACCTCAATGAAGAAGCCAGGGCAGATGAAATTGTGTGGAAATTTTTTAAAACACATAGAACTACCTCTAAGATATCTCAGAGAAGATTAGATAAAACAACCAAAAGTTAATACTGCTGAGTTCTTGTAGTTATAAAAGGTGGGAACTAAAAGTTCAACTAATTAGTACATGAGAGGTTATGTAAGCCATGTTTCCCAAATGTTGATGGTAGGACTTTAAAGGAACAAACACATTCCCAAGATCTGGGTTTGGGTCATTGTGACACCAAACTGCATCAGCATTCTTATGAGTTAATAGGGAACAAGGAAGAGCATTTCAATAAGTCAATGATGAATCAACAGCATAAAACAGTTAGGTTATTCACAGTAACTTTTACTTTCCAGTAGTTTGCTTTAGCAGTATTAATTTAAAAATAAACTATGACCAGTGGAATAGTCTTACCATGTACCTTTTTAATGCCCACATTATTGAATATTTTTACCTTGATGTAATTATAAAGAAATGGTTCTAATATTGTATTAACAAATTAAAATGGTAGGATCTATTCTTCATACCTATTTCACTATTATTTTATGAAAGCCACAAGTTTGAAAATCATCAATTATTTAGGTGACACTTTTAGGTTATTTTTACTTCTGCCTTTCTTGAAATAGTTGGTTCAACTTACTTTACTATATTTTTATTAAAATGATGACAATCTTTGGCACATGTTCAAAAATTAAATGCTCATTACTTAGTGGCTTATATGTTAAAAAATTAAAGAAAAATACTTCCTAGAAAACTCACTTGGGTTGTCAAAGAGTAAATTTTTCAAAATGTCTTTAACATTATTTATAATTGCTCATTTACTTTCAGAACATTTCCACTGTTCCATCAAGTGGTAGAATCTATGTCTTCACTCCTTGAATGGGAAGGATTCTCTCTTCTCATTAAAACTAATAGAATAAGAAAATACAGATGCTATGTAACTGAAATTAGACCATATAATAGGATAGAACTTTATCTGAATCTCCTTTATTTATTATGAAATTAAACACACATGGGGAAACCCATCTTTAGCTCAGCTTCTTGTTAACAGCCAGCCTAAACTTGACAGTCATGTAAGAAATGGACCATCTTGCATATGGATTCTCCAGCCTCATGGAAGTTTCCCCTGTTGATGCTTCATGAAACAACACGAAGGCCCACCTAAATTGCAAAGTAATCAATAAAGTCACTGGCATGTTTTTAAAACCCTAAGTTTTGAAATGGCTAATTTTGAAACAATAAGCAATCAGAATATCAAAAGTTAATAGATTTTAAGCTACCCAAAAATCAACAAATAAGGCAAAATGAGAGGAGCAGATTCTTCAACTGCTATAGTGGATAACTGTGTAACAGGTCTTCAAAGGATTATTTAATGTTCTAACCAATAAACCTTTGTTTGGCTTATTATGCACACTTTATTAAGACACATACTCTGTACATGCCAGCTTGTCTGTATAATATTTTATCTATAAAATAAGCAAATGATTTTTGTCCTAAAGAGAGAATAACCACAAATGCATGGCTTTATTTCCATATAGGAAATAAACTATTTTTCCATCTATTAGTAAACATACTACTGTATTCCTTTAACTATTTTAGTATAGATACTTAGTCTCTTAAGGTATCTTTGAATCAGATTTATCATCCTATGTATTACCTCATTAATGAGTTAAGAGCATTTTTGATAATATGTTTATATTAAAATGATAATCACCTTTCCTTGAAAACTATACTTTTTTGAAAAATATATTATGACACGGGTAAGGTACATATAGTTTAGATGAGAGGAGCTGATGATGTCAGTGAAAATGGCAAAGTAATGGACCTCCAAAAATTATTTCCAATATAACAGCAAAAAAAGAAACTTGGAGAAATGGTCACAAGTAACATTTTAAAATTCAGAAATAAAATGCAGCAATCTGAGGAGTGTTTATTCAAGTAAATATGTCTAAATGTCAGTAAAAATAATAAGCCTGGTAGCGTTTTTACATAGGCTATTTTCACCCTCCTCTCTCCAACTCTGTGGTAGTTTGAAAACCAATAGAAGCAATCATAGTGAAAGCAAGTCACCTGTCAGCCACTGGAGAGGGCAAAAAACGTTGGAGTTCCTTCAAAACCTTATTCCAAGAAAAGTTATTATTTGTCTTATCTGGGATTCCCCTAAAGACTCTTTTAAATAGAATGCTTTATTTGACCTGCCTCAGAGCTCATCCAGTGCAAAGCCTTTTCTCTAGGAACAATTGTCAAAAACAATTAGAGGCAAATGTTTATTTTGGCTGCACCATATAGTAAAGAGGTAAGCAGAAGAGACCTGAGAAGGTGTTAATGTTAGAAGGTGCTAAGCTCTCACCTATTGTTGATATGGAGACTCAATGGAAGCCAACCTGAAAAAAATGGTATCAATTGCCATGTTGAGTACTGAAGCCAACCTATGATGCACAGAGAACATTTTTGGTTAAATTGAGAGATTAATGATTTATAGAAATATGTGACCAACAACTGACCACTCTGTTAACCAATAAGAGTCTTTAATACATGACAAAAATGCAAACTTGAAAGTTATTTCATAAAAGTTACTAAAACAAACACCATTACTAGCTAGCAACAACAAGCCCTGGAAAAAAGAAATTGATTTCCAGAGTTACATTATATTATTTAACATGTTCAATTTTCAACAAAAAATTATAGACTTGGAATTAATAAGAAAGTATGCTCATACATAGAAATGAAAACAATTAACAGAAACTCTTTCTGTGAAAGGCCAAACATAGAATATACCAGATGAAGACTTTAAAACAGTTATTTTAATTATGTCCAAAGAACTAAAAGAAATCATCTCTAGTGAAATAAAGGACATGGTGAGAATGATGTGGTGAGAGGATATCACTAAAAAGATATAAATTATTAAGAACTAGATAAAAATTATATAATTAAAATGTGCAAATGTTAAAAGAAAAAAAATAGAATAGAGAGCTCAATAGCAGATTGGACCCACTTAAAAAATAAACCCGAAAACTTGAAGATAGATCAATTTACTTAGTCTTAGAACAGAAAGTTAAAAAAAATGAAATAAATTAATAGACCTTCAGAGACCAGTGGCCATCATCAAGTAAAATAAAATTTATGTCTGGCAATTTGCCTTTATAGTGGAAGTCTAAAGAAAGGAAAGAAAGTAGCAGAAGAATATTTGAAGAAATAATGCTCAATAACTTCCAAACTGGGAAGAAATATAGTAATCTACACATTTAAAAAGCTCAACAAACTGGAAGCAGGAATAACTCAAGGAGATACACACCTGGATACATCATAATCTAACTCTTATAAGTCAAAGACAAAAATATTCTTGAAAGTAGCAAGGGAAAAGTTACTCATCATATATAGGAGATCCTTAATAAGATTAATAGTTGGTGACTCATCAGAAACTATATGAGGTAAAAGATAATAAGAGTATATACTCAATTTATGATACACTGTCAACAAAACAACAATGATATTTTCAAATACAACTGAGATATATAAGAAATATTAAAGAGTATCTTTATGGCCTATAATAATGGACACCAGACAATAAAACATATACACAAATAGAACAGTATCATCAATTATAAATAAACAGGTAAATAGAAAACATTATATGAAAGACTCTTTTATTCATGACTCTTTTTTTTTTCTATTTTATTGTAAAGACAATAGCATCCTATATAATAAAGAGGTAATATGCAGATTAACCCTCATACCCTCACACGATGGCTGCCTATGACCAGGCCAGCAGGCGTTAGTGAGGGATGACCAAATGACTGAACAAGCAGGCTGCGTGGGGTGACCAGGCTGGCAGAGAGAATAGTTGAAGGTGACCAGCCCAGCAGGGGGAGCAGTTGGGTGTGACCAGGCTGGCCAGGGAGATCAGGCCTAAATCAGCAGTTGGATATCTCCTGAGGGGGTCCTGGGTAAGAGAGGGTACAGGTTGGGCTGAGGGCCCCAACCCCCATTCATGACCCTCTGTATACAAATTTTGTGGACCAGGCCTCTAGTAAAGTAATAATTATGAATTTGTGTTGATGGACACACAATACTAAATATGCAATCTGTATAATAATAACAATACAAATGAGAAGTGAAAGCAGAAAACTATATAGGAGAAAGGTTTTTATATAATATTGAAACTAATTTATTAAAGCAAACCAGATTGTAATAAATTAAAATGTTGGTAATAATCACCACTAGGTTTGTGAATTATTTCCCTAGGGAAACAATTCAAAAATATAGTGAAAGAAATAAAAACATAGTAAAAATATATATAGTAAAAAAAAGGGGGGATTATTATTTCACACTAGAAAACATATGCTTAACACAAGAGTCCATTGTTTTTTTTTTTCAACAATGGAAAAATAGATGAACAAAAGACAATAGCAAAATGGCAAAAATAAGTTTCTATTTTATCAGGAATTGTAAATGTAAATAGACTAGAAATTCCAACCACTTCAAAATCCCCACAAAATATTAAGAGTATAAGAGACAATACATGGTTGAGTATTTTGATTATCTTGATCTAGTTTTGGAAATTTTACTAGCTAATTACATTATGGTTATTACAAATTCTTAGGCAATTGTATGTTAACTCTAAAAGCATGGCACAAAGCTTATTATGTAGATATAACAGATGGACATTTTATTAGTCTAGAATTGACATTATGGCCTTTATCTCTTTATTTTTATAACTTTCATGATAAATTCCTTTATGTCACTATAGTGAGGAAAAGAGAATAAGGAGGAAATAAAAAAGGGAAATGAATTTGTATTTATGCAACAGAAAAGAAACCTATGAAAACATTATCATTTTCCCATAAGGTGGACCTCATTTTGGTAAACTTAGATGCTTAATGTAGAAGCAATTTATCTCTACTACAGGACACATTCAAAGTTAAAGCTTCAATATATAATTTTGATAAAATGGACTTCAACAAATACTTCACTGAGAAGCATTAAACATTACTAACACAATTTGTAATAAAGATGATATGAATGGAGTATCAAACATAAAAAAAAATTTTTTCAGCTGCACATTGGTAACTGTTGGCCTTTAAACTTCAGCTTGGTAAGGGATATCAGAAGAAGATAATGAAACATGTAGATTTCCAAGGCTCCTAGTAGAGATGCTCTTTACAAAATGTGATTGCATCATGTTATTAAAATGGGCCCTGCTTGTTTGCATAATTTAAACAAGGATCAAAGGTATTCCTGAGGCAAATAGTTAGCAAATTGCACTTTGAGAAATATGGTCATGGCACTGCTTTTGTTTGCTGTCTATTCTGATTATATAGACATTGTGTTCAGGCTGATTACATATCTAAGAAAAATTGAAACTGTTCTTGACTTGAAAGTTTAATATATCAAACAGTATTTGAAAGGATATTAATTAATACCACAAACATAATAATGATCAATTTACTAAAGGGTTAACTTTGATATACATAATCATCAGAACTAATATAAACTTCATTTTTCAGGTTATCATTTGACACAGTGCATGAAATTCATGCACATCAAAAAGGGATTAATTAGAGGAAATAATTTAATATTGCTATTTGCCCTTTTTTTATAATAGAAGTGTCAAAGATGAAAGAAAATTAGTAAAATGTATATGAAAACCTTCCTCCTATCAGAGTCTGGGGCTCACCACAGGAACCAGAGTCAAGTTCCCGTCCACACACATGCACCTCAAAATCATGTGAGACCCAGACCCTGCCACCCCACCTCTCATTGGGGTAGATCCAGACTTGGCCATTCCCACCCTTGTCAAGCCCTGCAGGGAAGGGGGTATAGCCTCATCCCCTGGCCAGGTAGCAGGATGGGAGGGGTGGCCTAAGATCCCTCAGCCCAGACTGGGGCAGGGGAATGCCTTGAGGTCCTCTGTCAAACCCCACTAGGTGGAGGCATGGCCTGAGGTCCCCTGTCAAGCTCCACCAGGAAGGGGGATGCAGGTCAACCATCAAGTCCTGCTGGACAGGAGCACAGCCTGAGTCCCCCGACCCAACACTGGGGTGCACCTTGAGGTCTCTTGTCAAGTCCAGCCAGGTAGGGGGGTGCACCCTCAGGTCCCCTGGCCCAGTGCTGAAGCAGGGGGCACAGCCTGAGATCCATTGTCAAGCCCCGCCAGGAAGAATGCCATCTGAGTTCCCCCAGCCTGGTGCTGGGGTGGGAGGCATGGCCTGAAGTCTCCTGTCAAGCATCACCTGGAGGAGGCATAGTGTGAGGTCCTCCGCCTGGCACTGGGGCAGGAGGAGCAGCCTGAGGTCCCCTAGCCCACCACCAGGACATGAAGTACATGTTGAGGTTCCCTGTCAAGCCCTGTGGGTGGGGGACATGGCCTGAGGTCCCCTGTCAAATCCCACCTAGTGTGGGGCAAGGCCTGAGGTCTCCTGGCCTGGCACTGGGGCAGAGGGAGCAGCCTGAAGTCCCTTAGCCCAGCACCAGGACAGGAAGTACACCTTGAGGTCCCTCATCAACCCCCACCGGGTGAGGAGCATGACCTCAGGTCCCCGGCCTGGCACTGGGGTGTGGGATTTGGTCTCAGGTCACCCAGCCTGATGCCTGGGGGGTAGGGGGACAGTCTTAGGTCCCCTATCAAGACCTTCTGGGTGGGAGGCACAGCCTGAGGTCCCCTGTCAAACCCCAAGGAGGTGGGGAAGGGAGTATCCTTAGTTCCCTACTGATTACTCCTTAAGGCTCCTTATGGGAACTTGACCTCAACTGTAGGTGCAGCCATCTTTGTGACATCAATTAGCATTTCCCTCTTATATGTATATATGTATAGATATGTACATATATCTCCTATCTAATAAAAAATTAATATGTAAATTGACCATATCTCCGCTACACCCAAAGCCATGTGCACTAGCCACACCCACCAGCCAATCAGAGCAAGTATACAAATTAACCCAACCAAGATGTCTATGGTCACAGAGAGACCAGGAGGGAGGCTTGGGTTGCCCCTAGCGATGGAGTAAGCCAAGCTTTCTGCACACCATAGGCCTCTACTTAAGGCAACAAAGTTTCAATGGCTGTGCCAGTAGGAAGTTTGGCTCCACTCCAGGCTACAAAATTTCAATTGTAGAAGATACATCCCAGATATCAGGGCCTCCTCTTGGGTCGCTGGGATGGAGTGACCAGCCTGCAAACAACCACAGGCCCCTCTCCCAGGCCACCACACACTACGAGGAAACACCCACTCTGATCCAGGACACCTTTCAGGGCAAACCAACTGGCCCCCACCCATGCAGTAGGCCTCTATCCTATCTAATAAAAGAGTAATATGCAGATTGACCATCACTCCAACACACAAGATTACTGCCCCATGTAGTCATAAGATCCTGCCCCCAAGTGGACACAAGATGGCCACCACAAGATGCAGCAGGGGAAGGCAGTTGGCAGGGATCAGGCCTGCAAGGGAGGGCAGTTAGGGGTGATCATGCCTTCAGGGTAGGGCAGTTAGGGGTGATCAGGCCAGCAGAGGAGGGAAGTTGGGGGTTACTGAGCCTGCAGGGGAAGGTAATTAAGGGTTATCAGGCCCACAGAGGAGAGCAGTTAGGGGCAAACAGGCTGGCAGGGGAGCAATTAGGCATCAATCAGGCTGGCAGGAGAGTGTTTAAGGAGTGATCAGGGTGGTAGGCAGAAGCAGTTAGCGGCAACCAGTAAGGCAGGCAGGTGAGCAGTTGGGAGCCAGCAGTCCTGGATGGTGAGAGGGATGTCCGACTGCCCGTTCAGGCCCTATCCAGGTAGGATCCAGTCTAAATAGGCAGTTGGACATCCCTCAAGGTGTCCCAGATTAGAGAGGGAGCAGGCAATATATACTAGAGGCCCCTCAGGCCAGCCTGCAGCCTCTCCAATCTGGGATCCCTCGAAGGATATGTGACTGCTTGTTTAGGCTCGATCCTGGTAGATATATGTCCTATCTAATAAAACAGTAATATGTAAATTGACCATCATTCTGTCACAAAGATGGCAGTACCCATAGCCACAAGATGTCAGTGCCTAGTCCTCTCAGCTCCACCAGAGTCCCCCAGTCCTTAGGGGGCGGCCGCTGAGAGCTGGAAGCATAAGCAGTCTGGTGGAATGCTTGCTTCATCACCACAGCAACAAGGCAAGTGTTCTACCCTGGCCATGAGGGCCTCTGGGAAGCAGGCATGGAGTAGTAGGAGAGGGTTGGGGTGGGAGAACACTTGTATCATCATTCCACAGAGGACCTCTGGCCAGGCTGAGCGCAGAATGCTTGCATCATTGCAGGCATGGCTGTGGGACCCCTGCCCTGTGCACAAATATATATATGCAGCTGATGAACCACAGTTTGCCTTTCTGTTGACTAATGAGTTTTCTGACCACTGCCCTAGATTATGACATGTCTAACAGAGTACTATGTACCAGTCTCCAATGCTGTAGCTGATCTCTAACTAGATGGAGGATAACAAAGATAATCACTCTGCCAACTGTCGGCAATAAAAGTCCTACTTAATGCATCTTGGTATCAAAGTCACCAAGGGAAACAACACAATCAAACACTTGATGGAATAACACTTTTGTCATACAGAGAAGAAACAAAGGAAAATCAGCTTCAGGTGTGGGCACTGGTTCCCCATGGCCACAGGTCTTTCTTAATGGTCATTGAAGTGCAATTGGCCTACATGAACTGCTTCTGTGCTTCAATGGAAAGTGTCCCTTTCCTGTGGAGGACAGATATAGCAGTGAGATATATGATGCAAATGCTTTAAGTAGAGACAAAAGAGTACTCATTGAACCTGAAACAAGATATGTATACACCAGATGATAAGCCCACAGGTAGTATGTGCTCTTTATCTCTCGATACAGAAGTGTTCCAGGACCAGGGTTTATTCTTAAGCAGCTGAGTTGGAAGTGTACAGACTGCATGCATGCGATCGCCTTTTCTAAGGGCATAAATACAAATATAGATGCATATTTATATTTTGTAAATATAGTCTTATTTTAATATTATGTGTTAATTTATATGAAATATCTATCTAGCTATATACATATGCCTAAGTGATCAGAATAACTGGGACAACTGGAATGACTGGTTGCTTTGATGCACGCTGAACAGTAGGGGGCAGATGCTCAGTGCAGGAGCAACCCCCTGGTGGACAGTGTGCTCCCACAGCCAACCTCCCTGGCCAGCCAACCTCCTGCATTCCCTCACTGCCCACCCGCCACAGTGTGGTGTGGAGGTGAAGGAAGAAGGAGGCAGGGAACTGCTTGGTGGAGGAGCGCCAACGATGGCAGCACCGATGTCCAGTATCCATTCCTTCCCCGCCCAGCTCTGCAAACTTCAGCTCCTCTCCCAACCCTGCCAGGGCCTTCAGACCCTGATTGGCCCTGATCACCAGCCAAGCCTAGGGACCCCACTTGTGCATGAATTTCCATGCACCAGGCCTCTAATATCTTTATTAATGAACATATATCAAAATGCTGATAATTCTATACAAAAGCAATGGTAATAGCTTTAGCTGGGTGAGACTTGAGAGATACTTCTGAGTGTTTGCACAGCCTCTTCTTCCAACACCGGGCTCCTCACTGATCTCTTCTATGTCCCATGCCATCCACTGTTGTTCACAGCCTTTTCAGTCAGTTTGGACAGCTGACCACCATGCTCCATTAGCATGAGTTTTAAATGTTAAATTGCTGGAAAAGAAAGGAAACCAATTGTATGCTATTTGTTAAGCACCACCATATCCCTATTCTCTTCAAAACTTACTTTTTAATCAAAATTATTTATCAATTTTTATCATCTTATATTTTGATGTTGTTTTGGAATTATTATTATTTTTTTGTTATTTGTTTTTGTTGATCCAGAATTCTGTGGATCTTTTAAGTGCAGAAGAAACACTTTATGCTAGTGTTTTCAACAGCATCCCTGCAATAAATTCCTGCTCATAAATATGGCAGTGAGAGATACACTGTAGTACATGCGTAGCTTAGAAAGCAATATTGAAAAGAACTTTAGAACACTGAGCGAGAAACCTTTTGTCCTGCTCTGTGGCTCAAATAAGTAGTTTCAAGACAACATGGTCCTGTGTTGCTGCAGCAGCACATCAACAAAATCAATGTGATCCTGCTCTTATTGACAAATAAAAATTTGAACACTTGTATATTTAGCCACACACTTACAGATATATTACTATCAATTTCAATATTGATTATAAATATTTTCAGCATTATATAAGTGTAAACGTAGGATGTCTAATAATTTCCTACTGTGCTCCAATAAATTTCCTTGAACATGTACATGTACTACTATTTGAAGTCTCCTACTTTAGAAAAGCCCTTTGTTGTTTGTTGGCTGTTACAGTGGCTATATCATCTGTGAGTAACATTTTTTTCTATCTCTCCTCAGATGTGAGTTAACAAACAATACTATGTTTTTCTTAATTATTAATGTATCCCCTATCTACACTGAGATTGCAATGACTTTGGAATATTTCTCTGGATAAACAAATAACTGATTTATTCTATAGTCAAATCTATCACTATTTACCTTATAAAAGTAACATACAAAATAAATTCAGTTTACATCCTTTCAATACTATTCTATTTTTTTACCCAAATGGCTCATAATGTATAGATCAGGGGTCGGCAAACTGCAGCTCGCGAACCACCGTTTGCCATTCTGTTGACTAATGAGTTTGCTGACCACTGATATAGATGATATTACCAGGTGTACTTTGATGGCATTAGTCATTCCTAACACCATCCAAATTCGGTTGTTATATGTATAGGAAATCTTCACATGTAAAGGAGAAGGAGGAGGAGGAGGAGGAGGAGGAAGAGGAGGATAAGGGAGTAGGAGGAGTAGGAGGAGGAGAAGGATTCTTTAGGATTCTCTCTGCAATCCAATGGTCATTCCTCTGACTAAAGCAATCTTAATATTTCACTAATACTGCCATAAAATTAGATTGCCTTCTTTTTCTAATTCTTTATCATTTACTAGAGGCCCAGTGCACAAAATTTGTGAACTTGGGGGGCAGAGGGGTGTCCCTCAGCCCGGCCTGTGCCCTTTCACAGTCTGGGAGCCCCACAATCCATCACCCCAAAGAGGGAGGCCCGCCCACCTGCCACAGCCCACAGGTCAGTGTCCTGGGCCTCTCTCTTTGGAGTGATTGTGGAGCCCCCAGATTGATCAATCATCCCACTGGCCAGTGGCCTGGGCCTCTCTCTCTCTGCAGGGCTATTATAAGGCAATGTCAGGCCCTTGACCAATTGCATCACACACCTGCCTTGGTTGGCCTGGCACCAGTGGATGTCATAGCATGGTCATCTGGAAGGTAGTCCAGATAGTTGTTCTGCTGTTCGATCATTTGGTCAATTTGCATATTATGTTTTTATTATTATAGATAGCTTCCCTTTAATCACTGTTGTATCATATAGAGCAGTGGTTCTCAACCTTTCTAATGACACTACCCTTTAATACAGTTCCTCACGTTGTGGTGACCCCCTAACCATAAAATTATTTTCATTGCTACTTCATAACTGTAATTTTGCTACTGTTATGAAGTGGGGGTCACCACAACATGAGGAACTATATTAACGGGTCGTGGCATTAGAAAGGTTGAGAACCACTGATATAGAGAGTTCTGATAATTTATAGACACATGGAAATTATCCTTAAAAATTAGAACTATTTTCATCTTACTAATATGTGGGGTTTTTTTTGTTTGTTTCACATTTGTGCTTTGTAAAACTACTGTAGAAATTGAGGTAATTTCTTAGATTCATACAGTGGATAATATGCTATATTTATTTCAATAGCACTGAGTTTCAACTGCCATAATTTTAATCCCATCTGAAAGCAACAAAAACAAAGTGACCTGAAAAAGAAAAAATAGTTTAAATCCTTTGTTTGTCATGTACATATTCTTTTCAATTCAACTTCACTGAATTTTTCATCTAATCTTTTCTAAAATGCTCATCAAGCCCTGACCTGTTTTGCTCAGTGGATAGAGCGTCGGCCTGCGGACTCAAGGGTCCCAGGTTTGATTCCTGTCAAGGGCATGTACCTTGGTTGCGGGCACATCCCCGGTAGAGACTATGCAGGAGGCAGCTGATTGATGTTTCTCTCTTATCAATGTTTCTAACTCTCTATCCCTCTCCCTTCCTCTCTGTAAGAAATATAAATTAAAAAAATAAAATAAAACGCTCATCAAGAACTTTCCAAGAGCCCATTATATGCAATCACTGCATCATCCAATGTGGGGCAAAAAAGGATCTTTGCATGTTCATCCAGGCAATGGAATTTAAAAAAATATCCTGTGATCAGTGATTCATTATTTTTTTTGGGGGGGGTGGGTTTGAACATTAGTTCCTTTTATGAAATCTTATGCTGTTAAAATTTCAGACACTTATTTGACTAATAGTCACTAAATTGTAGGAAATTAATAAGCAGAGTGTTGAGAATAATTAAAATATTTTCCAAAGTTACAAAGTTTTAAAATAAAAGAGTAATAAGATTAGAGTTTATTAAAAAGAAAATTGCATTCTAATATTAAGTACTGCATGAAAACAAATTTATTCAAAAGTAGTTAGCATTACTAATAGTTTAGTATTTTCAAAGTGGAGACATACCAGAAACTCTATTTCTACACGTGTGGCAGGCATATTATGTTAATTCCAAAAAGGAAAGAAAAATACAAATTATCAAAAGGAAGAGTTGTACTTGACTATAATCCCACTGAAGGTGAATTTGGGCATATTTCTTTATATTTTATCCTGTCTAGATAGTTTTCTGTGTTTTTTTACCCATATATAGCTACCTATCATTCATTTATCTATCTATCTATCTATCTATCTATCTAATCTATCTCATCTATCTGTAATATAAGAAACTACACTATAACACAGACCACTTTATACACTGAATTTTGTCATTTAACTATATAACATGCCATTATTTCTGTTTCCAGGAACATTCAACATCATTGTTAATGAGTAAAGAGTTTTATATGAATGGTTGTGAATTGTGTTTCATTTACAGGTTTGCATGCCTGATAATTATCATCTCTTTTCTTCCTAAGTTTTAGGTATCTATTCATCACCTGGGTAACTCAGGGAAAGTCATATTATTTCATTCTCCAGAGAAAGTTCTGATGGACTTAAAGACTTTTATGTGGTCCATAGTTTCTAAAATCAAATTGGCATAATTTTGATAAATGTGATATGACACATAGTATGTTGATTTAAATATAAGTAGTGTGTTATAATAACAAACATTAATATATTTGGGAAGTAATTGTAGTAGGGCCTATATAATCAGAATTATATTTTTACTTAATTTTGGAGGTTTATTATTTAGAAGTACAAAATTTAATACATTTTCAACCTTGGGATCCAATTGTATTTTATATTATTATATCCTGTTTATATTTTACAATGTCCTTAATTCTACTTAGCAAGTTTGAATTTATAGAACATTACAATACTGAATATTAATAATTAGCCAATTGTGTGACATATTGACATTATGCTTACTTAAAATTAAATCAAAAACACCACTGCAGGTGTTATACACATACATTACATAATATAAATACGCATACTTACAAACATGTGTTATATAATATAAACACACACACAGAGGGAAAGAGAAAGAGTCAGTATTTGGATTAATCAGTCCAAAGAAGACTTTAGGCAAAGCCTTAAGTGTCTGTTTTTCATGTACTATTTTCTGCTATGAATATGCAGTTCTAAATTACTAGGTATTAAAATTCTACGCAGGAAATTAAAAATTGACTATTCTTACATTAAGACAATAAACATGAATTATATTTGCATTTATATACTAAAAGTTTGCTATAGCAAAATATAGCATATTATATAAATTTGATAAGAAAATGTTGTAAAATGAAATAGATTTGTAGTTCAGAAAAAAGTAGCAAGATAAAAGTTTGGAATAAAAGTATGTGATCTATCAGAATTAGTAATAATGAATTATGAAAATCACTGAGCTTTTTAATAGTATAAATTAAATAAGAGAAGAACTGGTTAATGAGGCCAAAATCACAGTTATGAGCCATACACTTACCATATACTTATATCTATTGTTAGATGAATTAGATAAACCATTGTACATAATTTTGGAGACTGAGCTAATTCAGATATATTAAAAAATCTCAAACTGGAGCAGACCTTTTTATCTCTTAGGGGCTGACTATATATATATATATATATATATATATATATATATATATGAAATAATAGCTGGGATCTGTCACCTTAGAAATTAGAACAGTTGGGTGTTAGCATGTGAGTGTCCTCAAATCAAAAGAGAACAAAAATAGCTAAAGGGAAAGGGGTTTCATTTTGAAGTGATGAAAATGTTCTAAAATTGACTATGATAACAGTTGCATGCACATATCTGTATATATACTAAAAGAAGATTTAAAAATAGAAATCACTCTCCATCACAGAGTTCGGAGTTTTCAGTGACAATAGAACAAAATAATTTTATTACAATTCCTTCAATGGAAACAATAGAAAACTAGTTGACTTTACACAATAATTGTATTGTGTATTAATATGTTACTAGAGGTGTGGGGCACAAAATTCATGCATGGGGGTGTGTGTATGTCCCTCAGCCCAGCCTGCATCCTCTCCAATCTGAGATCCCTCAATGGATGTCTGACTGTCGAACAGTTGGACATCCCTCTCACATTCCAGGACTGCTATCTCCCAACCACTTGCCTGCCTACCTGCCTGATTGTCCCTAACCTCTTCCACCTGCCAGCCTGATCACCCCCAGCAACTTCCCTGCCAGCCTGATTAATACCTAACTGCTCCTCTGCTGGCCTGATTGCCCTCAACTGCCTTTCCCTGCTGACCTGTTCACCCCTAACTCTCCTCCCCTGCAGGCCTGGTTGCCCCTAACTGCCCTCCCTGCTGGCCTGATCGCTGAGAATGACCTACCTTGCTAGCCATATTGTGGTGGCCGTCTTGTGTCCATATGGAGGTGGATTTCTTTGACCACATAGGGCAGCCATCTTGTGTGTTGAAGTGTTGGTCAATTTGCATATTACCTCTTTATTATATAGGATAGTATGCAATGTATTTATTGTGTGGTAAATCTAGACTTCTCATATAATAGTAAAGGAAAGCAATCATTACACCAATAATTTAAGTAATAATATTATTATTTAAAACTTTATGACAGCAATTATAAATTCCTTAGTGGCCCAGTGGAGGGATTCATGCACACTGAAAGGAAATTAATTAGAAGTTGGCTGGCAGGGCAGGACTGGGCAAAACAGGCCAGACATGCCCTGGAGCCAACCTCCCGTGGTCCCTCCCAGGCCAGCCACACCTGGGACTGTGCCAGGACTGGAAGGGCATCTGCAGAGTAAACAGAGTTTCTCTAGCAGGCAAGGTCCTTAGGCCTGGCTTGAGAGGATCAGGCCAAAACCAGCTCTCCAAGATCCTACAAGGGGTCCTGGAATGTGAGAGGGCATTCTGCAAAGTTGCTGTCATACAGGTTGTGGAACCCAAATGCAAATGTGCAGTAAACCAGATTTGGGGCAGATAGTGCCTCAGCTACAACATAACCCATGGCCAAATGTGAAATTGTGCAGCCCAGAGATGAATCGAGCTCCCTCCTCTCTGGTTATGGGGTGCATCACCGGAGAACCACCACTGCCAAGTCACAGCAACTCAACAGCTCCTGCACTGAGCAGCTGCCCCCTGGTGGTCAATGATTGTCATACCTACAGGCTGATCAGAGAGTCAGATGGTCACTTAGCCTTTTATATATATATAGATGACTTGTAATTCAAAAATAAATAGAAATGCACAGAAGCAATTCCTCTTACACAATATTACTCTTGCAACCAAATTCTGATTCCTGATCATTTTCACCAAAAGGAAGGAAAGTTGTCTGGAGAAATGGCTCTAGGAAGGAGTGAACTAAATCTGGAACAACTTGTTGAGCCAAAAAACATGGGACTTTCATGGATGAATAGTAGTATCAAACTGACAAAACAGTCAATCCACAAGTACCTGCCACAGCCAAATTTGAAACCATTTGAGCCTTAAAGAAGAATATCGCCTGAGATCAGCTGAGGTACAGTTCTACTGATAAGTTTTGGTCCTGACAATACAAAAAATGTTTAATAGTAGACAAAAAAGGAAAGAGTTAATGCAACTCCCACCTAGATAAAGGACATACTATTGTCATTGGCAAGAGCTCTGAGTAGCCTACACACCTTTTCAGCCCATGTATGTACTGCAGGAGCTACATTGTTGCCTCAATGCAGGCACTTTGTTGACTGGCAGCCTGTCCCATTATATTGTAATTCTGGAAAAAAAAATACATTATATCAGATGGAATGGCTTCTGTAGAATACTTCTTACTCCCTTAGGCCTCCTCTAAGTGCTTCCCTGGCCTGCCTCAATACTACCTGCAGCTTTCTGCACATCAGTCAACAGTAAGCAGAGGCCTGTGTACCACAATCTAGAGTTCTATCAAACCACTAAACAATGTCACCTGCCGTCTCTGCAAATCACATGCCATTCAGACCTCAGTGGAGAGAAACCCCTAGATTTTCAAAAGGAAAGAAATTACGCTGCTGAATTAGCATAAAGCAAAATAATTATGACATTTTTATGTTAAGTATCACAATTCAAGTTTTACTTTTCATTTCCAGTAATTTTAAGAAATATTGATGTTTATTCCTTTATATACCCAATAAATCTAGTTTTATCTACTGTCATGCGGGGATTCAGATATACAATTTAAAAAATATATGACTTTTACTTTTTACCAATTTATTTATTCAACCCCTAGATTAAAATTGTTTGTCCTCACAGGGGCTTACTTAAGGATGGGTGCAAGGTTTGAGTACTTAAACACAGTAGGTAGTTTTACATATACACAACATGCAAGAAGACAAGTGATATCAAATACCAAAAATTTTATAATATAAACCAATAAGTCTTTTTATTTGCAAGTATTATTTCACAGAATTTCTCAGAGATTGTGTTTTTTTGTTGTTTTTCTATCACATATTATTTATATTATGAGTGAGAAGGTGGAGAAGGAGAAGTCTATGAAAGAAAAAGGAAGGAGGAAGGGGTGGAAAGAAAGTTCTATATGTTCAGAAGAAAAATTGGGTTGTAAGATTTTCAGCGGCATGCTGATTTTCTAAAAAAATAAGTCTTTGCACAGCACTCTGCAATTAATTGAGGTATCTGTGTTTATATGTGTGTGTCTGGTAAGGCTTCTGGATATACAGTCTTTTCTCTCCTAAGTATTACCTTGTTCTTGCCAGAGCATATTTATGAGGTACTGAATTTCACAGGCATAAACACATCTAAAAATGTCCCCATCTCAAGTGAATTTAATCATAGAGAAAATGGTCTCTATACTGCATTTGACTCATTGATAATGACTGAATGCAAACGGGGTCAATTCCAGTCACCAATTATAAGCTTTTTATTTTAAATTTAGTATATGACGGGGATTCATTTTCTCTCCAGAAAAGTGATGCTAAATATTGACCATTTACCACCTAATAAGATATTGAACGAGAAGATTAATAAATCAAATTCATTAACATTGCAAATGCCTTTGAATTTTGCAGGTTGCCATCACTGAAGAGATTTTATTTGACTCCATGGTACCATTATGCTGGCTGCTCGTCTAAATTTAGCTCATTGAATGCCTGATGAAATGTCATGTACTGCAAGTCCATTATAAGCCCATCAACTCTTGCATCTGCAATTTGCAAGTTTAGACAGTTATTCTTTGAAATAACTCTTAATGTCCTTTAGCACTTGATAAATTGTGAACTATTTCACCTAGGACAATGTTCCCCTAGTCAAAACAGGTGCATTTCCTCTTCTAATTTAAAGATTACAATAAATTTAAATAAAACAGCACTAGTATTCTTATTATATATTTATAGGCAATTCAGGTAGAGAATCCATTTAGTCAAATGAAACATAAAAAGTTAAAGTCTGTGCTATTTTATTTCAAAATAAAAACAACTCTAATAATAACAATAATGGTAGCAGCTTTCTTTATAAAACATAGGTTAAATTAAAGACTGGCAAGCATAATGATATTAAACTTCACAGCACCTGTTCTTATAGGCATTATTTCCCTTTTTGCAATTTAGGAGACTAAATTTCAGAGATCTTATTTTTTTTGCAAGAAATAGAGGCTTAAATAAAGCAAATTCAGATTTTGAGCCTTGAAGTAACAGGTTCCAAAGCAATTCTGCTACTTATCCATCCTAATAGAAATATGTAGTTACTAGAGGCCCAGTGCATGGATTCATGCACTAGTGGGGTCCCTAAGCCTGGCCTATGCTCTCTCCCAACCTGTGATCCCTTGAGGAATGTCAGCCTGACCTCTGCTTGGTAGCCGGAGGCGGGAGAGATTTGCACCATCACAGCTGCACTCTCCAGCCATAAGCCTGGCATCCAGCATCCATCAGTCAGCTGAGCAGCACTCCAGCTGTGGGATCACACTGACCAATAGGGGCCAGCTCCTGTGTTGAGCGTCTTCCCCCAGGTGGTCAGCGAATGTCATAGCGACTCTTCAAATGGCCAACAGGTCAAGTGGTTGCTTAGGGTTTTATATATATAGATTCCTTTCTGCTCTCTTAATCTCAGTTTTTATTTGCTATGGTCTATAATTTAGACTCTGAAAATAGAATTTGTTTAGGTAAGACTGCCACCTTGCCACAACTACTGCCTAGATGTGTCGAATATCCTGGACATTTTAATCATGATAACTCCCTATAGTCAGGTAGCACTACATTCAGGAAAAATGCTTTCTTACACTAAAGGAAGAACAAGAGAAAGTGAAGGAGCACAAATTTTGTCCTACTGCTTTGCTCTCAGTTATTCCACATGGAGGTAGTTGCCCAGGGAAAATTGGTTCATTTATGCTATTATTAGCCAAAATAATGAGATGTGTTCCACCACCTACTAATTTAACATAATCTCATAATCAATGCAAACTCTATTTTATGATGCATTAACTCCAAAAATCATAAACTAATTATAATTAAATTGCAGTTTTAGTCTTTAGATTCCAATTCCTTTGCACTTTGATACCATGTGATCCCTTAGTTATAAATATCTGGAATGCATACTTAAATGTTTCCTTCCTCATTTTTTAACAAAATTAATTTGAGTGATTTGACAACAGTCCATGCCCTCAGGCTGAAGGTTTTCTAATCCATCTTTTGCATATTAATTCACCCTACCCCTGTGTGTATGTGTGTGTGTGTGTGTGTATGTGTGTGTGTAGGGCCAATAAGAAAGCATGTCTAGGCAGAGTTAGGCAGAAGCAGCTGTTCCCAATTCCAGGCACCACAAAGGATGAGCTTTCTCAGAATTGTTTCTAATTTTCTCTGTGAGTACTTGGTGTGAGATCTGCAAGAAGATTCCAACTTCCCCAGGTTGGTAGGCATCAAATACCTACTTCTCTCTCACTAGCCCATAGTTGGACTTTGCAGTGCATTACAAATTTCTAGTTGAATCTTATCAGCTTTTGTAATGTTCAGGAGCATCTATGTCAGATAAGCATGCTCAGATTGTTTCTTTCTGTAAGAACAGGCCTTTAAATATTTGTGTATATTCGAGTGCCCTGAGTTCTCAGTTCTTTGTTATACTCTGTTTTTTGTTGTTGCTGTTGTTATTGTAAGGGAAGAAGCAATACTTTTCTGCTCTTGACATATTCCAGCAGGCACAGGTATATCATATAATGTTTTGATAGCAATCACAGGCTTAATAGGATGGTGGCACAGAGAAGGAGCACTTCAGTCTCTATCAGTAAGGGAGAATGCCCTAAGACTTTATTTAAAGGAAATAATTGGGGTTTTAGGACAAGGGAAATTCGAGGAAAATAGAATGGGGAGAAGTCTACATATAAAAAGAGTATTTTGTGACTTAGGGAACCATAAACAGTGGGATCATTAATAGTTTAAAATCTGAAAGAAAGTGTGCCCAGAGTAATGCTTTGAAAAGAATAGTCCCAGATCCCACATGCCATTTTAAGAATCTTATACTGTTTTGTCTCTTTTTTAAAATATGTGTTGTTCAGATTATTACAGATGCTTCTGTTTTTCTTCCCCCAGCTCCCCTCCATCTGGTTCCCACCACTCCACGCCACTGACCTCATTCATAGGTGTAAGCTCTTTATCCAATTTCTTCCCACACACCCCAAAACCCCTTCCTCCACCCCAAGAATTTTCAGTCTGCTCCCTTTCCATGCCCCTGATTCTATTACATTTGCCAGTATGTTCTGTTCATCAGGTTTTTTATTCATTTGATTTTTAGGTTCAGTTGTTGATAGATATGTATTTGTTGTCACTTTGTTGTTCATAATTTTTTATCTTTACATTTTTTCTTCTCCTTTCTCTTCTTAGAGAATACCCTTCAGCATGTCATATAATACTTGTTTGGTGATGATGAACTCCTTTAGCATTTTCTTGTATGTGAAGCTCTTTATCTGACTTTCAGTTCTAAGTGATAGTTTTGCTGGGTAGAGTAATCTTGGTTATAGGTTCTTGCTATTCATCACTTTGTATATTTCTTGTCAGTTCCTCCTGGATTGCTTAGTTTCTGTTGAAAAAAACAGCTGATAGTCATATGGGTACTCCCTTGTAGGTAACTAACTGTTTTTCTCTTGCTGCTTTTAATAGTCTCTCTTTGTCCTTTGCTCTTGGCATTTAAATTATGATGTGTCTTGATGTGGTCCTCTTTGGATTCCTTTTGTTTGGGGTTTCTCTGCATTTACTGGACTTGTAAGTCTATTTCTTTCATCAGGTAGGGGACGTTTGCCATCATTATTTCTTCAAATAGGTTTTCAATATCTTGCTCTCTCTCTCCTTCTAGAACCCCCATAATTCAGATGTTGGTATGTTTGAAGTTATTCCAGAGGCTCCTTACACTATCTTTGTATTTTTGGATTCTTTTTGCTTTTTCAGTTGGGTGTTTTTTTGCTTTTTGTATTTCAAATCTTTGACTTAATTCTTGGGATCCTCTAGTCTGCTGTTGGATTTCTATATACTATTCTTTATTTCAGTCAGTGTATGCTTAAATTCTAATTGGTCCTTTTTCATATCCTTGAGGGTCTCACTAAATTTCTTGAAGGTTTCTAGAAGATTCTTGAGTAACCTTATAACTGTGGTTTTGAACTCTATATCCAGTATTTTGCTTTCATCCATTTCTTTCATTTGAGACTTGTTTCTTTTTCTCTGCATTTTGGCTGCTTCCCTGTTGTTTATTTCTATGTACTGGTAGCTGCTAAGTCTCCTTGAGTTGATAGAGTGTCCTTGTGTGGTAGGTGTTCTATAGGACCCAGTTGCTCAGCCTCTCTAGTCACCTGAGGTGGATGCTCTTGGTGCACTCTTTGTGGGCTGTTTGCACAGTCCTGTTGTAGTTAACCCTTGATTGGTGTTGGTATCACTGGGCAGAATTGACCTCCAGGCCAATAGGATGTGATGACCATTTGTGTCTACACTGGAAGATCTGTTGTGCTGGAGATACCCTTATGGGGCAGAACTTGCTTCAGTGGGGCTTTGGTGTTCACGGAGTCTTCCCCTTTAGTGTGTCTCTTATGGTTGTGAAGAATTGTAATTCTGTATGGTCTCACTCTAACCACTGGGAACATTGGCTCTTGGATCTCCAAGGAGGAGCAAGGTAAGCCATTGTCTGGAGTCACCCAGGAGAAGTGACAGAGACATCTGCAGATTCCTCCTTTTTGTATAGGGTTTGGAAGGTGCCCATTTGAGTCGAGCTGTGAAGCAAGGCTGGCTGCTGCTGCTGGACCTTGGGCCTTCTTTTTAGAGCTCTGGGGCTCTCTGACCCAGGTGCAGTTTGACAGGTTTAGGCAGAGAAAGGACAGGTCATTCATATGCAAAAGCCAATACACACAGCTTTGGTGGGGTTGTAAATTGGGTGGGGTGGGGTCTCTGGGAATCACCATGGTAGAGCAAAGAGAAATGGCTGCCAGTCATCCCTGGGGTTTCCAGGTACCTGTATCCCACACCCCTGTGAAGGAATAATGATTGCTGTGAACACCTCTCAGAGAAGCTGCCCTCGAATTCCTGTCCTGATGCCAGACAGTCCAGTTTCTTACTGTATGTGTCTGAGTTCCCCAGAGTCTCTTTCACCCAGAACTGGAGTTCAGAGTGAGCAGGTGCTTGTATCTCCCCTCTTATTAAAAGAGCAGCACATCCAGGTGCCAGCACTTTTCTCACCTCCTCTCCTCTTACCAGTCTCAATGTACTTTTTTCACCCCTCTAGTTGTGGAACTTTCACTCAACTAGCTTTCTCACAGTTTTGAGTGGTAGATGTTCTGCCTTTTAGTTGTAATTTTGATGTGGTTGTGAGAGACAGCAAGTATAGGTGTTTACCTAGGCCACCATCTTGGTTCTCTCCTTAGAAATTTCTCTTGATTATGAGAAGTTGTGGGAAGGTTATTCAGGCAAGTAATGGGGTAAGATTTGTAGTTTATGTAAATCTTGTGTATATGTGCAACTGGTATATTAGGAAGATTATTCAATGAATCAAGGATGACCATTCAGCACTTCAAAATAGTAGCACCGAAATAAGATGATAAGAGAGTGTGCTACAGACAACTTAAATGAGGATAGAAAATAGGGCCAATTTGTTAGGAATCAATATAAAATTCAGACATTGACTAGATCTAGGAGAAAAGGTAATAACATGCTTTCAGGTTATTGGCTGGATATAGGTTGGGGCAAAAGTAGGTTTACAGTTGTTTTTATGAAAAATAATACAATCATCTTATGTAATAAAAGCCTAATATGCGAAGTGTCCGACCATTCATTTGACCGTTCAACCAGTTGCTATGATGTGCACCAACCACTAGGGGACAGATATTCTGATCAGTAAGTTAGCTTACTGATGGAGTCTGACTGATCAGGACTGGGTGAGATGGGCCAGGCATGGCCTGGAGCCCTCCGGTGGTTCCTCTCCAGCTGGCCAACCTCCTGTGGTTCCTTGCCAGCCCAGATTGTGCACTGGTGTCCCTTGGCCTGGCCTACACCCTCTTGAAATCCAGGACCCTTTGAAGGATGTTGGAGAGCCAGTTTTGGCCCAATCCCCACAAGCCAAGCCAAGGGACTCTACTGGTGCATGAATGCATGCACCAGGCCTCTAGTGAATAAATAAGAATACAAGGATAAATTGTGTTTTGTGTACTCACACTGTAAACCTAGTTTTTCCCCATCATGTATATGAGACACAAAAAAGAAGAGGAACAGGTTTATTCACAAAGAGAACATGTTTGCATCTATATATATGAAACCTGAAATATTTATGGAACATTAGATGGCTAAATTCAAGCAATTGGATGCATGATTAAGAAGTACACACCAGTTGCTTAGGCTTAGACACCAAGATTAATCAATCTTGAGCATAAATGCAGTCACTTGGAGCATGTACACAAGTGGGATGATCTAGAGATAGTGTGTGAGGGGGAAGAGTGGGAGACTAAGGACACCACCATGTAACTTCACTAAGGAGCAAAGGGGAAGATTGCAGGAATTAGCCTGGGAGAAGCAATGATAAAGTCTTAAACACTGACAGATTACTTTTATAATCAGATTTACAAAAAGGATGGCAGGGAACTCTAGCAAGAGGTGGGAAAGAAAGAAAGAAAGAAAGGAAGAAAAAAAGAAAGAAAGAAAGAGAGAAAGAAGGAAAGAAAGAAAGAAAGAAGGAAAGAAGGAAGGAAGGAAAGAAGAAAGAAATAAAGAAAGAAAGAAAGAGAAAATGAGATAGCCATTAGATGTAATAATTAGGAGGCCATATTCATTCTTCCTTTCTCCAGGATTATAGTGTTAGTTACATCAAGAGATACAAGAGCAGGAATCCAAATTTTAAGGAGCCTTGAAATATTACACTAATACATTTGTGAAATATAAATCTGTCCCAAATAAGCATTCTCATGTGTACACATTTATATCTAAGGAATATATATACATTGCCAACAGCCTTAATGACCAGTCACAGTCACTCTGATGCTCATTGTGGCCACTGAGTTGAACCGGCCAATCAGGGGGTGGGGCCAGCCTGCCAACCTCACAGACCCTTGCCTCATACCAGCCTGCCCCTAATCAGACTCTCCTACCCCATCAAGAGTTGGTTGCCTCTCCCTTCCCCCTGGCCACCCTGCCCTCAATCAGCCTACACCACCACAATAGGCCCTCAGCCCCTCCCCCTGGCCGTCCTACTCCTGACTGCACCTCCCCACCCCAATAGTGTGTGGAACCACCCACCAACCTCTTGCAGCCCTTCCTCCCAGGTATCCACAGCCCCAATGGGCCCCTGATTGACCACCAACCTCATGAAGCCCCTCCCTCCTACCGGCCCCACCCTGATTGACCCCCCACACACACCAGTAGGTGGCCAGGCTGTCCACCAACCTCCTGTAGCACCTACCCCTGTCCAGTCCTACTCCAGATTGAAATCTTTATCCCATTAGAGGCAGGACCAGCAAGCGAACCACCCATGGCCCCTCCCCTAGGCCTCTGTTCCTCGATTGGCAACCTCCCACCCCATTGAGGGGTGGGGATGGCCATCCCACTACACACAGCCTTTCCCCATGGCTGGCCCCACCCACAATTGCCCTACCAACCCCAATCAGCCCTTTCACCCAGCTGGCCTAGCCATGATCTTGTCCGAATGAGTGGGGCCCACTGGCTAACCTCCTGCCATCTGCTCTTCCTGATCTACCCCAATAGGGGCCAAGCCAGCCAGACCCCACCTGTGCATGAATTCGTACATTGGGACTCTAGTTTTTCCATAAACATAGCACAGTTATCAATGGTTTAAAATTCTGAAACATAGTAATGCAGATCTTAATGCTATTTTAAAGGATAAATTATATTTTATTTAAATATTAAATCATTTATATGTCTAATAATAAGTTATCAATTACAGGGAAAATCAGAAAGAAACTGACAAAAGACTTAACAACTAGGTAAAATTGGGGGAAGGTTTACTATTTTTTTTTAATATTTTTTATTGATTCTTTACAGAGAGGAAGGGA
>JAAGEH010000012.1:73299073-73361156 GCA_011751065.1 Lasiurus cinereus | reverse complement strand
GAAAGAAAGGAAAGAAAAGGAAGGAAGGAAGGAAGGAAGGAAGGAAGGAAGGAAGGAAGAAAGAAATAAAGAAAGAAAGAAAGAGAAAATGAGATAGCCATTAGATGTAATAATTAGGAGGCCATATTCATTCTTCCTTTCTCCAGGATTATAGAGTGTTAGTTACATCAAGAGATACAAGAGCAGGAATCCAAATTTTAAGGAGCCTTGAAATATTACACTAATACATTTGTGAAATATAAATCTGTCCCAAATAAGCATTCTCATGTGTACACATTTATATCTAAGGAATATATATACATTGCCAACAGCCTTAATGACCAGCCACAGTCACTCTGATGCTCATTGTGGCCACTGAGTTGAACCGGCCAATCAGGGGGTGGGGCCAGCCTGCCAACCTCACAGACCCTTGCCTCATACCAGCCTGCCCCTAATCAGACTCTCCTACCCCATCAAGAGTTGGTTGCCTCTCCCTTCCCCCCTGGCCACCCTGCCCTCAATCAGCCTACACCACCACAATAGGCCCTCAGCCCCTCCCCCTGGCCGTCCTACTCCTGACTGCACCTCCCCACCCCAATAGTGTGTGGAACCACCCACCAACCTCTTGCAGCCCTTCCTCCCAGGTATCCACAGCCCCAATGGGCCCCTGATTGACCACCAACCTCATGAAGCCCCTCCCTCCTACCGGCCCCACCCTGATTGACCCCCCACACACACCAGTAGGTGGCCAGGCTGTCCACCAACCTCCTGTAGCACCTACCCCTGTCCAGTCCTACTCCAGATTGAAATCTTTATCCCATTAGAGGCAGGACCAGCAAGCGAACCACCCATGGCCCCTCCCCTAGGCCTCTGGTCCTCGATTGGCAACCTCCCATCCCATTGAGGGGTGGGGATGGCCATCCCACTGCACACAGCCTTTCCCCATGGCTGGCCCCACCCACAATTGCCCTACCAACCCCAATCAGCCCTTTCACCCAGCTGGCCTAGCCATGATCTTGTCCGAATGAGTGGGGCCCACTGGCTAACCTCCTGCCATCTGCTCTTCCTGATCTACCCCAATAGGGGCCAAGCCAGCCAGACCCCACCTGTGCATGAATTCGTACATTGGGACTCTAGTTTTTCCATAAACATAGCACAGTTATCAATGGTTTAAAATTCTGAAACATAGTAATGCAGATCTTAATGCTATTTTAAAGGATAAATTATATTTTATTTAAATATTAAATCATTTATATGTCTAATAATAAGTTATCAATTACAGGGAAAATCAGAAAGAAACTGACAAAAGACTTAACAACTAGGTAAAATTGGGGGAAGGTTTACTATTTTTTTTTAATATTTTTTATTGATTCTTTACAGAGAGGAAGGGAGAGGGATAGAGAGTTAGAAACATCAATGAGAAAGAGACATTGATCAGCCACCTCCTGCACGCCCCCTACTGGGAATGTGCCCGCAATCAAGATACATGCCCTTGACCAGAATCGACCCTGGGACCTCTCAGTATGCAGGCCGATGCTCTATCCACTGAGCCAAACTGGTTTTGGCAGTTAACTATTTTTTATTATTTATTTCTGTTAGTGTGATAAATTAGAAAAATGTTCAGGTTTTTATTTGGAAGTAAAATAGAATGTTCTAGGTAATAAGTCATATAAATAAACAAAAAATAGTATAATAATTAAGATATAAAGTGAAAATAATATATATTAATACTAGAGGCCTAATGCACAAAATACCTAAAGAGGGTGGGGAGAGTGCTTTCAGCCAAGCCTGCAACTTCTACAAATTGGGACACCTCAAGGGATGTCCAACTGCCCATTTAGTCCCATTCCCAGTAGCATCAGACCAAAATGGGCAGTCAGACATCCCTATCACAATTCAGGACTGCTGGCTCTCAACCACTTGCCTGCCTGCCTGCCTGATCTCCCCTAACTGCTTCTGCCTACCACCTGATCACACCCTTATCACTTACCTGCAAGCCTGATCAATGCATAACTGCTCCCCTGCCAGCCCAGTCATCCCTAATTGCCCTCTCCTGCAGGCATGCTTGCCCCTAACTCCCTCCTCTGCAGGCCTTGTCCCCCACAACTGCCCTCCCCTTCAGGCCTTGTCACCTCCCAACTACCCTCCCTTGCAGATCTGTTCTGCCACAACTGCCTTCCCCTGCAGGTCTGGGATGGGACCTAAATGAGCAGTCAGACATCCCTCTCACAATCTAGGACTGCTGGCTCCCAACTGCTCACCTGCCTGCCTTCCTGATTGCCCCTTACTACTTCTGCCTGCCAGCCTGATCACTCCTAACCATTCCCCTTCTAGCCTGTTTTCCCCTAACTGCCCTCCCCTGTGGGCCTGATCACCCCTAATTCCCCTCCCTGCAGGCCTGGTCACCCCTAACTACACTCCCCTGCAGGCTTGATCACCCCCAACTCCCCTCCCTTGCAGGCCTGGTCCCTCCCAACTGTCCTCCCCTGCTGACCTGATCTCCCATAACCGCCCTTCGTTGCAGGCTTGGTCCCTCCCAACTGCCCTCCCCTGCTGGCCATCTTGCTGTGGCCATCTTGTGTCCACATGGGGTCAGTCATCTTGTGTGTTGGAGTGATGGTCAATCTGCATATTACTCCTTTATTAGATAGGATAGAGGCCTGGTGCCTGGGTGGAGGCCAGCTGGTTTACTCTGAAGGGTGTCCTAAATCAGGGTAGAGGTTCCCTTGCAGCAAGTGGCAGCCTGGACGAGAGGCCTGTGGTGGTTTGCAGGCCAGCCACACCCCCTGGCAACCCAAGCTGAGGCCCTGGTACCTGGGATTTATTTTTATCTTCTACAATTAAAACTTTCTACCCTAAAGCCTTCTGCTCCCTCTGTGACAGCTGCCATTTTTGTTGGAATTTATTTATCTTCTATACTTGAAACTTTGTAGCCTTAAGCGGAGGCCCGAGCTGGCCAGGGTGTGTGGAAAGCTTGGCTACCTCCAAGCCTCCCTCCTGCTCTCCCTGTGGCTGTAGTTATCTTGGTTGGATTAATTTGCATACAATAGGTGTACTCTATGTTTTGTGACTACAGTGGTACCTCAAGATACGAGTTTAATTCGTTCCATAACCTTGCTCATATATCAAGTTGCTTGTATCTCAAAGCAAATTTCCCCATTGAAATCAATTGAAATGTCGTTAATCCATTCCAGCCCCCCAAATGCCACCCCAGTTGTTCTTGTTACGTGTTTTTGAATAAGAAAAATGTATTTATAAATGACAAATATTGTATAAAAACATAGTAAAAGAGAATGTAAAGGAATAAACTGGTTTTATAAAGTCTATTTACCTACTCGCTACACTCTTAATGCTACACTTTATCCCTAAACTGAATGTAACTTAACTAATCTACACTGAACTTAATTGCTACTGGTCTTTGCATTTTTGGCCTATTTAAAAAAAAAAAAAACGTGTCCAACAAGGTTTGCCTCTTTCTCCCTTTCAGAATGTTTCTGAAATGGGTGAGGCAAGTTTCATTGAACAGCTCCAATGCACGACCAGTAGCAACTTTTTCGGGGTGTTTCTTTTCCACGAAGTGTGACACCCTCTCCCACATTCCTAAGATCTCCTTTATCTCACTTGTAGAGATCTCCTCCACCTCTGGCTCCTCCTCAAAACCAATTTCTTGGAGAACCTCCGCATGTTGCTGAGACTGCAACTCTTGTAACTCCTCCATGGTGAATTCCAGAGAGTGCTCCTCAACAAGCTCATTCACGTCTCTCTCATCCACCTCCAGGCCCATGGATTTTCCCAAAGACACTATCTCCTCCTCCACTGGCACCTCCGGATCGAATCCTTCGAAGGTCCTTTCGGCTATGGCCTCAGGCCACAGCTTCTTCCATGCAGAGGTCAAAGTCCTCCTTGTAACACCCAGCCAGGCCTGATCAATAATTCTGAAACATATCACGATGTTAAAGTGGTTCTTCCAGAACTCTCGAAGGGTGAGGTTTGTGTTCTCCATCACCTCAAAGCAGCGTCGGAACAGGTGCTTGATGTACAGCTTTTTAAAATTAGAAATCACCTCCTGATCCATGGGCTGCAGAATAGGACTGGTGTTGGGAGGTAGCTAGACAACCTTTATAAACTTGGACTCTTTGAGGAGTTCATCTTCGAGGTTCGGTGGGTGAGCAGGAGCATTGTCAAGGATGAGGAGGGCTTGCATAGTTAGGTTGTTTTCCTGTAGATATTTCATAAAAGAAGGGCCGAAAACCAGGTTTACCCACTCCACAAAGAACTGCCTGGTGACCCATGCCTTCGGGTTTGTCCTCCACATAACTTGCAGTTTATCTTTTAAAATCTTATGTGACTTAAAGACTCTGGGGTTTTCCGAATGGTATACGAGCAGAGGCTTGATCTTGCAGTTGCCACTTGCATTGGCGCACAGTGCGAGGGTTAGCCTATCCTTCATGGGTTTGTGGCCTGGCATCGCCTTCTCCTCTGCTGTTATATAAGTCCTATTTGGCATCTTCTTCCAGAAAAGCCCTGTCTCCTCACAGTTGAAGACTTGCTGGGGATATATCCTTTGGCTTCTATCAGTTTGGAAAAAGTTTTGAGGGAATCCTCAGCTGCCTTCACATCCGAACTTGCTGCCTCACCATGCCTGACGATGGAGTGAATGCCAGACCTTTTCCTGAAGTTATCAAACCACCTCTACTGGCTTTAAATGAGTCTTTCGATGCTTTGTCCGTGGAAGTGCGCGGGGTCTGCTCCAGCAAATCACAGTAAATCGCTTGCGCCTTCTCGCATATGATGCCCTGTGTTAATGTATCTCCTTTAAGCTGCTTCTCCGTCACCCACACCATCAGTAGATTCCCCATCTTTTCATGGAGAGAGCTACGGACCTTAGAAATTATTGAAACGCCCTTAGCTGGCGTTATACCCTTTATCGACTCCTTCTGTTTAAGCACAGTGCATATCATTGAAGTACTATGCCCGTACTGCCTCGCCAAGTCAGCCACTCGCACACCTTGCTCATATTTTTCTATGATTTCACGCTTTAATTCAATAGACATCATCCTCTTCTGAGCACTGACCTTTCCACTCGCTTTCTTCGGACCCATGTTTATAAAAAGAGATGTGATAAAGTATGTAAATGTACAAAAGATGCTTCGACTGAGCACACTGACTGAGCGTGGGAAACTATGAGACGCTTGAGTCTCAGTAAACTGGTGGGTCGTGTGCTGCCAGCCAATCCGCGCGATTATTAGTATCGCAAATGTTGCTAGTATTTCAAAAATCTCATATGTTAAGGCACTCGTATCTCAAGGTACCACTGTATGCATGCATACAAATATTTTGGTTATCTCTTCTCCTTACCCACACCCTCACCTACCTTCCCTCTGAGGTTTGATAGTCTTGATCGATGCTTCTCTGTTGCTGGGTCTTCTTTTGTTCATTAGTTTATGTTGTTCATTATATTCCACAAATGGGTGTTTCTTGATTAATATTGGTAGCCTCTACACTCTTCAGTGGCATTGACCCTTTAAGTGCACTACAGAATGTACAAACAATGAGAACATTTTCAATGCACAGCAATTCAATCCAGCATACATTTTAACTATCCACTCATTTTAGGTAACTCATTTTAAGTAATGCACAGAACCCTAACCCCAGGAGCTGCAGTGCTAATAACTGTGGTTTAAATAGAGTAGTATACAGACTGTGGAGTCTAAGAGGAAAGGCAAAGGTGGGTGGGTTGGTGGGAAGAGATCAACCAAAGAAATTGCATGCCTATATGAACAATGCATGGACCAGACAATAGGGTGGTGAAGGTCTGGGATAGGGGGGTGGCAGTAGGCTAGAGAGGTCTAGGAGAAAAAACAGGGGACATATGTAATACTTTCAACAATAAAGATTTTTAAAAATAAAAATAAATTTTATAAATAGAGTACAATCTGACTAAAGACCTTCTGGGACTGATGAAAAAGAAATGAGATTAGATAACAAAGGAACTACAAGAATTAAGAGCCTGTTCTGGTAGGGTACTAGGAAGTATTCCTGGATTTACATTTGAGTGTGCTTGATTAACACGGCTGGAATAAGACTAGATAAGCAAGAATGAAGAATGCATTGACCTGTGGCACTTCCTTAGGACACAGGGTTTTACACTCTGAGAAAGACCCTAAGTATAAGGCAAACACACCAATAGTGTGGCTATTAGAAGAGTGGAGACACTGTATGTGTCAGAGCTGGGGTGGAGGTCAGGCAGTGTTCACTGAAATAAACAAGTCTGAGTTGCTGTAGCAGTTAGAAGAGAAAGGTATGAAGAGGCTAAGGGAGGTGGCACACTGACATAGATATAAAATGTCATGCCAGGGACCCACTCAAGGAGTATGTTTCTGTGACCATGCAGAGAAGGTGCCATTCATTAAGGCTATCAGAAACACTCTGGTGAGAAAGATACCTAACCTCAGAGGTTGCTTTTCTTTGAAAGCTAAGACTAATGTTAAAATGGTTCTTTAAAATGGCAGCAGCAAGATCATTGTTAGAGTATGCTGGAAGAATTCTTATGCATTTGGATCTTGCAAATCAGTAAAATTTAAAATATATATGACAGCGGTAATTGGATTAGCAACATTTATATATTTATTTATATTTTTAGTAAGTATATAAAAATGCCAGAACAAAATTAGATTCTACCATCCAGAGTAGAATTTTTCATAATTGTCATTTCATGCAGTGAAAGATATTTCAATGCCAAAAATAATTTAAAAAATAATTTCAAACTTTAAAGTCCTTAATAATAAATAATTTGGCCTTTGGAAAATTTTGGTAAATTCACCCTTGTTTTCATTTTGACATGGACCAATAAGATCTCATTATGGGAAGACACTCCTTTGCTGATCAGCACTTAGAAATAGCTCAATTAGATTTGGTTCCAAAACAAACCATATGTACCAAGGAAAGAGGGCAACTCAGTGCCAAGTGCTTAGATGTGGTTGAGAAGATTCAAATTGGAAGGTTTGAGACTTAATAATAATGCATTTGCTCCCTATTAAAGACTCTCTTACATCTGCTTGGGGAAAAGTTGCCGCTCAGCTCTTGCTTGAGCTGGTAAAGCAAAATTTCACTGGACACAAGTGACTGGAAATTCAAATTGGATTAGCTGGCAACAGATCAAAATGAAGACAAGTTAAATTGCCATTAGATCTTGAGAATATAATCTGTTTAACTTTTCCTCATGTGTAAATCAAGGGTTCCCTTTTTTCATTGCTAATTAGAATGATATGCTGAAGGAGTAGCACTGCACTATTTATAGGGGAGTAGGCTGTTACTCATCAACATCAATTAAATATCAGTTGCTCATGAAAAGGAGGGAGACAGTAAGATAGCGATAGGGTGACGTAGGTAGAATTTAGCCTGGTACAGGACTCATCTGTCAGACTTTCTTGTGGGCAAATAATTCTATAGAATTTTCTAGCCATATAATTGTTCTATCCATTGCTTGGTACATTTCACTTTTATGGGATTCTTAATTTTTGCATATACATCCTGTATTTTTATGTGTTTTAGAAACTTCAACCCTGTAGATGTATTCTGAATCTATTTTCCAGTTCATTAATCTTAGTTTTATGTCTGATTATCCTCCATTAATTTGCTCTCTTGGCTTTTTCAACATCTGTGGTTTGCAGTAATTACAGTAGCAAATGCCATACACTTGCATAGAGTTTATGTGTATCAGGCACACATAATGTTTAAACCTGCTAGTATTGCAGAACCTTTTGTGACAAGGCCAAAAGTGGGTTCAAGAACCAGAACATTAGGGTCAGAGGAGATACAAATCTTGACTCCATGCTGATGAATTTGGATCGTTTCCAGTAATGAGCCAAAGAGGGAGTGTTGTGATAAAATTAATTTAAGACAGAAATCTTGGTGACAAGGTTGGTGATAAATTAGAATGGATTAAGACAATAGTGGAGTAAGAAAAATAGTAGTTTTTGAGTAAGGGATTCTATGAGGTTGACAGGAAATTTTCCCTGAAGATAAAGAGAAAAGACTGTACTAAAGAGACATTTTGAGCTAAAATAGACCTTCTATGGGAAGTAATGTAGATAGTTGGGAGAGAATAATGGCTAACCTTAATGACAACTGGGACAGAAAATATGATGAAAGAAATTAGGTGAAACATTAGAAAGAAAATATGTTTTGGACATGTAGGATATCTGTAGACTATGCAGGCTCTTTTAAGAATACTTTTAAAAATGAACACTTGGTCACCATACTTCCATAAAAACCATTGGTAATTATTCCATTGTTCCCAGAGTAAAGTCCAATGGGAGCTTTTAAAATAATGCTTCTCCATCCTTATCTCTCTGTGAGCATTGACTGACTGCCTTCATGAATTTCCTTTAGCTACCTCTAAATGCTGTGTTTTTCCAATCAGACCTATTGTTTATTTTATATCTCCTTTGCACAGTTACTTCTTCTGAAAGAAAAGTACTAATTTCATTTAGGGTGAACCTTATTGGATCAAGATTTACCCAACATAATCACCCTCTTTTTGAGATTTTATTTCCTTTCCTTTGACATTTTCCAAGGTCAAATTCACAAATTACTGTTACATGCTCTGAATGCATTCTGCAAATATTTTTTCTCATAACAGACTTCATTGAATTCAATGTTTATACACTTATTCCCTCAATACAGGAAAGATACTGTATTTATTTTATTTGATTTTCTAGCCAATGTATCTAGGACAGATTAATGTTTGTTGAATGAGTAAATAAATGCCTAGTTGAACCAACATTGTGCACTCGGCAGTTGTAAGTGTAAATCAGGTGCCCCAAAGTTAGGTTGTTCATTAAGAGAGATATCTGTGTGTATATGTATATACATATATTTAATATAATTCACATATATATGTACATATACATTCAATTTAATTATATATTTATTTGTAAAGGATAGTAACATATCATTTCCCCAAAATTTCACATATACTTTCACACAAACCATATCAGAACTACATAAGTACAGATTTATGTTGCTCTGGAAAGAGTTAGAACAATGTTTCAGTTAAGTGTCCAGGGAAAAATTTTTATGAAGTACTAAATAAGTTCATTTATTTATGGCTTAATTTTTTTGTTGTTGTTAATCCTCACCCAAGGATATTTCTCCATTGGTTTTTTTTAGAGAGAGTGAGAGGAAGGGGAGAGGCAGAGAGAGAGAAACATTGATATGTAAGAGACACATCCATTGGTTGCCTCCCACATGAGCCCCCATCAGGGCCAGGGATCACCCCTCTAACCAAGGTATGTGTCCTTGCCTGGAATTGAACCTGGGACCCTTCAGTCTGCAGGCTGACACTCTATCCACTAAGCAAAACCGGCTATGGCTTAAATTTTGAACGGATCAACCCATCTACATTAGACTAACTTTTCATATAATTATATTTTTACATAAAATCTGAACTAACACATATCCTCATTTAGTCTAATGTAAAATAAATATTCACATGAAATAACTACATAGTAAGTGTTCATAAGCTAATTATGAAATTATTGAACTGTTATATTTAATCTATTAGGTCAATTGATTTATTATATTTATCTTAATTTTTTTATTGATTACAACAGAATACATTTATTCCCATAATTAAACTAAGATTTACCAAATTATAAATTATCTTTTTTTGTAATTAATTTCATTTATAATATAAACATATTAATTTTCTAAGCATAACTATGATGCAATACACATTTTAATGTTTTTAAAATAGTTTAGATGAACTGCTACTCACTGCAGCAAAAAAAATAAAAAACTTCAAGAATTTACACAGTACATCATATCATAATGGTGAAATTGAACTTTTCAACTGAAAATAATTAGGTTTTATTTACAGTTTTCACTGACCTAGCTTGTAATTTAATGTAATACAGGAGTCATTTAGCTACATTTGGCCTTATTTAGCAACAATTGTTCATTTTGTGTCCTATTAAAATTGTTATCATCTCAGAAACTTTACTCACATCTGCATTGGCAATGTTTTGCCACAATTTAAGAATCTGTAGTAATCGGTGACCTAAATAAATAAATAAATAAATAAATAAATAAATAAGGTTACTGTCACTTTCTCCAAAGTCAGGAATTGACTATTAAATCATTTTAGCTTCAATGTCGTTGTACATAAATGCAAACGCTGTACATAAATGTTACTGTCTCTGTAAAAAGCCAATGTCAAAATAATTGTGCTAGTATAGAGTATAGTTGCATTATAACTTCCAGCTTAATACTTCATACAATATTAAGAAAAAGAAACAACTTTACTTAGCCTGATTTTTATTTTTATCACATGATTAAAGAAAAAGAATATTTTAGATCCAATAACATTTATTTTTTATGTTATTATATGTTAGATATGGTTCAAACGATAAAGTTTGGTGATATGTTATACATTTCTACAATTAGGTTTAAATAGTTTATATGCTACAATAGTTACTGCAGCAAACAATGTACCATCTGTTTTCATTCTGAATACATTTCCCTAGGTGTGAAGGCAGCCTGCTACCTCATGTCAGCACCCATTAGAAGGCACCATGCAACGTGACATGACACAGTAAGACAGATGCAACCCAGCTTAATATGGCTGCCATGATGTTCACACATATGAGAGACTGCAGAACTGGTGCCTTCACATTTTAGCAAAGAAGTAATGCAGAAATGCTCAGGTATTTTGTTTTCATTATCTCTATCCACCTGATTTTTTGAAAGTAACAAAATGTGCTCACTTGATTTTTCTCAAAATGTGCAAAGCAGACGCTATGTGATGGAGAAAAACAAGAAATCTCCATTTAGGCTGTCATTTTTCCCCAGAGAATGTTTCATAAGCAAAGGATAAAATAATTCAAAATAAAGTGGTAATAAAATCACATAGTTTTATGTCCCAAATATATTTTCAAGTACATATATCTTTTGACTCCTTTAAACCTCTTAAGTAGCATGAAATACCACACCCTCAATATGAAATACCACTCCCTCTATGTTGGGAGTTTGGCTATTTTTCATGTACAAAACTTGTAATGGTTCTTATTTTGTGTTACATGTGCATTTCTTTCTCCAAATAGGTTGCAATCTTATTGAAGAGATCTATCATGTGTTAGAAACTTCAATGAGAGAGAGAGAAATAAAAAACCTACAGTAACTAAGATATAGAACCTAAGATACTTATAAAGGTACTTTGAACATCATGGTAATAAATGTCAGTTTTTAGAAATATTGACAAGATGAAGAAAACATTTAAAAATAAAAGCTCAAATTCATTATGCAGTATTGCATTTTTAAGAAAATGTGAATTAAATTGAACTTTAAAAATTTATTTTTCAAAATTTGATAAATATAATATTTTAAAAAGCATTTTAAATAACTTTTATTTTTTAATTTTTATTATTAATGTATTTCATGTTTATATATCTTCCCATTTCCCGCCCTCCCAGGCATACCCCAACCCCAAAGTGTCTTGTGTTCATTGGTTATGCTTATATGCATGCATACAAGTCCTGTGATTGATCTCTTATCTACCCCACCTCTCCCTAATCTTCCTGCTGTTTGATGCTTTACTATCTCTGTAAATAACTTTTAAAAACCTCCAAGCAATATTTTCTTTTATGTTTCAATGACACAATAAGCAATGAAATATAGTATTTTCATTTTTAAGAAGACACATACAAACGGATTCATATTTCTGTTTATTATAAAGCAGAAAGAAATATATTTCATATGAAAATCAAAATACCTAGATCTTGTTCCCATACCCCTCTGATTATATGACTTCTAGGAATTTAGTTAGATTCTTAGTCATCTACTGGCATCCTGATTTGTATTGCATCTTTATATAAGGAGAATTTATAAATTTATTTATTTTCTAAGTAAATGTTATAAAAATTTGTGTGATTACATATGATAATCTTAAATAATTTTCCCATATACAAATGATAACATTTTTCTTTCTCTCTCTCTCTCTCCAAATGTATACATATATAAATACTAGAAGCCTGGTGCACAAATTCATTCATGGGTGGGGTCTGGTCAGCTGCGGTAAGGGCCACAGGCAGTTGGCCAGATGGCCCCCCACACTGATTGAAATTCAGGTCTAACTCCTGGTCCAGGGAACAATTTACATATTAGCCTTTTATTATATAGGATACTTGGATAAAATATTTAGAAGGAAGCAAAAGTTAAATAAGATTTAAATATAACCAATATGATATCCCAGAACTTATTATGAAGTTTTCTCTATTTTACTTCTTATGTGAGTTGATTTGGCACCTAAATAATTAAGTAAATATGTTATTATCTACACTAGAGGCCCAATGCATGAAATTCATGCAAAAGTAGGCCTTAGCAGCCATGGTGGCTGCCTGGATTCCTTCTTTGCAGCCCCAGCTTTCTCAGGAAGGTCATTGAAAAGGATGTTCCATCTAATTAGCATTTTACACTTTTATTATTATAGATAAGCATATACTGCACACATTTGGATATGTTTTTGGGTGGTGGTCAGCAACGGGTTTTATGTAATAAATATAAATGTGTGCATATGAACATCTGATGAAGAAATATCTACCTTTTCTTCTTGATAACTGTTGAAAATGTACGTAGATAAAATTCTCTACTCTTCCCAAATTAAAAATGTAATCTCCCTAAAGTACTATCTATGGTATTAGCATCCTTCTGTGTGCCAAGCAAGTTTAGTTATGTTTTATTTCCCATTTTTTAATGTTAATATTTAGTATTTTACATAGTCAATCCAGAAACTCATTTCCTGTAAATTTCTAGTCTCAAGACTAAACTCATCATTATGTAATGCAATGTATTAAAACAATTTTTCTCATTTCTGCCTGTCTCAAATGCTTAATCTACCCATTGGAAGATGAGGGAAAGCACCATTTCATCCTGCCTCAAGTGTTCACATGTTTGTATTTTACTTCATCCAAACTATTAATATAAAGTTTCACATTATCTGTTGACTACTACTCAAGTAATATTTGCGTTGTTTTTTATTTTGTTTTTGTTTTGCTGGTATTTTGTGCTTAGTCCTACCTTCTGTTCTTACAAAGTTAAAGCACATTCATGCCAATTTTGACTCTTCATCAGAATATTTTATATTATGTATATATTTTCAGTATTCAGGTCATTTACCCTTATTTGAATAAATTTCAAGAAATTAAGGAATGTGCCAAAGATTTCACCAGCTAGCAAAAGACAACCAGGTGTTTCAAATTCTTCATTAACAAAGTTTCTCTCATACTTTTTACTTATAACTAACTACATGCACTTACTTCACAAAGAAATTTGTTAATATTTAGAATGGTTTTACCTTTTAGTTTTGTATTTGGTTTTTGGTTAGTGAGAAACAGCCTTTATATCTTGTTTACCTTTTAAAGGAAATGTTATAGTTTATAATATGGGTCTATGTCTACATTAATAAGTTTGTGTTCTCAAGTATCTTTAGTAAGGTCAGCAAACCTCATCATCTTTTATCTCATAAGCAAAATAAAAATAATTTAACCTATCTCATTTGTTATACTTGAATAAAATATCTATAAAGCATGGCTCAGTGAATGAAATATAGTAGACTTTCAAAAAATTTAATAATTATTAAAGCACTAAAGTATTTCATTTATGAATGACATTATGATCTGCAATAATACTTAATAAAGCAAAACAATAAATAGAAATGAAGACTAAATACTAACATTTAATCAAATACTATAATTCATTGGAAAACGGCTAAGTCTTTCATCTCTTCCTGCCTTCCCCCTCCTATTATCAATCTCTTTTTAATTTTCTTCTCCTCTTCTTCTACTTTCATTTTTCTTCATTTTCTCATAGTTTACAAATGCTTCAAGGTTTCAGATATTTATATCCAAGATGTTAATTTGTATAAATGTTATGGGTATTTACAATTTCATAGTTGTAAAATACATTTCCCTTTATGGTATACTAGAGGCACTATGCATGAAATTCATGCAAGAGTAGGCCTTCCTTTCCCTGGCTGCCTGCACCAGCTTCCCATGGGCATCTGGGACCCAGGCTTCCCTCACAGCCCTGGCTTTGTCTGTAATGTCCTCCAGAAAAACATCTGGTCTAATTAGCATATTATGTTTTTATTATTATAGACTAGAAGCCCCATGCATGAAGATTCATGCTAGAATACACTTTCCTTTCCCTGGCTGCTGGCACCACCTTTCCACTCTGGCCCATCCCCTTTCTGCCCATGCTCCAGAGCCACCTCTTTCCTCTCTTTCCATCTCTGTTGGGTTAATTTGCATATCACTCCTGATTGCTGGTGGCGTAGCAGAGGTATGATCAATTTGCATGTTTGTCTATTATTAGGTAAGATATCTATGATTGAGGAGGAGTTAAAATATTGATTATCTCTTATAGCTATGCACCATGATTGGTACATATCAGGCCATAGTAATAATCAAGTCTTATTTCTCCCATTTTATGGAATAGAAAATGGATGGAGCTGAATAGGCGGTGGGAGTTTAATCCAGTTTTGTCGTACCCCAAAGACAATACACTTTTCCTTTCAGCACTTTTATTTATTTATTTATTTATTTATTATTTTTTTAAATATATTTTATTGATTTTTCACAGAGAGGAAAGGAGACAGATAGAAAGTCAGAAACATCAATGCGAGAGAGATATCGATCAGCCGCCTCCTGCACACCCCATACTAGAGATGTTCCTGCAAGCAATGTACATGCCCCCGACCAGAATCGAACCCGGGACCTTTCAGTCCACAGTCCGACGCTCTATCCACTGAGCCAAACTGGTCTCGGCTCCTTTCAGCACTTTTAATACAATCTCCAAAGAGATTAGGTCAGCTAGTTACAGGTTATAATGTATATATTCATTTCAATTTTTTAAAGGGAAATTTACATGTATTTTGTGTAATAAAGATTTTTATCAGAAAAACAATGAGAAAAAATAATAAATATTTTTTTCTTTAAAGTTTGAGGTGATAAGGTAAAACAGTCTGGAGCTATGCAAAAGAACATATATGCATAACCCAAAGACACATACAACAGTGTGGTAGTGGCCAGAGGGAAGGGGGTAGTAGATATGGATGAAAGTGGGAAAAGGCCGTGAAAGTAGGGACATCTGTAATGGTGTCAACAATGAAAATAAAGTAAAACAAAAAATTAAAAGGAATAAAGAATCTAGATATATACTAAGTGAAGAGATGATATATATTTAAGGGGAAATATGATTTAAAATAAATGCCAAAAATATAAAATTTTCTCTAGGTATTTGTTCCTATATTATCTTACTACATACAAATATTCTTCTAAATGCAGTATTGTGTGCCATATAAATTATATGTCTATAGTTTAATGGTTTTTAATAAACAATTTAATATTAAAAATATGTTACTACCAAATATCCACTCTTATAAATTTAATTGTTCATTTCAGATGTTAGGTCATTTTCAACTGCTTAAAAGAATGTGTAAAATTTTAGAAAAAAATAAAGATTGTATAGAATGTTCTGAACAATTGCATTGCAAATTTAACTCTATGAGATGTCGTTAAACATCACTTTGTAATATTCATAATCAAAGTATACAGAATATGTAGTTTCTCATGCACTATTGTTAAATAATTCAAATTCCTATGCCTGCATTTACCATCAACTAGTTTGTAATTTTTCTGAGAACCAATATGTATTTACTTATAACTATAATACTTTCAAACTAACAATTCAGATAAATTAAAGATGCTAATAAATTATTATTGAAATTTTTAATACAGAAAATCAGTAATGAAAGCCCAGGCCGTATATCAAGCAATAAACCTTTGTATGGCCTATATCTTGATAAATATCTTATTATGTCACTGACTTTTAGGAAGAATAACATTGGTAGATGGGAATGCCAGACAGTTGATCCCTTTGAGTAGAGAAATTAAATGGCTTTAGGAATTAAGTCCTCCCCCTAAGTATTGCATTTTATCTATTCTAGAATCATTTTCCCCCAATTTGTCAACTCCAAAATCAAAACACATCTAGAAATTGATGGCCTCTTTCAATCTCTGCAATAAATTTTAGCCATTCAGGGAATGATGGCAATTTTATCTATTGCCATGCAAAGCAAAAACAAAGTGCTTTATTGTACCTAAGAATGGAAAAAAAAAATAAGTAGGTCATGTGTGTTATATTTTGCAACTGAGGCACATGCAAAATAATGGCTTATTACCTACAAACAATATAAAGGAAAAGGACATTTCATCAGTAACATCTACATATATATATATATATATATAAAAGCCTAAGAGACCAGCTGAGCAGTAGCTATGATGTGCACTGACCACTAGGGGCAGACGCTTAACTCAGAAGCTGCTGAGCTGTGCTGACATGACAACTGCAGTTCTCAGGTGATGCACCCAGAACCAGAAAGGAGGAAGCCCAATTCTGGGGTGCATCACCCAAGAACTGCTCTCTTGCAATCTGGGACCCCTCAGGGAATGCTAGAGAGACAGTTTTGGCCCTATCTCCACAGGCCAGGCTGAAGGACCCCATTGGTGAATGAATCTGTGCACTGAGCCTCTAGTATTAAATGGATTTCAAAGTTTCCAAAGGCTAATGTGACCATTATAAATTCTGTGTAAATTATTCTTAGTATGCATTAAAGTTCATGATTTTTATTTCTTCCTGAGTAGTACATAACACAAGGGTATATTTAGTAATCAAAACCCTCTTAGATTTAAATGAAAAAATTATCTCCTTCATATATATAGCATAGCCTACAATTCCATTATTTAGATTTGTCAGCTCTTTGTTTAAATGTGCCAGAAAGAGATAACAATTTAAATTTTATTAGAAACTACTTCACTAGATTGATATAATGACTTTAAGAGAGAGGCTCTATAAGTAAATCTTGAAATATCAGGAGGAAGATGCAAAATACAGCAAATACAGAGGTCACTGCCAAAAAAAAAAAAAAAAAGCCCTGCAACTTGGTGCCTGATGTGATGTGTCAGCAAATTGGAGTAAGACATTTATGCCATAGCAAGCAAATTTATGTCGAAATATTTGCTTACTTAAAATTAATTTTGCTAACCAATAAATCTTTGTCATTTATCCACAATATTAAAGATTTTAAAAATGATGTAAAATAAAAATGTGTAAGGGCTATTTTTAAAGACAGATTAATACATTCCATGGATTTCATGATGAACTGAGGAGATGAAAACATTTTCTTCATCCAGGTGCTTCTGAAACATTCTAGCTTAATGACTTCATTTATGTATTTTTCTCATCAGCTCTTGCCAGGATGGAAATTATTCTACAAGATTTAAGTAATTTAAGAGGCTTAGTAAATCTTCCAGGAAACTATGATACTGTTTAATAAATTATCCCGGCTAGAGTAGTAATAAGATTAATACACTTCCCATATTGTACTGTTGTTTTTTGTTTTGTTTTTTCTTTCCAGAAAATATGAATGAATGCAGAATACCCAAACAGGGACGCATAATTGGATTGGCTTCCCCATTAATGATTTCATTAGCATCAAACAGCCCTGTTTCATTCATTGTAAACCTTCACCTGGGGAGATGATTTAATAAGTCAGAAACTGCTTCTAAAGTTATGCTTACCGGAAAATAGGCCACAATGTTCCTAGACCCATGGGGATAACATTAGGAGTAACCACCACACTCCCCTTGAGTGGACACATGAATCACCCCACTGTTTAGGCTCTACTACTTGTAGACCAATTTACCAATTTCTGTTTGCCACGTTTTTACAACAAACCATCCATCCCTCAGACTCAACTCATTTAATGTGCTGTTTACAAATATGCTGCTTGGAACACAGGCAACAGCTTTCTGTTTCCTCTCTCCCTGACCTAGACTTTTGTGTGTTTTTTTTGTGTGTGTGTGTTTTTAAATAAATCTTTGTTGTTCAGTTTATTACAGATGTTCCTCTTCCTGCCCCCCCATAGCTACCCTCCACCTGATCCACCTGATACCCCCCTCCGCCACCCCATGCCCTTACCCCCTGCCACTGTCCTCATCCATAGGTGTAAGATTTTTGTCCAGTCTCCTCCTGCACCCCTCATTCCTCCTTTCCCCTGATAATTGTTAGTCCATTCCCTTTCTATGCCCCTAATTATTTTATATTCACCTGTTTATTCTGTTTATCGGAGTTTTTTATTCACTTTTTAGATTCACTTGTTGATAGGTATGTATTTGTTATCACTTTGTTGTTCATAATTTTTATCTTTACCTTTTTATTCTTCTTCCTCTTCTTAAAGAAAACCCTTCAGCATTTCATATACTTTTGATTCCCTTCGCTGAAGACAACACACCAAATTAAAGCACATTCAAAGACAAGACATTAGTTAGAACTCCCCGTGGGAAATGTTTATTTTAAGGTGGTGACAAATTTGGCTATATATACTTATATATGTATTGCTGCATCTGTTATCAAAAGAAAAAAAAACACACTTAATTTTTAAGCCCAGAACATGGATTTGTTGATAGTCCCTTCATATCTTTATATTATTTTTGCAGCTTTTTATTTAATCAGGTGAATGGTTAGTGTTCCCAGGGCCTCCCTTACCACCCACACATAGTTGCTGACATAATAACACTGACAAGGAAATAAATGCTTTAAAAAACTGCAGGCTGGGAGTGAACTTTAGATGCCCTTAACCACTTAGCTAGACTTAAGTAACAAAGCACTGAAAAGAGTTTGGTTTTGCAAGCAAAAGAGAAACAGTGAAACAATGCTTAGGTCAACTCGTGGTCTATAGAAGTATAACACATTCAAAATAAAAATTAGCTTTTTTTTTTTCCTGAAGGACAGCATAACCCTGATGCTTTGCTTTGAGTTCTGGCTTCCAAAGTTTGGTTTTGGGGTGAGTGTTTTTCTTATACTCCTGCACAGTGAAGAGTTTCACTTCAGTTGCAGATAAATATGCTATGTTCCAAGAGTTGCTTTTATAACCTATTGCCCAGAAATTGACCTTTGCCTATAGAAAGAGTTGGAAGTGTGGTTGCCTTCTGAGGCAAATCCATAAAAGCCGACCTAATGCAAAATGGACACAAATGCATATGGTTTCTAATCCAAAGAGGTATCAATCCCCTCTCCTTGGCATCAGTATTGTTTTAATGAGAAAATTCCTTAGGTGTCCCAAGTAGCGTGGGCAGAAGCACACCCAATTACATGAAAATAGAACTAGCTCCCCAGTACTATTCCTATGACTCTGAGGCGGGGAGGAATGTCTTTAGCAAATGGGTCAGCAGTATGGCCACTGTTGATTGGGTCAGTAACTCTAAGAACAGGAGTATACCAGTGTTGAAGTTCAGGAACGATTTTTCTAGAAGGTTGGTTGCTCAAGGATAACAGACCCTTATCAGACCCTCTTTAGAAACAAGATTTGGTTTGTTACCTAATTGCCACCTTTCTTACTTATCACATGGGCCCTATGTCTCACCAACTCTTTTTCCCTGTTACCACCATCTCTTAGTTTCCACCCAGTCTCTAGCTTTTAGTTGCTATCGCTTCTTTAAATTGGTCCTCCTTCTTTTAAAAAATAAGCCATGTTAATGGTGGTGACAGTGGTAACATTGGGCTGGAGTAGACCATTCTCCTAGAAACACAATTGTATTTTGGCTAAATGAGAAAATAAATATGAGTTTTGAAAATTCAACAGAATATCAAATGTTCCTGTCTTCTTCAAGTTCATATGTGGAAGTCATAAGCCCCAAGTGATGATAGGAGGAGGTGAGGCCTCTGGACAGGGGTAAGGGAGGATTAGGTCATGATGGTGGAAATCTTATTTATGGTATTTATACACTTATTAAAAAAACAACTAGAGGTCTGGTGCATAAAATTCATGCACTGGGGGTGGGGGGTGGGGACCTCAGCCCAGCCTGCTCTCTCTCGTAGTCCAGAAGCCACTCAAATCAATTGCCCCACAGTGAGAGGCTCACCCCATCTGCCACAGTCCTGCCAGTCAGGTAGTCAGGCCTCCCTCTTTGGGGCCATCAATTGTGCCCTGAAGAAGTAGGCCCTGCCCATCCAGCCAGAGCTTTGTGATGGATAGCCCCAATAGAAGGAGGCCCTACCCACCCGCCACAGCCCACTGGTCTGTGGCCTGGGCCTCCTTCTGCAGGACGATCATGGGGTGATGGTGGGGCTCCCTGACCAATCTCATTGCACCCACCTTGGTTGGCCTGGCAACAGTGGGTGTTATAGCGTGGTCATCTGGATGGTCATTCTGCTGTTCAGCCATTTAGTAGATTTGCATATTACATTTTATTATTATAGATCAATTTTATCCCTAGCTTGTTTGGCTCAGTGGATAGAGTGTCAGCCTGCAGACTGAAGGGTCCTGGGTTAGATTCTGGTCAAGAGCACATGTCCAGGTTGTGAGCTCGATCCGCAGTGGGGGTCATGCAGGAGACAGCTGATCCATGAGTCTCTCTCATCGTTTATGTTTCTCATTCTTCTCTGACATCAATAAAAATATATTTAAAAATGATTTTGAAGAGCTTCCTCACCCTTCCCACCATGTAAGGCACATTACAAGATGTCCATCTATTAACTAGGAAGCAGGTCTTCACCGGATGCTGAATCTATTAGTGCTTCTATCTTCAACTTCCTGCTGGCATAACTGTGAGAGAAAGTTCCCTTATTTATAAGCTATCCAATCTATGGTATTTTTGTTATAGCAACACAAATGGACTAAGACGGATTCAGAAACTTCTGCTCATTTTAATAGCCTTGGGTGAGGATTTTTTTTTTTTTTAATGGAAAAGGAAATTGGTTAACAATCAGACTCACGTGATTCAGGGTAGTGCGGATCCACTCAGATTTCACAGACTCTGATGATAGCAACTGTCTCCTAACTTCCTAACTTTGCACTTCTTCTGTGCATATGCATGAATTTTTACTACTTTTCAATTAGCTGATCTATCCTTCCTTTTGTATATTTAGCTACAGTAAAAATGTCCTTTCTCTGAAGCTATTTTATATAGCATAGGAAAGAGAAGAAGAAGCTGTTCATTTTTAGCTCCTCCTTAATAACAGACCATTCATCTTTACAAAAAAATGTACAGAGTGAAGGCAACCTACTCCAGTAGAATTGCTTACATATCACAAACTATATTTATTGGTTGTTTTAACATCAATGTGTTGTTAATAATAATAGAAGTAGTAACAATAATGACTGTCATTTATTACATGATTCAACTTTTGAAGAGTTTTAAATGTAGAATTCTAATTGCCAAATCCATACACAGAGGAATGAAACCCCAATATGGCTTATCGCTAATGAAATTTTTTTTCTTTTTTTTTCCCGTTCTGTCTTTTAGTTGTAGTTTTGAAATTGTTGTGCGAGGCTAATGAATATTTTGATGCCATGAATATCTAGCATTTGTGTCCAATATTCCAGACTCAGTGTATCAACTGAGAGCTGATACACTCATTTTTCTATCTTTCTAAGAGGAGCAGAGATTTAGCTCCTAGCATTTAGTGAATATAAAAAATACACAGTTTGTTTTTGTAAAGTGTTTCCTTTATTTATTAATATCAAAAGCAATGGTATGCAAACATTCTAAAATATCACTAATGATCATATTGCAAAATATGCACTGGAAAGGATATTTTATTTCACAGGTAATTTAAATATTTTTTAAGTTTGTTTTAACTTTTTCAGAAGCAAGTTATGTATTTTCCAATTTCAAAAATTCCTGGACTAAAATAGAATAGAAATGTTAGCAAATATTTCCTACACTAGTAAGTTACCTCCAGATTCTTTGGCATTTATAAATGACAAGTGAATGTGGAAAATTATGACATGAAAAAATAAATAAAGACTTTCTGTGTCTAGCTGTAAAATACCTATGAGTATGATTTAGAGAACTTACTAGATCAAATTGATGTATAAAAACAAACCTAAGTCAGGGAAAATTACTAACAACATATTTACACATTCTTACCAATTAAGATATGCATATTTATAAAACGAAATAAAAGCTTTTAAGTGAATTTCATGATTGCTTTTATAGACAAATTGTTTATATGAGTGCTTACTTTTTAAATTTTTTTTATTATTAGAAGTATTACAGATTTCCCTTTTTACCCCACTTGACTCCTTCTAGCCTGCACCTGTCCCCCAACCCAGGCCTTCACCACACTATGATCTATGTCCATGAGTTATGCATATATAAAGTCTTTGTTTAATCCCAGTTTGCTTTGAAAGATTAGAAACTAAACTTTCAAGAATACATTCTAGCTTCAAATGAAAAGAAATACTCACTTATTCATCAAGATCATGAAGTGGGAAGACCACATTAATGGCATTAATACATTTCCCTAAAGTTTCTTAATTACCTTAAAATAATTTCAAAATTACATTAAAACTTCTATTTGTCATAGGAAAGTATTGATGTAAAGTTTATCTGCTAAATGAGAAGGGACATGTGTACAACTGAGCATATACTATGAACTTATAATAGTAGAAAGATGGGCAAAACAGCTCCCTTGTATCAATTTTCAGCTTAACCGTCACTAGAGGAGATATTCTGGCCTATTAAAACACTTCCATTAAAGCACATGTTCAGTCTAGGCAGAGATGCTGTTGCATGCATTGGAACGTTGAAGAACAGGCAGCAAAGGGACCTGGGATGACAGCGCCCAATGCTGACCCTGTGTGTGAGAGACATTGCGGCTCCTGGGATCACCGATATCCTCTACATTGTTTTGTAAGAGGGAAGTCTCAACTCCAACCCTACATTTATCAGAATGCGTTTAGATTAATCAAACATGTTATCTAGAAACAGAACATCAGTTCAAAACTTGAAATATCTAATGCCTGGGGTGTTTTTGTTTGTTTTTTGCCCATAAATTTTAAGCACCCATACTCACCTCCTTCAGACTTGGAAGAATTCACTAGCACAAATTCCCAGCCCAGTTTGAAAGGAGATTATTCTTTTGTCCCTGTTCAAGGTTACCCACTAGAGCCGATTTCTCACTTGGCTGCATCTGGAGACTAATATGCTTTCCCCTTAAAGTCACACTGCCCTTTTACCAGTATTCTAGGACCAAAAAGTACCCTCCAGGTCTTTAGCATGATGGACGGACGTCTGCTCTCAGGGCAGTTGGGCAAATATGAGAGAAAGGCCTGTTGCCTCTTCGATCAAGACCTAATAACCTTATTTTTAACCATTTCACCCCCAGCCACAGGACCCAAGAAAAATGAAAGGAGGAGAGGAATTATTTGTCCAAGGAAGAACCTGAAAAGCGATTCAGGTCATTTCTAATTTTCTTTTCTTTTCTTTTTTGCCATCTTATCTTTTTATGAAAATTTAAATTTATTATCTCTCAAGGGTCTGATTTATCCTATGTTTATGTATGCATCCATATCTATATATGGATCTATTTCTATATTTATTTCTCCCTCTCTATATGTATACATACACAGAGAATGTAAATCAAGACAATCTATTAATATTTATTAATACAAGAAGTATATATTATAAATAGAGTATTAACATGAAAAAAATATCCAAATCATAAAATTTAACACAATCTGGAAGTCAGCCTAAAAAGACCTAATCTAATAGAACAGAGCTAAAATAAACTAAATATCAATTTGATAACAGTAAAGGTGAAAAATAGCCCCACCATTAGAAAAATAAATTAATAAACTATAAAGCTTAAATTGACATTAATAGAAAAATAAAAATTATAAACATTAAAGGTCAATCTTTGAAGAAATATAATAGTTTATTAAAGAACTATCGAAAATATGGTTCTCCATCACGGCAGAGGTGGTGCTTTAGTGCTGTTACTCTGCCAGTTAGAAAAGTGATAGGGCATAGTTTTCATTGTAATTTAGTTTTATTTTGTGTGTGTGTCTGTGTGTTTTTTAACTGATATAGCAGCCTATGTAATAATTATCTTTACAGATAATTTACTACATAGAGAAGACATAGGAATAAAATTAACATATACTAAGACTCATAGAAATTAATTTAAAATTTCCATAATCTAACAATATTAATTAAGAAGCATATGGATTCAAGAAATTCATTTCTACCTACCACAAAAGTGTACATCATAGAAAAATCAATTTTATATGTATGATATCTATATGTATTTATTTATCTACATAGAGAATTTTTATAAAACTGTATTAATGAACATAAAATAAAATTTTAATTGAACATTTCTAAGTAAAATATAAATGTAAATAATATAATATTATTTAGGCCTACTTAGCAAAAGCATAATAAATGGTTTTGGAAGTATTAATGGGAGAATTTATCAAGAATTTAAAAAATAATAAGTAGAAAAAAGGCTTGCTATATCAAAAATTAAAAGATATTTTAAAGATCTTTATGGTTTAAATGTTGCATTCTTGAATTGGAGAGAGAAAAATAATTTAGTGAAACAGAATTTAAATGCATAAGTATACAGTAGTGTATAAACTTTAATATATGCTAAAAGTGACATATGAAAAAAAGTAAAGAGGTACATTATTTAATAAATAGTTCTAGAATGACTTTTTAATAAAAAATAAAAAATAGCATTGTATCCTATCATATATCCAAACATATTACATATGGATAACATCACATAATATTCAAAATAAAAGATTATTAAAATAAATATAGAACATTTCCATGATTTCAAGGGAAGATTATGTAAGCACTTATACAAAAGCATAAGTTATAATAAAATGTCACATTGAATCATAAGCATTTGAAGTTATATATGTACAAAAATAAACATTTTAAACTCACTAAAATATAAAAGTGTTGCTAATTTATGATGAGAGATTACATAAAAATTTTATGTTGATTATAAATAATGAACAAATATGTACATAACATAAAAAATTCAACAAGTATATTTATACTACTTAATCTTAGAAGAATACAAAAATGAAATTTAAAACAATAAAATCATGTTTTTTATAATTTGAGAAATTTTATTTAAATTTATATGAGATGCTATGAGGGACAGTTTAAAAATTAACACACATTTACTTTTAAAAAATGAAAAATAAACAGCATACAGTTTTTAATATTGAAATAAAGTAAATAACTGAAATATTTAAGAAATCTGATTGAGCAGCTAAATTGTACTGTTTTTGTAACATTAAGACTCACAAAGCTAACAAAATTCCTATTCCCCAAAAAAGTACTTCCTGAGATGCAAATATTTAGGGTATAATATTATATGGAAGCATAAAAAAGATTCATATAAATAAATAGCAGTCTAACTTTTATATTTATTCGTATTCATATAACTATGTGTAGATGAGCGAGGCACCATCTAACTGGAGAAGATCTGTCTACCAAAATCTGAAGATTTCTAAAGTATTGTGATATAAAGTTGTTTTTCCTATTTTTACTTTATATAGTGTTGAAGTTTTCTTAAATTATTTTGTTGTTTTATAATTAACAAACATAATCATTTAAATCAACTAAAATCATTCATTTAAAAAAATAATTGGACTATTACATTCTCTTAAATGTTTGCATTAGTATATGTGTTATATTTCTCAAGACCAATTGTTTAATTTAATAACATTATATTCAGACATTAGGATAAAATTTCAAAATTATAATGCTTTCTGAGGCCTTTACTTACTTAAAATAAGATCACCTTAGTTTGCTTTATTTAATTTTTGGTCCCAATGTCTGTTTTTAGACATCAGGGGGGAAAATTATGCTCCAAATTAGATAGGAAATATTCCAGAAATAAGTTTTCTGACAATAGATTTGGACACATTAAGAATGACTCTGATTTTTTTCTTAATAGGTCAAACAATAGAAATTACATGGCATATAAATTCATCTTAAAATGAGAATCTTGTACACATCCAGTAGGAATCTGCATAAATGTAAATATAAAATTGTGATACATTCAGTATAAGATATATATGCCTTTTCAAAATATTATACGTGGTTTATATTGTACAAACTACAAAAGTTTCTTTGTTTCTTGATTTGATTATACATCTTTCATGTTGCTAATCATTTCTTTTTTCAGTCTTCTCTTTTAAGTAGTAAATAATCTGAACAAGTCTGAACTAGGACATACTTTCCTCCTTGCTCACTTTATTTTGAAATATCCATGATTAATAAGATTTATGGATGGGGGCTTGTTCGGCAGGGCTTTGGGGCTGTTTTATTTTACTGTAGTCATTCTAGCTTTCCGTTGTCTCTGTTCTTCCTCATGAATTGAACTTTTTACCTCCTAGAGTCCATATGCTCATCTGACTATAGAAATCCATAAATGCTGCTTAATTGTATCTCTATCTCAAAAATAGCAACAATTATTTCCCTTTCAAATTTTATGGACAGTGAAAAAGTTCAGGAAAAAAAAGAAACACTTCATGCTGAGGTGAACACGTAAGTTTCAATAATTTAAACAGAAACAGAAACAGTTGGGGGTGGTTGTTTTTAACTTTAAATGCACATATTTTTTTTCCTTGTGTCTTTCTAAATTTTATTTTTACAAATATCCTTTGGCTTTTTATACATCTAAGACCTAATAAATTTGTCATTTTGCTGAAGTACCACATCCTTGCAAAAGATGCCCAAAGATATCAATGACCATGGACTCAAGCTAATACATTGTTTATTGTGAAGCTTTGATAGTACAGTTTTTCAAAAGTAAATCTACTGAGGATGACACTAGGTTCCTGGTTTGCTCTGTTCATTTGCTTATATTTTGTCCAATGTTAAGGACATACCTTTAAGAAAATTAAGAATGAAAATATTTACTGTTCTATGTTAGACTCTTTAGTGGGAGTAACGTGATAGATGTTGGCATTGACTTGCTAGATTGATAATAAAAATCTGACCTGTCATTTTTGACCCAAATATTTGTAAATATTATGCTTCTGGGATTGTTCCTGTGGCTGCGCAGAGTAAAGCCAGAGCAAAAAAGAACTCAAACCTGGAAGCCAGCCCCTGGTGAAAGTCATTCCACTGCCTTATCAGCAACGCAGCAATTTAACCAACATTCTCTTCATTTGTCTGTTTCCAATGCTTTTTAAGTAAAGGATGATATTGGATTTGCTGATTCGCAGCAGTTCCTAGCATATGGTGCTTTTTAAAAGCTATTTTTAAAAATCTTTTATGGTAAGAGAAGGGGAAAATTCCCCATCTCTATACATGTGTACTTATACAAATAAAATTCCCTCAGAAAATGTGCAGTGTGCTTAATCCTAAATTAAAGTAGTTGCCGAAATGCTATTACCTAACCCCGAGGCATATGTGATGTCTAAAGAAACAAATTCAGCGTTTAATTAACTCTGAAATCCTCCTGTAAATGGAGCTGATATGTGTGTGTAAGGTTCAAGGCAGGATGCATTTAGAGAAGGACACTGCTCGGAGGGCTTGCTGTCTTGCCATAGCCAGGGCTCCCTATCTGAGGCAGACAGATTCCTCACATGGCTACATGTTCTAAATTAGGGAGTGCGGAGGTTCATCGAGAGTGCACAGATTAAAATTTTCAATAGACCAAAAAATGTCTCGAAGGCATGAATGGGCTTGTCATTTTTCCTCTGCCTCTCCAGCAAATGATGGATTCACTTTATCCCCATCACATAACCGTGAGATCTGCCGGGTTCTGTCCGTTATTCTTGCTCCTCAGTCATGCTGAAACAGAGGTTGTGGTTAAACAAATCTGCTTTTATGGAGCAAAGCACTGTGAAACAGAGCTGATTAGGGCCTGACATTTCGAATTAGACTGGGTTATAAAATTGGTGATGACTCTATTGTTTCAGGGACCTGGTTCTGGCTTTGCCATTCTTTCTAGCAACACGGTCACTTTGTTCTATGCTGATTTAGGATAGAAAATTTTTTCTAGAGTAAAATAATTTTTACTAAAGTATTATGTATTTTATTTATGAACATTACTAAGCATCTGATTTTTTTTTTATTGTACCTTAAAATCCAGGTTCTTGGCAACAACTGGACTCTAGATTAACAAATCAGTTGGCATAAGAATTTACCGTGGAAGGAATGGTATTTTAAACCAAGTATTATCCGTGTGAGAAATAGACAGACAAATGACTGGTAATAAATAAAAAAAATATGTGTAAAAGGTCCTAACATTTTTTTTTCAATAAAATCACCTCTGTGAATATAACTGAGACTATTCTTTAGAGTCTATCAAAGCAATTCCATCTAGTTTAAAAATTATTTAAAAGCAAACAACTAATCATCTTATATGACGGTGGTCATTGTATGACAATAGTTATATTTTGTGCACTCTTGTATATACCCTTTGAATCAGTTCATGTGTATATATACATGTACTTACTAATATGAATCCAGAATATTTATCAGTAATTTACTTTATTTCTGAGCAAATATTCTCTGAAAAATGCTTATTTCTAAATACATCATTATAGGTATTTATGCAAATACATTATTTTTTCTTCTCCCAAAACTAGCAAATTTTGTTTATATAATTTTATTTTGAAATCCTGAAGCTAATACTTTACAGCATCAAATAAGCTTGAAATAGCAAGGGAAAAAATAATATAAAGAATATCAGGTAGGAACTCAGGAAAAAATGAATTTGTAAGTCAACAACTAAATGTATCGTCTTCTCACATCTCAGTTCAGCACACTAAAGTTTATCACAGAAGAGAGAAGGATTCAATATGTGAGACCAAGTTGAAAAATAAACGATAAAGCAGAGTTCACTGGGCCTGCCTCCCTCCCTCAAAATACCTGTGTTAATCTTACTGCTTTATGTGTGGCCACCCAGGGCTAGACTGTGGTACACTCACAGGAGGACCTTCTGCCCTGAGTTTTATCTGCCCCCTTCTTGGTATAGGGGGTAGAAGTGTCTGAACTTAGTCATTTTTCAGATATTTGAAGGTTCTGATAATGCCAAACAGAATGTAGCATATAAAAGCAATTGTTCTTGAAATTCCTATTTTTCTGCAGCATCTTTTAAAGCTTTTCAAGGTCAGAGAAATGTAAATGTGATAGAATAGCTTACCCTAAAAAAATCAGGCTTTTTATTACATATGTGTCACGAATGACATGAGAGTGTGGTGTGATTTGGGGTTTTCCTCTGAGACGTAATGTCTAACATTACTAGAAAGAAATTACTGTTTTTTCGTAACACCTTTAGACGTGGTAAGAGCACTCAGGACCACCCACAATCCTTTATATGGTGCAAAAGGATGGTAAGAAACAAGTTCTCATAATGTGTTATGATTCCATTACTTTTGTTGTTACATTTGTAATAGAAACTATGGGTTGAAACCTACAGGGGCTTTCCAGAGGGTTAAGCTTCAATAATGTATTTCCTGAGTTGGAGTTCAGAGGGTTCCAGGGCTCAGGGGCTCCAACTAATTTCCTGACCCATCCTTTTGGTGACTTCATAAGCTTGTCCTGTCCAATTCCTCTATCATGAGGCAAAGCGGTTTTTCTTGCACCTTGTATTTGTATTTGAACTTGTTTCTTTCTTAATTCATTTAAAGATTACTCCACACATAACCATACATATGCATGCATACTCCCACACACATATCTCAGAACTGCAAATTTAACCAATGATAACAACAGTAGATTAAAATTATGAAACATATCTACAAGTGTGAAGTCTATTTTGATAGACTCTGAGGTTATATATAATGGTAATTTTGACCAGAATCCTAAAATTATTTATCTAAGGTCATTTTCAGTCAGTATGTTAATAAAAATGGTTGTCTTCTCCAAATATATTCCAATTAAACAAAATACATGGGATTAAAGCACTATATGGAGAAAATCATCTTGAATTGGGTACACATTCCTGAGAAAATTGACAATCTGTACTCCTTTAGCCTGCATTGTATTTTGGGAGCTATATAAAATATAAACAAACAAGTGAGATGATTTCAGCTAATAACAGATGTCAGTAATAAGATAAAGTAGGTAATATGGCTGAGAGCTGAAGTAGGTAATATGGCTGAGAGCTGAATGAGAATGATGTGTAGGGATTATGATAGGGTAAAATATCTCTGAAGAGCTGGGCCTTGATTTTATTTTATATTTTATTTTTTTAAATATATTGATTTTTTACAGACAGGAAGGGAGAGAGATAGAGAGTTAGAAACATGGATGAGAGAGAACATCGATCAACTGCCTCTTGCACGCCCCCTACTAGGGATGTGCCTGCAACCGAACCTGAGCCAAACTCGTTTCTGCTGGGCCTTGATTTAAAATTATACATGAAGTTAGAGGAAGAGGATTCCAAGTCAGAGCAATAGTACCCATGGAATGCTATAATAGGAAAGATCTCAGTAGTTTTTTAAAACCAAAATAAAGCCAGTTGGGATGGAACTTAGTGAAAAAGGGAAGAGCTTTCAGAAGGATCTCAGAGAAGTAAGCAATAAACTATGCAGGGTCTTTTCCATACATGTGCTGTGATATGTAAAAACTGTCGAAAACAACTGGGGGATGTTTAACATGTATTTTTATTTCCATGTATTTTTCATTAAAAACAAACAAATAAACAAAAAACTCTGGTTGTTCTACAGAACACAATGAGGGAAAATGTGGAGGAAGAAATCAATTAGCAAGCTGTGGACATACTCCAGGCCAGAGATGATGGACTCAAGTTTTGGTCATGGAAGTGTGCTTTCATGGGAAAGCACAGTTTGATCGGGGCCTTTTGACAGGACTGGAGTGAACGTAGGCATGAGGAAAAGAGATAGAGCATTACTTCTAGGTTTTCACAGTGGTTGGGTGAATGGTCATGGAATTTACTGAAAGAGAGAGCTTGATCGTAGTGGCAAAAAATTAGTAGAATGAAAAGCCATTACCTCTGTTTTGTCTAAACTTAGCATATATCTTAGTAAAGACAGCAAGTAAGAAGTTGGATATGGGAATCTGATGGTCATGAAATAGGGCTCTTCTATTGATGTACATTTGAAAGTCAGTGTATGGATGCTATTTGCAGTCATGGGATGAATAAGGTAACCTTGGGAAAGTACAGCTACAGAGAAGAGGGGTGAGAAGGAGTCCTATGATACTTCTCTAGTCAGTGAATTGATAAAGTAGAAAAAATATCAACAACAGTAATGTGAGTACATTACCAGTGACTGAATAAAATACCCAAAAAAGCTGAGAAAAAGTAAACATTATGAAAAAGAGAGAATCAAAATGCTGCCAAGATATAATGAAGACAGGAAGTTGATCTTAATGTGTGGCAAACTTTATAATCTCTGGAATGGTTGCATAGAAAGTATGAGCAATGTTGCTGAGAAGAAACTTGGAGATGAGGAAATGATACTAGTATGACAGGAAATTTTTAGAGAAGTTTAGCTATGAAGAGAGGGAATTCACAGTCAAATGCAGGAGGACATATTATCAGAGGCTTAGATATTGAGGTTGGTCTTTGAACAGCAATTCTTTTATCTCTACAGTGAGGGCACTTCAGCAGTTGGGTCCAGGGTAAAGTGGTGATTGAAAAATGAAGTAGTTCTTGCCTGGTTTCAAATATTTTATTCTATGCTGAGAGTCAGGTTGAAAAAAATTGTTAAAGATTTGGGGAGAATGAAAGAAATAGTCATCACAGAGAGCCCATTGCATGGGAGAACATCTAATAAGGGGTTATTTTCCAAAATATATAAGGAACTCATAGAACTCAACAATAGGAAGATAAACAATGCAATTAAAAAAATGGACCAAGCGATATTTATCTTTCTCTGACTGGCTTCTTTCACTTAGCATAATGCTCTCCAGTTTCATCCATGCTATTGCAAATGGTAAGAATTTCTCCTTTTTTACTGCAGCATAGTATTCTATTGTGTAGATGTACCACAGTTTTTTAATCCACTCATCTGCTGATGGGCACTTAGGCATTCAGATGGCCTTGAGATACACTATATGAAAAAATGTTAAAAGTCACAAATCACCTGACAATGAGGTATCACCTTATACCTGTCAGAATGGCTATTATCAACAAAAAACAAGTGCTGGCGAGGATGTAGATAAAAAGGAATCCTGGTGCACTGCTGGTGGAAATGCAGACTGGTGCAGTCACTGTGGAAAACAGTATGGAGTTTACTAAAAAAATTAAAAATGGAACTTCCATTTAACCCAGTGGTCCCACTTCTAGGAATATATCCTAAGAACCCCAAAACACCAATCAGAAAAAAACATATGCACCCCTATGTTTATAGCAGCATTCAATTCTAAAACTTAGTTATACCATTTTTTACAACAAAATAAAACTTTAGCCCAAAAATATATCTCATATTATGCCAAACTAACAAATCTGAAAAAAAATATAATGGAAAAATTAACATACCCTTCCTCTTAAATCAGAGAAATGAAGAAAATATAAGAAGTTTTAATTTTTGTAAGATATTGTATTAAATAAACTATAGCTCACCACTTGTAGTTGGATAGACTATATCTTTGAGTGGAAGGAAAGAGCACCAAAATTAAATGTCAAAACAAAAGTTTGAATAAAATATACAATAAATTGAAATGCCACAAATAAGTTTATTTAAATTCAACATCACTGACAATTTTAAAAATGTTACTTCTCATACTTACTTCATGCATAAATTTTATCTCTCCCGTTCTTATATTTTGCCATTTATTTAATTTAATATTCCCTGCTCATCTAATTTCAGGATCAATTGCTTATATACCAAAGGTTACAATGATGGTGATAATTTTTTATTCTGTGCTCCATGGCTTTTTAACTGAACTCAACTGGATTAATTTTTTTTAATATTAGCTAAAATTGATTATTCTGGATCATATAAATAATACCAAAAAAAAACGCACTTGCTTTATTTAAATTAATTTTTTCACCAAAGTTAATTCTGGAAAATCACATATATAATTAAGCACCTTGGCAAAATGGGCCTTTATTATATACCCATTAATTAGGAGAAAAAATTTATAAGGGGGGTACATTGTTAACCTTTATTGAGCATCTGCTGTGTTAAAACTAGACAGACCATTAGAAATTCTCTTTGACTTTAATTGATTTCAATGAATTTCACAAAATTCACTAGAGGAATGTTAACTCCAGATTTAGCAGGTGAAAGTTGTGTTTCAACAAAAGAGTGTTAAAATTATCCTAGTTTTATTACTGTGAGTCCTCATGATTTAAGGGTTCCTATGAGCAAAATAATGGGTGTGAATGATCATTAATGACCAGTTAATTTATGGATAGGACACAGAACCAGTGATAAAACTCGAAGTAGAAAAGGAACAAGTGGAGGCAAGCTACAGTGAGTGACAAACTCTTTCAAAGACTGAGTCAGGCTGAAAGGTTAAGGAGAGAAGGGGAAGCAAGGAAAGGCATTTTCCTTATGTAGCAACCTCCCATTCAAATGACTTCAGACTTTTCTGTATATTATCTCATGTCCTCCCATGAACCCTATGAAGTATTTACATCAGATTTTATAGGGAAAGTTCCTTGAAGCTGAGAGCATTTATATAGGTTACCCAATGTTCCCCTGATAATAAATAGTGAAACCAGAGTCCCAAATCTAAACAGACTCACTCAATAATTCATGGTTTGTCAACCAAATTTTCGCTACTCAAAGTGATCTGTGACATGGGACCGGCAGTGTCTTCATCTGGGAGCTTGTTAGAAATAAAATCTCTCATAGCCACAGAAGCAGAATCTGCATTTTAAACAGGTCTCTAGGTGAATCATAACCACATTAAGGTTTGAGAAGCACTAAAGTAAAAGCCCTCTCATAGAGAAAAACTGGAGGATAAGGAGAACCAGTGACAGGGACTCCAGAGGTGAAATGAGCCAGAGGGTATCAAAGTAAATGAGGCTTAACTAACCTAAGGAACGCAGAACACCTGCTGAGGGGCTGTTAAGGGAAAATGTGTTGTTTTGATGAGGGGGATTCCTTGTGGGAAGGAATGAAGTGATCATTGCAACAATTTAGAAGTAGCATTCTAGTGTTGAGGTTCTCTGCCTAGATTAAAGCAAGAGAACCATTTAAGAGAAGAGGGTCTCAATGAGAGCTGGAATTAAGAAATCAATAAGGTGATTTAATATATGTGTTCATCAGTATGCTACCTGAGATTAGTTCACAATATTTTTAGGCAAAGGAAAATTAAAAACATGCCTCAATATTCCTTCTTGAGAAAACAGTCTTAGAAAAACGTTTAGCAAATTTCTTGAACGTAAAGTCAGACCCTGACATCATGGATTAAAAAAATAAGAAAATAATTGTTCTTTTAGAAAGGTAAGGAAAATGTGTTGAGAAAGTGCAAAGAAGAGAGAGAAAGCCAGGAAAATTGAATAAAGGTGCAGAAATATGGAAGACTGGATGGCAGGCTGGCCAAAATCCAAAGACATTTTTAGGAACACTTGTGTCTAAGGTTGATGTTATTGTTAAGCCTGCTTTATATGCAAAGCCTGATGTGAAAATTTTTACCATGTCAAATATTTGTATGTGAAGAATAAAAGGAGAAGCTAAGTTTAATATTTGGCTCTATATGATAGATAAATCGAGGGCTTGAGTAGTAGATAGCAAACAGTGGAAACCATCAGACTATAAATTGGAACATGAGCCAGTTAGAGAGATCAAATCTCTTGTAAGTAGAGGATCTGCAAAAATAAGAAACTAGACACGTTTGAGATACGAGAAGGGTGACATTCAAAATATCAAGGGCGATATTGAAAAAGAGTCATGTCGTTCATCTGAGAGCCCCAATATTTGTTCAGATCTACTTTCCAGGATGTCTATCTCAAATTTCTTGCTGAGCCATCTAAGCTAGTGTTTTCAAGTTAATGGCTCTTTATAGGGTCTAATGGCCAGTGTGAAGACCAAAAATCAAAAGAAAAATAAAGAATGAAAATTTCCACCAGACTTTAGACCATTCTGAAATATCCATCTTTGATTTTGTAACAGTCCTTCCATGAGTCTTTTGCAGGAACATGGCAATATATCCAAACTATCATACAGGTACTTTCATAGCAAACAGAGTTTAAAGTGTTTTTATTTGCGGCTTCCTGTTTTATTTTGCATTTATTTACCTTTTCATTCCCTCATCCTGTCCTAACCCCTAGGCCTAACAACTAATGATATCTACCAGGTTGATTTGTTTTCTAAGTTTTATATTGGAAGTTTTAAAATATTACTTGAATAAATTGTGTCTTTATTACATAGGCACAACAAAAATAGAAAGAGCCGAAGAAGGTTTGGCTCAGTGGATAGAGCATGGCCTGCAAACTGAAAGGTCCTGGATTCTATTCCAGTCAAGGATATGTATCCTAGTTGCGGCCACATCCCCAGTAGGGGGCGTGCAGGAGGCGGCTGATCGATGTCTCTTTCTCATCCATGTTTCTAACTCTCTATCCCTCTCCCTTCCTCTCTGTAAAAATTAAATAAAATATATTAAAAAAATAGAATGAAAATGACAGTGCAGATAAATACCACATAATTACAGTTGATAATATACTTAAATGCATTAGCTTAACAGCATGTTGAGAGCTGGATCCAGAGATAAACTGGTTGCAATTGTATCCTGATTATTCCTTTTTTGTTATTTCCAGCTATGTGTTACTGGGAAGTTACTTAATCACTCTGTGTTCCAGTTTCACTATAAAATAGGAGTAAAAATAAATAGTTGAAAATTAATTTTTTTTAAGATATGTGCGGCAAATTGAATTATGCTTGGCACATAATAGTAGTATGCAAAATAATTCATTTTTGTTTATTGCTATTATTTTTAATTATCAGGGTTATTACTCTTCCATTTCCATCTCTAGAATCATGTGTGATTCTCACTCGACTTTGCCCCATGTTTGTATGTCCCTGAAGTGGCCATACAGAGTGCCCTAACATACGAGATTTTTGAGATATGAGCCGTCGAGCGAGCGATTTTTGCTTTGAAATATGAGCAACATTTGAGATAGGAGTAATCACGCAGATCGGCCGGCTGCACAAGACCCACCAGTTTACCGCTACTCGAGCGTCTCATAGTTTCCCATGCCTCAAGGTTACGGAACGAATTAAACTCGTATCTCGAGGTACCACTGTATATTTCCTTTATGATGTATGATACACATTCAGATGGTAGGGTGAGGAGGGAATATTACCTTTTTTTATTAAAGTTATGCTGGGCCCTAACCAGTTTGACTCAGTGGATATAGCATCAGCCTGCAGACTGAAAGGTCCCAGTTTTGATTCCGGTCAAGAGCATGTACCTTGATTGCGGGCACATCCCCAGTAGAAGATGTGCAGAAAGCAGCTGATCAATGTTTCTCTCCCATCGATGTTTCTAACTATCCCTCTCCCTTCCTCTCTGTAAAAAAATCAATAAAATATATTTTGTTGGAATAACTGTGGTCCCATGAGTTGATGTTTTAGGGTCATATTTTCATTTCATAAGAAAGCACCTGTCTCAGGTATAGGCATTTAGCACAATGTCTCCCTTACCCCTGACTCCTCTCTCTAGTTTACCCAAAAGGGCAGTATTAAGAAACACCTGCAGAGTCTTTATGAGGTCTGCTGTCCTGCTTCTCACCCTGCTCATGAGAGAGTGGACGACAAGAGGGAAGAAAGCAGTCCCACTGCAGAGATCGCCTGGAACAATCACTGTAACATTAATGAAAACAACACAGAAGGTCAGAGAAGATTTAGCAGCAGGACAGCTACATGAGGCATTGACGGATAAGCCCACTAAATGCAATGCTCAAGTTGTCTTCCCTTACAATCAATCTACTGGATTTAATTAGCGCGTGACAGCCATGATTTACCCTATTTCAATTATTAGCAGTATTTCTTCAAGAGCTTTCACCTTGATGTTGATCTGAACTCATCTGAACTCACAATAAGCATGTTGCATTTCAATTCAACGGTCGTGTAATTGCACTTATTGTCATGCCATACATTTTTTAAAACCATATCTGAATTTTAGTAAAGGTCAGTGTATATATAGGTTATAAAAGGTCTCAAGTTCTGCTTATGTGATGACCATATCTACAGGTGTTTTTTTAAATTATATAGCCTGAATATTTTATTACTTTGCATCTGAAAGTCATTATTTCCAAGAATGTTTGGGACAATAGTTGAAGCTAAAAATTATGATTTAATGGTAAATAATATTTATTTTCACTGATTACAAAAAAAGGAAAGTTATCGCTATGTAAATCAATGTTGGTCATTTCTAATTGTACTTACTATATCAATTATTAAAGACTAACTAATATTCACATATTTATTATAAAACTTTAATCCATTATAAGGAGTTCAAATTACAAATATGCTCTCAATTTTTTAAAAAGGAATAGCATGATAAAATTGTAAATAATGGAAGAATATAAATATCAAATATTTCTTTAATTTGTTATTTTTTTAATAATTAAATCTTAGCCAAAAATGCAGACTGGTTTTGGCCTTCTCAATAGAGGTTGTCATTTTAAAAAGCAATTTTATTTGAATTCAAATTACTAAGCATTTTAATTAATAAGTGAATCATTTTCACATATACTTAAGAAACACATTTGGAGATATTAATAATAATATTGATAGAAAAGTATTAAAGGCTATCACACTCTTGGAAAAATCACTAGCACTAAGCCTACTAAAACTATAAATGTTCTACTATTTAATTTGCCTAATTCCTAAAAATGTTTAAAAAATTATATTTTAAAATGGATGAACATTATTCAATTAAGTTACCCCTATGATGGCAAATACATATGTGTCCCTGTTAGCAGAGAGGCAGTGATTACAGGATGTAGGGAAATATTCCCCAGCCAATATGAATGCAATATTTAATATACAGCCAGGAAATGCAAGTGCTGCTGGCCCTTGGTAGCTAGCTAACCCAGAGACCTCTGGGTGCTGAGCTAGAAAAAATGAAGTCTGATTTTGATTTCATCGTATAAACAAAATGTCATCCACACATCAAATTCCACCCACCATGAACCCCTGGCATGGCTAATGATTATGATTTTCACATTTAATCATGGAACTCAGTGACAGGCAAACAAAGGTTAGCTAAACTGACAGTTCAGATGGTTTCAACAGAGAATGCCACAAATTTTATTTGTAAATGTTCATGTGAAATTCCAACTTCACTTTTCCAAAATACAGTTGAATTTGTACAAAGCACACAGACACAAAAGAACTGACCATTTATGTGTTAGAAGGGAAGTTTGTTAGGTTCCTTCCAAATGTCTGCTTTTCCAATGCTGCCCTTATTATTAGTTTAAGTTGTGGTTTCTTAAATCTGAAACAAAGATCTGGTTAGAAAGTTAATTCTTTTAACTGAAACTGCTCTTATCTTCTCATCTTTCTTCAAATCTTTTGAATTAGTTTCTCTAAATCATTTCATATTAACATGTTTCATTCCTTCACAGAATAAGCAACCACAACACCTGTGGCCTAATAAGTGAAAGAACGTGAGACATATTTTATAACAGCAAGTATCCAGAAATCCAGAAATCATTTACAGTTTTTAGAATTTAACACAAATGCACCATAAAAATAAATTTAATTTAATATATTTAATTGGTTAAGCAGAATAATTTAATTAATATATATTTAATAATTTATGAATACTATTTACCAAATAATAAAAATTAAACAAACATCTCACTATTTTATATTTAGTGAGTTTTATAAATTTTGTGTTATAATACATAGTGTACAACACCATTATATAGAAATGAAAGTTTTGTTATAATTTGGTCCCTTTTTCAATATTATGTTTTCCTTTAAACAAGATATACTGTAAAATACATGAAAATTATTTGATCATTTTGCCTGGCATTTATTGACTGTTATTAACAAAATATATAATTTTTGATTCTCTATATAAAATATTAAACAATTTTATAACATATGATAAAATTATATAATTTATTAATAAGCAATGATTTTATTAAATATCTATAAAATAAAAACAAAATGTGTATGGTAATTACTTGATTTTTCTTCTACAATAGTTTATTTTAGCTACTTTAAATTATGATTTTTCAAAATCATAAGCATGCCAAAATAACTTTGATCACTATAGTCTTTTTTGTTTTCTTCTTTTTTCTTTTTTTTTTTCTTAGTAGGCCTTTCTGTTTTAATTCTTTATTGTTGAAAGTTTTACATATGTCCTCTTTTTCCGCCATTGTCATCCTCCAGTCTGCCCCTGACCCCCATTCCTGGTCTTCACCATCCCCATGATGTGTCCATTGGTTATGCTTATATGTATACAAGTTCTTATCTCTTATTCCTGCCTCATCCCCCTCTCCCTGCCCACCGCTCCCTGCCTTCCCTCTGAGGTTTGATGGTCTGTTCTATGATTCTGTGTCTCTGGATATACTTTTGTTCATCAGTTTATGTTGTTCATTATATTCCACAAATGAGTGAGGTCATGTGATATTTATATTTCTCTGATTGGCTTCTTTTGTTTAGCATAATGCTCTCCAGTTCCATTCATGCCATTACAAATGTAAGAGTTCTTTCATTTTTACAGCAGGATAGTATTCCTTTGTGTAGCTATACCACAGTTTTTAAATCTACACATCTGTTGATGGGCACTTAGGCTATTTCCAAATTGTGACTACTGTAAATAGTGCTGCTATGAAGATAGAGATGTATATGTTCTTTCTGACTGGTGTTTCTTATTTGGAGGAATGGGATTTTTGGATCAAATGGGATCTCCATTTTCAATGTTTTTAGGAAATTCCATACTGTTTTCCAGCAGTGTAGGAGGGTTCCCTTTTCTCCACATCCTTGCAGCACTTCTCATTTGTTGATTTGTTGATGATAGCCATTCTGACAGGTGTGAGATGGTACCTCATTTTCATTTTGATTTGCATCTCTCAGATGAATAGTGATTTTGAACATTTTTTCATATGTCTCTTGGCCTTCTGCATGTCCACTTTCAAAAATTATCTATCTGGGTCCTTTGCTGATTAATAAATGAGACTACATCAAAATAAATGCTTCTGCACAGCAAAAGAAACCATCAACAGGACAAGAAAACCCAATGCATGGGAGAACGTATTTGCTCAACGTTATTTCTAATAAGGATTTAATCTTCAACATTTATAGGGAATTCATACAACTTAACAAAAGAAAGACAAACAATCCAGTCACTATGGCCCTTTTGTTTAACTTTGTCTAATCAAGGTTTGTTTAATTTTTGTTTTCTAATGTTTTAGGAATAATAACTTTTAAAATTTAAAAAGTTTAAGGGTCTTATAATTTCATAATTTTACTTGTGAAAACAACAACAACCATTCCTTAAAAAACAACAATCTAACATCAAAATTACTACGAGAGAGAGAAAGGAAATTAAAGAAAATATGCAGATGCAGATCAATGTTATGTTGGATCAGCTACTTATACAATTCAGGGTTCCATTTTAAGAAAAATTATACAAACTCATAAATAAAGATGCATGTAAAAAGGGAGAGTGCATAACATGGTAGATAATAGTAACAATATTAGATTTTTTAAATACATATTTTATTGATTTTTTACAGTGAGGAAGGGAGTGGGATAGAAAATTAGAAATATCAGAGAAAGAAACATTGATGAGCTGCTTCCTGCATGCCCCCTACTGGGGATAAGCCTGAAACCAAGGTACATGCCCTTGACCAGAATTGAACCCAGGACCCTTCAATCCACAGATCAAAACTCTATCCACTGAGCCAAACTGGTTATGTCCAAAATTATATTATATATTTGAAATGTGTTAAGAAGAAGGATTTAAAATAAATCTCAACATTCATACTCACACACACACTTGTACAGTAACAGTGATGTGATGGATAGTTTATTTAGCTTGATTGTGATGATCACTTGACAAAATATTATAACATTTTTTGCAGAAATAAGAATAAGTCATTCTTTCCTTTAGTCTGTCTAATCAACTTTTTTATTATTGATAGTTTATAAAAATTCCTTTCAACTCTATAATTATAAGACTCATCCAATTTGGTAGAAACATGATCAGGTTTTTCCATATCTGAGCTGTTTCAAACAATTCCTTTTTTTCCCCTATTACCACAGGTTGTGTTCTGCAAATATAAGAATTTTAATTAATTCTATTTTGAATGCGCTCATAAAAATAAGTGTAAAATAAATTTATAAGTTTGTATAATCCTTATTATGAATACTAGAGGACCAGTGCATGAAATTCATGTATGTCTAGGATCCCTATACCTGGCCAGATATCAGGACCAATCAGGGCTTTTTGGCTGCTGGCCAGGACCTTCCTTCTGGCTGCGGGCCAGGGCCTGCCTTCGCCATCTGCCGGCTACTGGCCAGAGCCACCCTCCCCCGACTGTCATTTCTCAGCCAGGACCTTCCTTCATTCCATGCCACCTCCTGGTGGTCAGCACATGTCATAGTGTGTGATAGAATTCCTGGTCTCTCAGTCAAACTCATGAGGGGACACATTGCATATTAGCCTTTTATATAGAGAGATTCTTGACAGGAAAGAATCGACAAGCTACTCATGAGAATAATTATAAAAGTGTACATATAAGGTTTTGAGACCTTTTATAGAGATTATATTTGAGCTCCATATGTTACTGACTTTGGTTTTCCTCCAGAATCCACATACCTTGATGGTGTGTGGTGTAGAACACATTCATAGCACAACGTGACTTACAGGTACTGTGATGGAATAGGGAGAAGGTGGATTATTCTTGGAAGCCATTTCTAACTTAGGTCAACAGTCAATAAGTGAACTATACACTGAAGTGATATGAACCATAAATCTATATCCACTGAATGTATTCTTACCTAACTTCCTCTTAACCAGATCCATAAAGACCCACAGCACTCCTAGCTATTCCATTCCCTTAAGGGAAAAGGAAATGGAGAGAAATCCCAATGAAAAGAGTAATCCTTTTGAGGATTTAGAAGCCTATGACCATATGAACACATTGCTTATGCAGAGCCTTCAAAAGACCCCTGCAAATGAAAAGGGTCCCTGAAGTTTACATTCCTTAGGTTCATGGGAAATTACCCTGTGGATTCATTATAGACATTACAATTTGATTTCAGTAAACATGTTTGAGGCTATTTGATAGCAAAGGTTTCTTTTCATGGTTTACACTAAAAATGTAAATGTGTTGAATTATAAAGCCACAAAATATATAAATTTGTTTTTATAAAATTTCTCTCTTATTTTCTTTCCTCTCCTCATGAACAAATAATCACCTGCCCTAGGTTCATGTATGTACATAACTCACATTTAAAATCATAGGCAAGAAACAATTGTAATGGAGATTAGATATGTCTCCAACAAATTTCTCCTTTAGTGATATCAAAAAATTATTGAAAAATACAGATTTCAAAATTAGAGTCATATTTTAAATTAAATTATTGTGGACAATATTACACTTGTCTCCCTTTCCCCCTTTTTGCCTCCATCCACCTAACTCCCGCCTCACCCAAGGCCTTCCCCATGCTATTGTCCATGTCTAAGGGTAGTATGCATATATATTCTTTCATTTATCTCTCCCCATCCCTCCAGTCTCCTCTCCACTCAGAGCTCTCAATCTGTTCCATGAATCCATGCCTCTGAATCTATTTTATTAGTTTATTTTTAAATCTTTCAGATTCATCATCTCTAATTAAACCAAGCAACAATTAATTAAATCCAACTAATAATTCCCAACAACAACTGGCACAAAAATAACCTTATGTTATTTTCTAAAATCAAGAATAAATTAAAAAGCAGAAATTTGGATTAAAAAGCAGTTAAAATTACATTTTATTTATGAAAATTAAAATCATGTCAGCAGAGAAAAAAATACTCCAGAAATATCCCTTTTACTATCAAATAAACTTATTAACCTATTCTTTACGTTTGTAAGGAAAGATTTATAGTGTTGCCATTATTAATTTTATAAATGTACTTTAAAGCATAAATAATGGTAATTGTTACTTTCATCATCTATCTCATTCATTTTTTATATTCTTGCATGCTATACTTATAAAATAAGAAAATAGCAGAAACTTATATGTAATATACACATGGATTTCCAACAAATATAAGAGTTTCATTCAATCATTTGTAATTTGATAAAAGTCAAATTTTATGAAATGTGTAAACTTTTTAAACACACAAATCAATGTTCTCTATATTACCTTTCCCACCCAGTCAAAATCTAAGCACACAGTTTCCCTCATTTTCTCCTGAGAAAGTTTACTATTATGTGAGTTGTTTACAATTAAGGTGGCTTTAACTTATCTGAAGTATATTTGCAATAACAATTTCCTATTCCAAGTGTTCTTTTTGTGATCAGATACCTAATTATGAATTTTAATAATTATTTTGAAAAATGTCATTTGTAACTCATCAAAATGTCTTAAATAAAAATGTTCATTAAAAGAAATTCTCAAAAAAATTTTAACATAAAAATGGGAAATAATAAAAGTTCTAAAAAAGTTAGTGACAATTTTACATGTAGTAGAATATTAGGAGAGACTGAATAACAATAGATATTTTTAAATCTATTTCTAAGGTTATGCAACACTTTGCAGAAGCTGTCAAGATTTTATTAAAAAGGAAAATGAGGAGAAAAAAAGGATGAATTTTTAAGCCTGGGATGATAAAGTGATAATAACAAAAGAGATTAGAAGTGTTGTTTATTTTCACATAATTCATTCTGGTCTGTAGACATTTAAATGGATGTACCAAAGTGCTGAAAATGAATGAGTAACCCTTGTAACTTTTTCAATTATATAGCCATAGAAGCAGATCACAATGACTTATAATCCTGAAACATCTGCTGTCAATCTAATGGGGAGAGATGACATTGAGGAATAGACTGTTCAACTTTCTAAAGTAGGTACTAAAGATCTATGAAGGATACTAAGACACAAAAGAAACAAATCAAGAACATGAAGTTTGAACTTCACAATCAATGTGTGTTCATGTAGATGTATGTAGCAGGGGGTAAAAACACAGGACTATGTCTTAGTGAAAAGAAGTAGGACCACAATCTAGCTAATATACAGTGAGAGCCTTAAAATTAGGTTCTTTAGGCAAGTTAGCTTATTTTTTAAAAAAAATTTTCATATAGGGATTATACCACATACAGGGCACAAACAAATCAAGTAAGAGGATCTATGTGGCAGTACTTACTAATTATCAAGTGTCATATAAATAGCAAATATGTAAGCCCTGCCGAGAAGCAAGAGATGGTGAGAGGAAATATTTGATTTGCTCTGCTCTCAGGCAGTCTGCCTCTCACAGAGCAATCGCCTCAGTTCACTGGTTATGTTATCTTGATGATATACATTTTCACTTCCCATGCTGATTTTAGAACCTAACCCCATGTAAGAGATTCAATGTCATGCCGATTTCATCTGAGACTGGAAGTGAAGTGTGAGATAGAAAAGATGTCCCAAGGGCTATCAGGGAGTGTTTTGCTTTTCTTACAAGGAACTGTGATTTTTCTATTGAATAACTCTTTTCTCAGGATATTGTCCAGGTAAAGTAATTGCCCAGAGAATAATGGTAAAAAAAACAAAACAAAAAAATAAACGAAAAAAAATACCTCTAGTAGAGTCTAGTGGATAAGCATCAGTTATCTCCAGTTCTACTGAGATCTAATATAAAATGGCTGCTTTGTTTCCGAGAAATGTGGTGCATGCAACTGTCTTTGTTCTTATAGTCTGTGCAGTTCCGATCAGAATTTCCATCCTGCTGTACCCATGAGGAGAGAGAAGCCAAATTTTTGTTTCACAGATTCTCCTTGGATGTACAGAAGGGCATTGTAGGATAGGAAAAGGCCATAATTATCTATACAGAGCCAGAGTATCATTATTTTTTTTTTTGCCAGGTTACTTGCTATCCTACAAGAGTGCTTTTTCCTTCCATTTTAATTTGACTTTGACCTTTACTTATATAATAGCATAGTCACAGATGTAGCTTTGTCATAGCTTACTACATGTGAGTTGTATAACAAAACACCGTAGAGAGTTGCATCAGGTGACTATAACAGAAGAAAAGCTAAGCAAAATTTAAAACATATTAAATAAATAAAAGATATGCTCTGAGTTTAGGTAAATTGAGCAAATTAGCAAGGAAGATTTCCCCCAAAGGAAAAAAATTCCTTGTTTCTATACTTTATCACTTCACCAGTATTTACAGCTAGCAAAACAAACTGTTAAAATATGTTTGTGTATGCCCAGGTGGGGTGGCTCAGTTGGTTGAGATTAGTCCCATGAACCAAGAGGTCCCTGGTTCAATTCCTGGCCAGGCACATGCATGAATTGTGGGCTTGATCCCCAATAGCAGACAGTTGGTCTCTCTCTCTTGCTCTCTCTCTCTCTTTTTTTCTCTCTCTTCCTCTCTTTAAAATTAAGATACCTAGGACCTAGCTGGTTGGCTCAGCAGATAGAACCATGGCCTGTGGACTGAAGGCTTCTCAGTTCAATTCCAGTTAAAGGCACATGCCCAGGTTGTGGGCTTGATCTCCAGTGGGGGGCATGCAAGAGGCAGCTAATCAGTGATTCTCTCTCATCATTGATGCTTCTATTTCTCTATCCTTCTCCTGCCCTCTCTGAAATAAATAAATAAATAAATAAATAAATAAATAAATAAATAAAAAAGTAAAAGAAAACACACAGAAAAAACACAGAAACATGTATTTTGGGGAAAAAAATTAAGATACCTAGGAATAAACTTTAAGGAAGTAAAAGACATATACTCAGAAAAATACATTACACTGAAAAGAGATAAAGGAAGACACACACAAAAAAAATGGAAGAATATATCATGTTCATGGATTAGTAGAATGAACATCATTAATCCCCATTAAAATATCAACTGCTTATTTCAAAGACTTAGAACACACGCTCCAAAAATTCATCTGGAATAAAAAAAGACCCTGAATAGCTGCAGAAGTCTTGAGAAAGAATAACAAAGTTGGAGGGATCACAACACCACATAACAAGCTATACTACAAAGCAACTATTCTCAAAACTGCTTGGTTCTGGCACAGGAACAGACATATAAACCACTGGAACAGAATACAGTACCCAGAGATTGACCCAAGCTATTATGCTCAATTAATATTTGACAAAGAAAGCAACAGCATACAAAGGAGTCAAGACAGTCTCTTCAATAAATGGTGTTGGGAGAATTGGACAAATACATGCAAAAAAAATGAAACTAGACCACCAACTTATACCATACACAAAAATAAACTCAAAATGGATAAAGGACTTAAACATAAGATGGGAAACCATAAAAATCTAGAAGAAGCCATAGGCAGCAAAATATCAGACATTTTTCTTAGCAATATCTTTACTGATGCAGCTCCTAGGGCAATGGAAACTAAGGAGAAAATAAACAAATGGGATTACATAAAAGAAAAGCTTCTATACAGCAAAAGAAACCATCAACAAGAAAGCCCACTGCATGAGAGAACATATTTGCCAGTGCTATTTCTGAAAAAGGTTTAATCTCCAAAATTTACAGGGAACTCATACAACTTAACAAAAGGAAGATATACAATCCAATAAAAAAATGGGCAAGGGACCTAAATAGATACTTTTTGAAAGAGGACATACAGAAGGCCAAGAGGCATATGAAAACATATTCAAAATCACTAATCATTTGAGAGATGCAAATCAAAACAGCAATGAGGTACCATTTCACACCTGTCAGAATGGCTATCATCAATAAATCAACAAATGACAAGCGCTGGTGAGGATGGGGAGAAAAAGGAATTCTGCTGCACTGCTGGTGGGAATGCAGACTGGTGCAGCAATTGTGGAAAACAGTATGGCATTTCTTTAAAAAATTAAAAATAGAAACTGCCATTTGACCCAGTAATCCCACTTCTAAGAATATATATCAAGAAACTAGAAACACCAATCAGAAAGGATATATGCACTCCTATGTTCACAGCAACAAAATCTACAATAGCCAAGATTTGGAAACAGCCTAAGTGCCCATCAGCAGATGAGCAGATTAGGAAATTGTGATATATGTACACAATGGAATACTAAGCTGCTGTAAAAAAGAAAGAATGCTTACCATTTGCAATAGCATGGATGGAACTAAAGAGCATTATGCTAAGCGAAATAAGCCAGTCAGAGAAAGATAAATATCACATGATCTCACTCATTTGTGGAATATAATGAATAACATAAAATGATGAAAAATAGAACCAGAATCATAGAAGCATCAAACAGACTGTTCAACTTTTCAAGGAAGGCAGGGGTTGAGGGGGTAAGAGATTAACCAAATGACTTATATGCATGCATATGAGCACAGACAGGGGGTGGGTGTGAGGGCATGTGCTAGGAGATGGAGGTGGCTGGGGAGAGGTCAATGGGGGAAAAAGGAAACTTATGCAATACTTTAAGCAATAAAGAATTTAAATTTAAAAAATTCAATACAAACATCATAATAATAAAGAGCTAATATACTAACGGTCAGGACTCCATAATGTGTAATGACCCATCGCAGGAGGTTGCCTGCAGTGTGCAGTGGAGCTTGCTCCAAAGAAGGGGCTGAAGCAGGCAGGTGCCTAAGGAGGGTGGGGGTGAGAGCCCATAATGCCCCCCTCCTCAGTCCTTCTCCGCCCACCGTTTGCACTCAGAGCACCCCACTGCCCTCCTACCAAGGAAAGGAGTACTGAGCAGCAATCTGGAGGCTCCCATGCTCTCCTCTGGCACCATGATGGGGCAGAGCCGCCAAGTTACTCTAGAGACAGGGAGGAAAGGGGGAGGTTCTCAGAGAAGGTGAGACCAGCCAGAGGCAACTTGAGGGACTGAGGTTGGGCCTTGAAGTGCTCAGTGAAAGCCAGAGGGCTCACGTGCTGGGCCAGGCATGCTGGAGCTCTGCATGGAGAGGTTAGAATGTCAAGGCAGGGCAGTGGGTGGGTGGGGCTGTGCGATTTCACACACTTGAGCTCCTAGTATTTGTTTTAAAAGGTGCTTGTGTAATATATAAATTCATTATTTCATGGTGTTATAGAAGGGCAAAACCATGATCCATCTTTTGCTTACAGCTGCCATTAAATCACTGAGAATCATTATTTCATATCTTCACTTGCCTCTGTATTCTCTGCAACAACCAGAAGTTTGCTGAAATTTTGAAAAAAAATTAAAATTGAAATACTTAAAATTGACATTCTCTATCTAGTACAGAGGTGTGGAACCTGGGCAATAATACTTGAGAATCATTGAATCATTTATATACCAGTCCCTGAACAAAAGTCTACAAGGCAGCTACTATTGCGAGGCCCATTTTAGAGAACATAAAACTTCAGGGAAGAGAAAATACCTTGCAATTTTCTTAAGGTCAAGTGTTCTGCAGGTTCTGGATAGACTAATTCCAGAGCCTGTACTAACTCGCAATGATTTCCTCCCACCAGCAGGGAACTATTACATATCAAGTCTGTCTTCAAAATATCCATTGTTTTTCAGCATACCGGTTTCAAACTTAGAAACCTAAAAGCAAAGAATGCTTACTAACACTTCTCAGTTTTTCAGATAAAAGTACCTAAAAGTATCTAATGTATATTCATTTTTAACAAAGTCCAAAACATTTGTGTCACATTTCTAAGGTCTCTTATATAAATTGTTATTTTACATCACAGCTATTTCTATAATTGAATATACGTATGGCACAAATTGGCCTCCAACAACTGATCCTACATCATGTATCACACTATATACACTGAAGTAGCAAATACATGAGATTCTTTGCTTTCCAGAAAACGATATAAACTACATTTCTTTAGAGAGAATTGTACTTTTCATCAAATATGTAACAGTTAAGCAAGAAGAAAAGTTCCCTTTTTCCATTTATTTTTCTTTTAAAATTATGGTATTGTTTTCTTGTACTTTGTGTTATGGAAAGTAAATCACATTTTCATTCTGATTAGCTAACTCAAATTGCAAGTATTCTGTTATTTCAATGATTGAAATTGTCTTGATTTGAAGAATATAATTCATTTTTCAGTAGTTTTCACACAGATCGCCTTTCAATGAAACATTAATTCTCCCAATATAAATATTTCTAAACAACTTTTAGAAGACCAAACAAGAAAAAAGGGGGAGGGGGCTAATATGTAAAAAACGGTTTTATTTTGAAACAATAAAAATATATATAAAAATCTTGCAATCATAGCTGGAGAACTCTTTATCTTCCTAATTCCCCATCACTTCAGAATAATTGAATGTTAATTTATATAAACAAAAACTGTCTCTAGCTATTACAGAGCCACCAAGATCAACAAATTAACATTTACTGCCAAGTAATCCTCAGACCTCATTTATGTTTCAGTAAATATTTCTATGACAAACAAGTTCAGTTCAGAATCATGATATTTTGTTTTAATCTTGCCCTACAGCCTTTCACTTTGGAAAAGTCCCAGGTTTGTTACTTATCATTCATGGCCTTGGCATTTTTAAAGATTATAGACTGGTTATTGTATAAGTATCCCTCAGTTTGGATTTGGGTTTGTTTAATGTTGCCTCATATTTAGATTCAAGTTAAGCATCTCTGTTTGAAAGTAATGCTGAGTTTTTCTGATTGCAATCCATTGGGTAGACAGGATTTCAATTTGGCAATTACTGATGGCATTCATGTTGATCACTTGATAAATTATTTGTCAAGCTTCTCCACTATGTAATTATAATATTCCTCTTTATAATTAATAAAAATTTGAAAGGAAATGATTTAAAACCATGTAAATATCATATTTTTTCATGAAACTTGATTATTTGATTTATTTACACCTCAATGGATTCAGGTTTTACATTTTATTTTATGGGTTACAATATATTATTATTAATTATAATAATTAATTTTGATGGTTAAATTCTCTTTCAAGATAGTCTGATCTTTTAACTTATCATTGAAATGTGTTGAGCACTTTCTTGCTTTGTGGCACAATAACATAATCTAGAATCCTCTAGGTTTTTCCCTGCCTCCACTTTGAAAAAGGAGCCTTGTTCCTTTTATTGGAATATTTCACTGACATTGTGCAATTTTATTTTTATCTTTTTTACTTTCTCTTGGAAGGTAATATAGAGTCAGTTTGGTCACTGTTATCCAATCAGAAACCATACCTTCTGCATATGATTTGTCCCTAACCACTAAGAGTTTTATCTGAGAGTCTTGTGCATTCTATGGGCCTCTTTCCTCAGGCATCTCCAATCATCATCCCACCAAACTGCAGAAAAATTCCAGTCTGATTTTCAAAAATTTTATGTTAGGGCTGTTAGTCTGCTTCCGATAGTGCAGTGGCAGGGTCTCCTGTCCCAGGATACCCACCTCCTACCCAGTATTAGTAAATATCCTAAGGGAAAAACAGCCAGGTGTTTGAAGACCATAGGTCTCTGCTTTCCCCCTTTTTAACTATGAACCTCTTTCTATGGGTGTAACATCTGATGCTCAGAGTCACATTTCCTCCCTCAAAGTGAACCATTCTGGGTGAAATCTCTGAAGGTCACTAACCTGAACAAGATTTGCCCTCCAGGTTTTTTTTTTTAGCTCCTCTAATGCTTCCACTTGTCCCTGTATGATTCTGCACCCTTCACATGAATATTTATTATTTTTTATTCCATCTTTTCCAGTTATTTAAGCATCAACTACTCTAATCCCTTAAGAATCAGAAGACATTTCAATTTGAATTCATAGATTATTCCTTTGTTACTTTTCTTTTCTCAGTTTTATACAGGTGAATTTTTCCTGGATCAGAAATATATGTATATATCTGATATATATCTATCTATTCACACAAGTCTCTGGTGTTCTATTTATGTTTTTGCAGAGAAGTTAAGGTCAGAAAGTATTTCAGATTACCTGCAAATTTCCTTAGTAATGGAAAATTTGAGTAAATTTGTTTTTGTTTACTTCTTCCTAACCAAAAGGGAGAAAAATCCATATGAATTTTTTAAATTATTTTTTATTTGAGTTCTTATTTTAAATGCAAGGACTGTTTTTGTTTGTTTGTTTGTTTGTTTTTCCATTTCACAGAACAGTCTGTATTCTAACAAAAAGGGGTTTCCCATGTGATTCTTCATGGGTTCTGCAAAGTCACTTCCTGAAATCAAGCATTCTTTCCACAGATCTCTGCTAGAAGTCTATCTAGTTCTTTTCCTGTGTGTAAAAGAGTGGTTTGGGTTTTGCACCTAACCCTTGATAACTGTTTTTTGGCCAGTTCCTTTTGACCACTACACTCCAGCTCCACTCTCACTGGTACCTCCTTATGATCTTTGAACTTCTCAGATCCTGGAACATTTCCAGCTATTTCTTATATGAAGGCCCCTCATTTCTTCTAGTTTTCTAAAAAATTAACTGCTACATTTTGGTTTTAGTTCTCCTTGTTGCTTTAGATTATTTTCAGGACCAGCTTTACACATCTTCAAACGGAAAATTATCAAGTGCCACACTCTTATTAATTTCCATATTTTAAATGGTGAAGTACACAGCATGAAGGGGTTGAATCTGTAAAATATTTTCCTAAATCCTCAGGCTCTTTTATAAAAAAGAGACACCTGGCTGCCCATATGCTACATTTTAATTTGAATGCTTAAGGTAGTATCTTATTTACATAATGGCCGAAGATTAAAACATGTGGGACTAAATCAGAAATATAGCAAAAGAGTTGGGGTGATAATTCCAATGAATGAAGATTAAAATGCACACACATATGGATAAGCACAGGAGAGATGCTATAACAATGTGACAATAACCAGTATATTTGTAAAAATTAATGTTCTAACATAAAACTTACAGGATTTTTAGAATTTATAGCAACAAAACCCGTAGTTGAAATATCTTTTATATTTGAAATATAGAATTTCAGGGAACAGGTGTACTGACCTAAGTTGATATATTGAAAAAGTAAATTAGGATCCAGACCACTAACTTCCAACATGTAGAAGGGCTTTGCTACATAGCCTTCAAATTGCCAACACCAGAAGCATGTCCCACAATTCACTTCAATTTTGACTCTGTCTTCCTGGAGAAAGCATCAGATTCCACAGGTTCAGCCCTATCAGACTGCTCCTTCCCACCTCAGCTTCAGACACCAATCCTAATCCAGGTTGTTACCCATTGGCTCTAAGTCTTCACACATCTTGGATGGCTTTCTCATGACTCCCTCTTTGGGTCTATTAATTTGCTAGAGCAGCTCCCAGAACTCAGAAATATTTTACTAAGTAGATCAATGTTTTACTACAAAAAGATGTAACTCAGGAAGAGCCAGATAAAAGACATGCATAGGGCAATGTATGTGGGAAAATGTGCATAGCTTCCATGCCCTCCTCAAGCACTCCATTTTCCCTGCACTTCACCTGCACCCCAACCCAGAAGCTCTCTGAATCCCATTGAAATCAGAATATGGGCTTTGAGTCTGAGTTCATTACCTCACAAATTGAAGAATGAAGTTGGGGACCAAAACAAAAGCCAATCCTGGAAAAGGTGCAGCTGGAGTTGCCGGAGCAGGACAGTGTCCAGCTATGTTTCAGTTGGGTGTTAAAGTTCATATGAAGAGTCCCACATGGCCATAGTCATGTGGGAGCAGGAGAGCATCTCTCTGGCCATGAGCCCAAGAATCTAGCACACTGGGGAGAGAGAAGAGGGCCAGAGGAAGCCAGGTCTTTTAAATGTAGGGGGCAGATGCAGCCTTGCCACCCCCTGCTTGGCCTATTTAAAGAATTCTGCAACATCCTTGGGATTGGTGTATAAGTTCTATTGCCTTGTGATTGGTTATCTGCACGCTGCCTGTTTTAGCAATCTCCACATATTTTAAAGTTCATGCCTCTTGTGTGTGCCCTTCTTTCCCTGCCCAGTTGGGTTGTCTTAATAACTCCACCTATTTGGGTTCCTGGTTTTACTTCCTCCCCCACCATGGTCTCAGTCCCTGACTACCTAGCTTCCCTCAATCTCCTCACCATCTTTTGGGGTTTCTATGAAAGTTTCATTGCATAGCATGAATGATTAACTCATTGACCATTGGTGATTGAGTCAACTTCCAGCTTCTCTCTTTCCTAGAGATCAGGGTGTGGGACTGAAAGTTCCAACTCTCTAATAACATGGTTGGCTCTACTGGTAACCAGGTCCCAACCTTAGGTGTTTCCAAAAAACATCTTTATCACTCTCATTATTTAAGAAATCCCAAAGATTGTATGAGTTCTTTGCCAGAAATTGGGAGGAAGATCAAATATATAAATCACAATATCACTCAAAGATATGGAAAACCATTATATCCTAGTCTCAAAACCATTCAAGTCCATGACTACTAATTAGTAAAAAGATGGAGAGATTCCAAAATATTTTTGTTTAATCACTTTTCAGGTGGTCCAATAATTTTAAGTATTTCAGTACATTAATCTAGCTAGGTGAGACATAAAAATGAAAGATACTGTGTTAATGTTGGGAATAATTAAAATTTTGAATAAGTGTATGGAAAGTGTAAAAATTTTATTCTGTATGCATATTTCACCTCAGAATGATCAATATCTGCTTAATGTCTTTGTTTGTGATATCATTATGATTTTTGGCAAGCTCTTGTTAAAGAAATTTTCAAAAATTAACAATAGTTAAAAAGCAGGAGGAGATAATTACCCTCATTAATGAGGTTGCATACCAGATTCCACAACAGTCGCTTGCACAGCAGGAGAGCCAGACTATTTTAATGTCAGATATACTTACCCTTGACATTCCTTAATTACTTTTTTTTTAGTTTTCCTTGACTCACCTTAAATGCCAAGAGTGCTATGCTCCCCAAATTGAGCTCCAACTGTAGGTATTTTGGGGGATAACCCATTGTTGGATTTGATGTAACACTGATCCTGAAAATGTTAAGCTTGTTTTAAAGAAATTTTAATCACAAACTGTTTATTACATCTTAACACCTAGGTTTATATTTAACACTTTAAATATTTTTTTTTAAATTTTGAGAAGATAGTCATTTTCATACTCAATCTACTATAAGCAATGATATTCTCAAGGTGATAAGTAAAGCAGGTATTTGAAACAAAAATAATATCTATAGAATTACAGAGTGCTGGTGCTTTCTATGTGTTAAAGTTTCCTTAATTTATTATATATTATTTTGTTAAATTAATGCAATAATCCCCTGTAGTTAACAATGAATCAGTTGATTACCATAGTTATTGAGGGTTTAAGATAAAATGAGTAATTTGTCTAAAGGTTAGGCCATGGATTAAATCCCATAAAACTGACAAATTATTTTAATGCAATGGTGTATTTTTTGGAGGTAAAATAAATTATCTGACTTCTCTGTCCTTTTATAAATGGAAAAAATTGAAAAAAATATTTGACAATAAAACAGTAACAATAAAAAAGCAATTGGGTGTTTTGATAGAAAGTTTACATTATTGAGGGGTTCCTTTTTGTTTCTTTTTTTCCAGCTGGGAAATTCCTAATGTTTGTCAATATAAAGTAAAACTAAGACAATGGAGTGGGGGTTCCTATAAGAAATAAACTTAAGTAAAATATTAAATAACTTTGCAGGAACTGCTATTGATATAAGTCCAGTTAATAACTTTAAGTGCTCCAAAGTGGTGACAAAGAATAGAGTTGAGGAGTAATAGGCAAATGAGGCTATCTTTAATCCCAATATCATCTTTCTTTTTCACATCCTTGCTTGATGTAAGTCATCTTAGACATGTCATCTTTTATATAATATCTATAATCTCTAAGGAATTATTTATAATTTTATAAAGCATATGTTTTACATTTCTTTCTTACTACTAAGAAAGGCTTGGCATACTTGTTATCACTATTAATATAATGATTCCTAAGAATAAAATTAATAAATAATGTTAAAATTTATGAGAATATATGTCCCTTGAAGACCAATTAAATAAAATTATGACTCTGTGATCGAGCTCTTCATATTGACTTGACCTTATGACCATTCATGCATATTTTAGACACATTTCTGTAAAATAATGCTGGTAACAATTATGTGGGATAGTAACTTGTTCATGTAAAATGTATTGAATGATACAGAATGCTGATATTGAGTGTCATTGTGAGGAATACAATGAAGATATAATATGAAGTCACTATACTCAGCTGCTAAATGATTAAAGTCAAGTAAGCTGAGGTATGAGGACAAATTTCAGTTTTATTTTAACTAGGCTGGGAACTTAAACTTTTGAGCTTTCTAGTTCTGCATCAATGTCTGGATATACATCAGACTTCCAGATAAACCTCTGATTAACTATTGAGGGACTCACATTTTCAGACTACCTGATATCCACTTGACATCCATCATCGAGACTACAGGATATATCTAGACCTCCTAGTACCCATTCTTCAGACCTTCTGGTATCCATCATAGAGACAACCTGCCATCTGATTTGATAACTTTCCTGGACCAATTCTAGGGCTAAGAATGCAGATCTGATTATTCTAAAGAGTGTACTTTTTCATTATAAAAACTTTTAATGTTTATTTAAAAAACACACACTTCTGGGTTTTTGCCTAGTCCTATTTCAAGTTTGCAAATTGTATGTCCCTTCAATAAATTTTTAACATTTATTTCTGTTACAGAAAGGGGACCTGACCTTTGGTGGCTCTAAGGACAAGTCAGTAATGTTTGGCTAGATTTCATGCAGGAAAAATTTTACTAGTCCAGATGATTATAAAGGAACATTTATTAAAGCTGGGAATATAAAACAAGAAAGGGCCTAGCATAGAAGTAACAGAAGAGCTAAGACTAGGCTTCCCTGAGCTATCTGGGAAGTGAGAGAAAAAGGGGCCTTGGGATCAGGTTCAGAGGTTAGCCCGGAATGAGCTGTTGCTGCCCATTGCTCCCCTGGTTGCAAGTCTGATGGGATTCTTTGGAGTTTAGGAGATATATGCTTGTGAGGGAAGAAGTGAGGGAAGAAGAGAGGAACGGGAATGATGCTGGCTGCTTCCCAGAGCGTAGCATGTTTTGGGTCCTTTGTCTTGAAGCTTTATCTCTTTCATGCAGGTGGGAATCTTAGCGGACACCTCATGTGAGGGTTTTAGTAGAACATTCATCAGTTTTCTAGGTGTGTTCCTTCAGGGCCATGATCTCCACTGATTGCTCAGTGTCAGGCGGGAGGACATTCGTCATTGCAGCTGGTCCTGGTGTCACCCACATGGTTTGCTACTTTTCTGAGTCTGAAACTGAAATACAACTGAGATCAGGATGTTAATTCTAGGGAGGTGAGCTTTTGTATCTGCTATAAATTGCTCTGTAGATTATTTAGCTATCTGTCTCAGTTTCCCTATTCCACTTGTCCTGGCTTCCTGGACTGTCTCTTTTCTAGCCAAAGCTCCAGACTCTTTTTAAATTTGTTTGATAATTATCTGCATTAATATCATGACTCTGAGTTTACCAAAATGGTTGAATTTTGTCCACATGACACCAAATCCTTCAGGTAAAAACTAAAGTTCAAAAATAAAAATCAATAATTTAGCATCTAAGTTTTTTTTCCATCATTAATTTTTTTTTAAGTTTCTAATTATTGTAGCTTATATTATAACTAGAGGCCTGATGCACAAAATCCATGCATGGGTAGGGTCCCTAGGCCTGGCTGGCAATCAAAGCCAATCTGTGGTGTGTCTATTGGGGTAATGGGGGACCCCTCACTGGCACCTGCCTTGGCTGGTCTTGGCTGGGCTGGGGGTAGCTTTTTCATTGAGTGTCTGCCCCCTGGTGGTCAGTGGACGTCATAGGAAATGGTCTTTTCACTGGTTGTTATGCCATTCGGTCAATTTTCATATTAGGCTTTTCTTGCATAGGATATTTATCTTTGACTTAAAATTTTTTGATAATGTTTTTTTACACACCTAAATTTCCCTCTGTACATAGTACAATCTATTATAATGTAAAGAATATGGAATCTGTATTCATAAAGAACTGGATTTTTATCCTGATTTTAGCAAGTTATCTATAAGTCCACATTTATAAGCTGTAGTTTCCACATTTTGAGCATGTTTTCTGTGCTCCCGGAATTATATTTAAAATATCTAAACCTTTCATAGTTCTGGTAGAATTTTTGCCAATGACTAGAGTATTTATTTCCTTATTCAGTATATAATTAAGTTACAGTACTCCTGTAACTCAGGTGAATAAAATATATTCTTCCTGATTACCATGCTTATATAAACAATATCCTCTTTAATCAAATTGGTGAAAATAAATTGTATATGAATTATTTTTCTGCTTTTGGAACAAACAGGATTCATAGTTTTTATTATATGTATTAATTTATTTTTATTTTTATTCTCTTGATTGATCCTTTTTTGTACATCAGGATTTTCTCACAAATGCTTCCCCCTGTCCCTTTTCTCTTGTTTTGATCACTGGACAAAAATCCCTGCTGCACAGATTTTCTGATCTTTCCAAACACCTTTATGTTATATTTCAATGTGGAACACCGGCCCTCTAAATACAGTCAGTGTAATATTAACTTTCTCTTACTCAACCCAAATCTGTCTTCACCTCTGTGACTTAGTGGGTTTCTCTCAGTTTCCACAGACATCCTTGACTCACTGCTTTCAGAAGTTGGAAATCCATGAGATATAATCGGGATCTTTTATTTCCATTTCTTATTTTCTTATAACTTCTGGTGTTATATACATTAATATCCGCTGATAAAGACTCTCCTTCCTTCCTGTCCTTTTTTCTCTCTTCTGTCAGGCCTCTTTTTTCTTTTATACTTTGTCATTTTATTTCAATTCTGAATATAGAGGGTTTAGAAACTTGATTAAGCCCTCAACATTTCATCCAAATTTTCTACAATTGGACATACTTTTATAAATTCCCCAAAAGTCTATAAATCTTTGTATGAAGCAGTAAGTGTGGTGTAAACTATATCTGAATATAAGAAAATTGTTAAAGATATTTGACGTCTGTAAATGGTTCATTCTCAGTAGGCCATTATTTACAGTATGAAATGCTATTGTAAAAAAATATTTTTCAGTAGAAAGCTGTCTTCAAACTTTTAAAATAATAGGGAACAATTTGAAGCTATACTATATAACTTCTAATCAAGTTGAATATAATTAACATCTTTATATTAATATCTTTTGCATTATAAATCAGATGATAAAACAAGATCATTCCTTAGGGATTTCCCCCCTTTGCATTATAAGAGTAAAGAAAAAAAAAGTCATAAACCCTAGTTACAGTAGCCACAAAAAAAGGGACAGATTACATGATTTGTATTCATGATCACACTCCCTAATATTTGGCTTGGCTCTGAATCTTATTAAAAAAAACTTAGATGCAAAGAGTCACATGATTTTTACTTGAATAATTATTACAAGGATATATTTTTAGTGTGCTGCTATAGAGCATTTATAAAAATAAAACTTTCCTCTCTTGTGCTCACCCCTTCACTGTGGTTTATTATTTGGTGATTATAAGAATGATTTTAATTTTTAAGGCATGCAAATAACTATGATTATTAATAACATTTATTAAGCAATTTCACACTGATTTCTGAGAAATAAAAAAGGGTTTAAATAAAAACAGTCCATGTACTGTGGGGATTTACAATGTTAGCTAATGACACAAATCCACATTAAGAATACAGACATTGCCAAAACCGGTGTGGCTCAGCGGATAGAGCATCGGCCTGCGGATTGAAAGGTCCCAGGTTCGATTCCGGTCAAAGGCATGTACCTTAATTGTTGGCACATCTCCAGTAGGGGGCATGCAGGAGGCGGCTGATCGATGTCTCTCTCTCATCGATGTTTCTAGCTCTTTATCCCTCTCTCTTCCTCTCTGTAAAAAATCAATAAAATATATTTAAAAAAAAGAATACAGACATAAAGAAACACTTTCGATAGCAACATATGTACATTTTAATTTTGAAAATGATGTGAAAAGAAAGAATATTTCTTGGAAGTTGAAGGGATAAGTGAGATGTTAAGAAGCAAAATTCTAAAAACAGTTTAGCACCAAAATTGGTTGGCTCAGTGGATAGAGCATCGGCCTGTGGGCTGGAGGGTCCCAAGTTCGATTCTGATCAAGGGCATGTACCTTGGTTGCTGGCACATCCCCAGTGCAGAAGGCAGCTGATCAATATCTCTCTCTCAACGATGTTTCTAACTCTCTCTCCCTCTCCCTTCTTCTTTGTAAAAACTCAATAAAATATATTAAAAATTAAATGAATGAATAAATAAAAGCAGCTTAGCTCCTGGCCAAGCCCTCACTGCAAACTCCTTTGAGTGTTTGTGAATTGAATTGTGATTGGTAACCTTACCCTGGTGGCAGGGAATACTGCTGAGGATTCATTGAAAGATCTCCAGGGGTAAAAACTTTCCAGCATTTCTAAGAATAGATGAAAAGTTGTACATCATTCGGGCCAAAATATGTTGCATTTTCCTGGCAGCAATATCAGCAAACTGAAGTTATCAGGTAGTTGATATTAGTGTATAGTAAAATAGAAAAATTTAAGTAGTATTTTATAAACTCTGTGTCAAAAATCCTGGGTTTGCATACTGGTACTTGCCTATTTAATTTTTTTTTAATCTTTTAATCTCAATCTCAGTTCCTCTAAATTCTATTCATCCTCATGGTCAAAACTAGACCTTGTCATTATCAATAGTTTTGTTTTTTACTAGTGGCCCAGTGCACAAGTTCATGCACATTGAAAGTAAATTAATTAGAAGAAATATTTTAATATTGTTATTAGTCCTTTCTCTATAATAGAAATGCCAAACATATTCATGATTGACAATGACAGATGAAAACACACATGTACAATTGGCACCAGTGAGAACTATATATACATATAGTTGCTTAATTAGATCTGCTTTCTGATTTAGCTAAGCTTTTACCAGCCCAGTGAAGCATCACAACTTCTTTTTCAGGTAATTGTCAGCAACACAACAGTAAATATCAACATGAAATAGATTATTATTGTAGATCACACAGGGAGAACAAAGGTTAAATATCCAACTGCAGCAATGTTTGATTATATTCTACACAGTGAGAAAACCTGAAATCACTTTTGAGATTCACCATTTCTTCTTTTCAGGAGGGTCAAGTTTCTAAATTTCCTAAATCTCTGGCTAATGAAAAGAAAATAGGATTCCAACAAGTCTCCTATCTACCTACTCCAGGACTTCTGTAAAGATCAAATGAGATGAGGCACGGGGAAATGCTTCACAGACATTTGGTTAAAGTGTAAAATGTTTGCATCTGGCTATAAAGCAAGCCATGTTCCTGGACTGAAGAAACTGTGAGGAGGCTAGTCACTAGGGAGAGGAAGCCAGGAATTGCTATGTGATGTCATTACCCGGTGCCCACAGTGACCATTTCCGGGCTGGGCTGGGCTGTGGGCAGCATTTTGAGCCATGGGATCTCCACAGTGTTGGCTGCAGTTTTGTGGCCTGTCACTCTGGGGTGATGATGAGGCCTATGTCCCATTTAGGGAAAGCCAAGTGTTGCTTTGTCAACATCAGGTCCACAGTGACATTACTTTGTAAATGACCACTGTGCATCATGACAGCTCCTGCATTGAGCATCTGCTTCTTGGTGGTCAGTGCATGTCATAATAACTGGTCAGATGGTCAGAGGGACACTTAGCATATTAGCCATATATATATACATATATGTATGTATTATCTGTTTCTCCCAGATAATGTATATGCTCCAAATGAGTCACTATTATCTGTCCATGGTTTATGTACATATGCATATAATTTCAATTGCCACAAATGTTGTAAAGTTTAAAAAGCTATTTAATTAGTATCTTTTCAGCACTATCTAGACATGTAAACAAGCTAAGCTGTTATAAAACAATTATAATATGGTAACATTTATTGAGGGCTTACTTTGCCCCCCCCTTGGTTAAGCAAACTATACAATCATTTATTTCTATACAATCATTTATTTAGCTCTTACAAGAAACTATTGCATGGTTCTCATAAAAGCAATATTCAACATATTTTATTTATTCATTTATTTATTTCATTAAAGTAAATCTATTGGCCAAAACCTGCTACTGAATAAAATATATAAATACCTTGACTCCATGTTTTATTGACTTAATCAATACATGAATTTCCCCTCAGAATATAGCTTCCATTGTGTCCTTGAGTTAAATCTCCTCATTATCTTGCATCTATATTTCCAAGAAGGGTTGATATCAATGTTGTTTTCATAGTATTTTCAAACAAGAACTTTAAATTTGTCATTATCATGCAAAACCTCTTCAACATCCATTTTACTTACCAATTTTACTCTTACAAAACATATTTGCTATGATATCTACCACGTTCCAATGCCTTTTCAACCTTATTTGACTATCTCATACACTCTACTTGAATTACTGCCAATATCTGAGTTATGTTTAGTAGACAACATTATTATTCCTGGCTTTATAGATTTTAGTCTACTATGCTACAATGATTCACCTTAACTTCTCTTTTGAACTTTATAGCCTGGCTTGAGGCTTTATTGATTCCTACAACTACATGAAGAGCAATTAATTTCTGGTCTTCCATTGAATATATGTAAGTAGGTCAAATACATTAATGTATGCAAACGTCTATTTTTGTCTGCTCATATACCTGAAATTTGAGCAATTCTAAATAACACTGGCTAGGGACCATATGGAGAATAGTGTGATTTTGGCTAAAAAGCTGAAATAGACCCTGAAATAATTTAAAGTTACAGTCTCTCAGCTAACCAACCTTCTTGTACCAGGGTACTTATTCTCTCCCCCCCCCCCCCCGCTTTTTTATAGTTTTACCAGTTTATTGCAATGATGGACAGAGTGAACAGGAAGAGGTCTGGGATGTGAGGGTCCTGGGGTGTGAGGAATTTATAAGAAGCATCCTCATGCAGGCATGATCAGATATTTATTTCATCTCCAGCCCCGTTGCTCTCCCGAGAGGATGGGAGCAAGGATGAAAGTTTGAACTTCTAATCATGCCATTGATTTCTGATGAGACTAACAAATATCTATGTTTGCCATAATCTCTGAGGCAGAAAGTAAAAGACACCTAAAACGGCTAGGTTGAAGGCATATTAAGATAATAAATGTGCATTCAGGTTGCCCTAGCATTGGCCAAACCAAAAAATGTGGGTCAAAAGTAAGTGACAGAATGATAAGAGAGTACATATTCAATAA
>JAAGEH010000012.1:73268189-73298973 GCA_011751065.1 Lasiurus cinereus | reverse complement strand
TTTTTTTTGTCACTTGCAACCAAATCTTTCTTGAATAATTCAATTTTACCCAGTTTATAAGTCTGAAAATTCAGATGCTGAGAGGTAAGGTAGAGTAGGGCAAAGTCTGAGACCTGGATGAAACTTACACTTGAACTTAGATATCTTAGTTAGTTTAATTTGATTATGTACTTCTACTACTTATATAATCAGTGGTTATATTGAAGAGTTTCTTAACTAGCCTATTTCTTTTCAGTTTAGCCAATTTTCTCTCAATTCTTCCAACATTTCCATACCAGAATTTTCTTTCTAAAATATGCATATAATCACGTATTTTTCCTCTTTAACATAGAACTTTGTTCCCCTCCTAGATAATTCCTAGTCGGATAGTACACTCTGTTCCTCAGTCATACCAAACATGCCCTCCTCTATCATTTCCCCATTTCCAGTAAGACTTTATTTCCAGACTAAATCTTTGATCCTAATTCTTCTCTATACTAAGGGTCACCTCATCTTGCTAGACTTGTACCTCTCACAAATGCAGTATCAGGCTGGATTTTTGCTTTACAGATATCTTTACTCAACGAAACTGTGGTCTTTTAGAGTAGGGACTTTGGTGTACTTGAAGGGGGGGTCCCTCAGCCCAGACTGCGTCCTCTCGCAGTCCAGAAGTCCTGGGGGAATGTCTGACTGAGGGCTTAGGACCACTCCGCAGGTCAGACATTATTAGCACTGCTGCATAGGCTGCTGCATTCGCCAGCCATGGGTCCAGCTCAGGGCTTCTGGCTGAGCGGTGCTCCCCTGTGGAAGCACAGTAGCTACCAGGGAGCAGCTCCTACATTGAACATCATAGCTTGCCAGTGGCTCCACTATTGGGTCAATTTGCAGACTAGCCTTTTATTATATAGGATGTTCCTTTTTCAAAGAATAGTGCTTACAATGTGGTGTGGCCTCCACTGTTTTTAAATTAACGAATTGTTGTAATATCTGCCACATTTGTTGTAAGACTTCAAAGACTGTAAAACAAAGACTTCAAAGACTGTTCTAATAGGTTTGGTAATGTTAGCTAAATCAAGAGGGCATCAATACAAACAAAGTAAGTAATCTTATAAATAAAGTATTACCTAACTTCTGAGATACATAGACAATCACTGATAAAGTAACATTGACCCTCCCAAAAAAAAAAAAACACTCTCTCTACCAATTTACAGATAAAAGGAAGGTAGAAAATATGCAATATGACACATAAATAAAATCAGAAAAATGAGAGTTATTGTGGTGATCATTTCATAATAAACATATGCAAAGAGTGGACTGTTGTATGCCTGAAACTAATAGAATGCTATATGTCAATTATACCTCAATTGAAAAATCCACTAAAGTAATAATTTAATGTTATTCAAAGAATTTGTTTTTTAAGTGCTTTTAACCTTGTTGAAAATGACTGTATATATCAACAATTATGAAGTTAACTCTAATAAAAATGCACAATAAAACTGATGTCAGAGTTCAGACAAAATATTTATTCAAGTATTTGAATACTATTTATTGCCATAAATTGATAAAAATTTTCTATGTAAAAATACTGGAGGCATTTGATACTTTTATGATGCACTTTGAATATGACAATAATATATTACACTCTAGTTGTACTCAATGTAAATAAAGAAAATCTTAAAAAAATATTTAGAAATGTGGAACTTTATGGGATAAATTTATCAACACAAGTAATTTACAACAAGAGGAAGGAAACATCAATATTTTTATTTTTATTTTTATTTTTATATATTTTATTGATTTTTTACATAGGGAGAAAGCGGGATAGAGAGTTAGAAACATCAGTGAGAGAGACATCAATCAGCTGCCTCTTGCATGTCCCCTCCTGGAGATGTGCCTGCAACCAAGGTGCATGCCCTTGACCGGAATCAAACTTAGGACCCTTCAGTGCACAGACCAAGTTCTATCCACTGAGCCAAACTAGTTTCAGCAACATCAATATTTTTAAAGAAACTTACAACACATCACCCAATTACAATATATGGCTTTTTCAATCCTGACTCAAACAAACTGCAAAACCAAAAATGTTTGCCCCAAGTGGAGAAATTTCAACACTGACTAGATACTTGATGATTACAAGGTACTTTAAAATAATAACAAAAATGAAATGGTTTGTTTTGTTACAAATTTCTTGGACATAGGATTTTGAAATTGTCATAAATAGAAGAAAATGATATTTGGATTTATTTTAAAATTATAAGAGTTCCAAAGGAGTTGGTGAGAATATAGAGGAAATGATATTGGATAGGAGTTTAAATTTTTTGATGCAGGGTGATGAGTACCTCTAGATTCATTAAATTATACTCTGTTTTTAAGTATGTTTGAGGTTTTCCATATTAAAATGTTTTACAACATACTTATTATGTAGTACTCAAATGTGTTTCATTTATAGAAAATCTAGAAATCTATTAAAAATGAATATATAAATAGCACTTTCCCATAGCAATAGCATATTGAAAACCACAGTAAAATATGAACAGATTATTTCAATATGATCAGAGTAAAAAAAAAACACAACACAAGTTTAATAGATTCCACGAACTTTTTTTTCATACCCTTCATCCTATTAAAAGAAAGCAAAGATACTTGTTATTCCTATAGAAGCCAGATTTCTACCAGTTGTTTCTTATGAATTGTTAGGCCTACATTTTGGCATCCAATTATATCAGTACATTTTCCATTCAAAAAAGAGTTGAATCTTGGTGCTTTGGGGCATATAAGTATGTATATCCAATCAACAGTTTACATGGAAAGAGTTTATCCTCATTCTCTTATCACAAACAGGTATTTCTTGAGATAATTATAATATTCTGTAATGGCCCTAAAATTAATTTTACTCTACTCATCATCCAATTAAGAAACTGGTTTGTCTCTATCAGATTGATATAAGATTAACAAGTTATAGCTATTGCTGGTATTTGTTTAGTGTAATTAAGCTCCATTTCCCTTCTTTAGAGAGGACTGTTCAAGTAATACAAAAGAAAACAATAAAAGCAGAACTGGGCTACTTAACATTTATAAGTCAGCTTCCTGCCTAGATGCTTCTCCCATGACTTAAACACTGTGGCTAAATTAAACAAAAACAACATGGCCTCAGATCACAGGATTTAAATTCCTTTGGGATTCTACATAATGCTAATTCTACTTTTGGAGTTAAAAGAAAATTAGAAAACTTTAGTGTGGATAAAACATTTCAGTTCAGGCATTTAAAAGAAACCGGATAAACTATTGAACATCTGTTCAATGTAATCACATTGGGGAATACAACATCTTGAAATGAAGTTCCCCCCCTCCTCCCAAAAAAAGAAAAGAAAAGAAATAGCTACTTTCCCCAAAGCTAAGCAACCAGTGTAAGTTATATCATTTTTGAATGACTTCCATTGTTACGTAATTCTTCAAAAACTCTTTAAACAAACCAGCTTTTTATCAGACTAAAACTTTAAACAATTTATTGATACATAATTGATACATAAATTAACAAATATTTAACCCATGTTGGAAGCAGTCTTTGAGTTTATTTTGCAACTTCTTCCAGGATGAAAGTGACTGTGTAAATATTCTATTTGTATCTGTTTCATTGATCCTTGATGGCTGATGGAATAATGGTGTAACCCCTGAGTGGTCTGAAATACATACAATGCACCATTTTTTTTCTACTAAGTCTTAATATAGCTCATATAAGGAAAAATTCATTAACAGGTGTGCTCTTTTCTATAACTATACTTAGTCACCTGATCCAAAGATCACTGGCAACAGAACTAGTAACAGAGAGATAAACATCATCCAGCTAATGATAGCTGCAAGCCATTGGAACTCTTCTTAGCTTAGATGTAAATCATACACAATGAAGGCATAGAATGTTAAAGGCAGAAATTCTGTAAAACCAGTTGTGTTGATTAGTACTACATTACTAGTTTTCTATCTGCTGGGGTGTTAATAATTTTTTTAACTGCTTGACTGAAAAGTTTTGTTTCACAAAAAATCCATTTTCAGTTGTCCTATTGGAGGGAGGTATTATATGGATTACAAAGGAATGAGTTGGTGACAAATATGCAATCAATTTATGAGGATTTGATACCATTAAAAAAAACTAACAATCCATACCTAAAGACATTAGAAAAATAAGTTTGCAATAGTTTACAAACATATATTTTGCTATCACAATACTAAATGGAAAGTTGAGATTTGAGTCTTCAGATTTTCATACATATATAAGAAGGTATTAGTAAATAGACAAGGATTTATGTTATATCACAGTATGCTTTATTAGTGCAAATGTTAATCTTGATATTCAGCCATGAGTTTCCAGGGAAGGGAGAACCAATCAACTTTGTGTTCCATTTCTACCAAAGTCATTCAATATTGAAGATTATTGTCTCTTACTATAATGCAAATAAACATTCGGTGTACCTAAATTATTATGTAATGATTATATGTTTTCCAAGCATTTTATCATCATGCTTTTTGTCCCTTATAGATTTACCTATAAAAACCCAGATCAGCCAGTGTCCCTTAGGGGTTGAGCATTAACTTATGAACCAGGAGGTCACAGTTTGATTTCCAGTCAGGGCATATGTCCAGACTGTGGGCTCAATCACCACTAGGGAGTGTGCAAGAGGCAGCCAATCAGTGATTCTCTCCCATCATTGATGTTTCTAACTCTTCCTTTCTAAAATCAATAAAAATATATATTAAAACAAAAACAAAATACACTATGCTCAGGTCAGAAAGACTTGCAGTCTTCTTGGTCTCTCCACTATGATAATTTTCGGTAAATAATATACATTGTTGAGAGAATAATCCAGTAATGTGACATTTAACCATTATAAACTAAAATGTTATAAATATAATGTTATATGTTATGTACAAATGTTGTGCATAGACATAAGTCTATTATCAGTTTACTGAGAAATCAGGCTTCTAGTCTATAGTTATTTTAAGGTAACAGAAATATAAATTAGGCAATGTTTTATAGAATGGTTATTAGTAGACATCAACTTGTTCTAATAACTATGTTATACAGCTTAGAACTAGTAATAGCATAGAACCAAAAACTCTTAAATCTCAATAGTTCACTGGAGCCACGGCTAGTTGCACAGATACATTATATGTCCTTGCATATGACCCACAAGTCCCCGCTGTGTTGTCTTCATGCCAGAATCCAGCTGGAAGGAGCAGCCCCCATCTGCAATATCATGGGTCTCATAGCAGAGAGCAAAAAGAAATGGGTGGAAAACATGGTCCCAGACCTTTTTCTTACAACTGATACATATCACTTCTATTAATAATTTGTTATCAAAGCAAGACTTATAGGTAAGTGGATATCAGTGTGGAATAGATGTACAATCCCTTCTGCAAAAATTAACAACATCACTTATGGCCAAAACAAGGTGTTCCAGACTGAATCCAAATAACATTCAAATAAAGCCATACTGCAAGCTTGTTTGAAACAAGACTAAGACAAACTATCCTATAACCTCCAACAACAATTGGACAAACCTAACATTTGGCCAACATGGATGATTGTTGCTTTTTTACCCATGGCAATCCTAGCCCATTTTAATGTTCCTTCTTCCTAGATAAAATATTTCAGATTTATTATTTCTCTTTTCCGTCTGCATATAGAAAATATCCAATTCAGAATCAGCCACAGCTTCCTGGATTCCTCCCAGTAATCATTCAACACAAGCCTAAATTATATAAATTGCTCTTCCCAACATTTGTTTTTGAGATGTTGCCACAATTCCTCTGGGATGCGTTGGCCCTTGCTGCCACAAACTAAATTAGCCTAACTTTTGGACTGCCGGTATATCCCTAGTTGTCTCTGGTCAGTGAGTATTAACATTGGTAGGGAAAGGGCCCATTTTCAACAAAAATTCCAGTGACCATATTTAGGATTATCTATTTGGAAATGACATCTCCAATTGTAGCATTGCACCAGAACAGGGACATATGATCTTTGCACTCTGTGCAATTTATAGATCATAGTGTATTACTAATTTAGCACTTCTTTGAAAAAGTGTCTACCCAGATCGACTTTAAATCCACCTTTATGTGTACAAACACATTTCTAAATTATATCTTCATATTGTTTCATTTTTTTAGTTTAATTCTTTGACTAAATGGATTTTAACTGGAATCATGGTTTTGGATGTCATAAGGACATTTTCTGCATGTAATTCCTGACTTTTGTGTGTATATAAGGGACAATCTCTCAAATGTGAAAGCTTAGGAGAAATGGCAGCCAAAGGAGGTTGACCTAAACTTTTCCAGATTACCATCAAGAGTTTGAATATTTCACTAAAAATAAAATTTGTTTAAAATGTCACAGACAGGAACTGTGACTCAAATGTTCTGAATATATAACATGTCATACTCCTGCAGTTTGATTCAACTTATTACACTAAATTGATAAATTATTCCCAGTGAGGATGGGGATATTAGCATTATTGTTCCAAAAGATTTAATTCCTTTCTTATGCCCCTAGTATGGTCTTGACCATGCAACAGTGGTGGATGGATGGATGTGGTACTTACCCTTTATTTTAGTATCAGCCATATGTCTTAACTTGGTGAATGTTGCTCAGTGGCCCTGAAACTAATAGAACCTTGAAAAATGCTTACTTTGTTAAGCATGCTCTTTGCTACCTCCACCATGAGAGCTGGAGGAGTTTCTTTGTGTATTTGTTGCCCCTTCATCCTGAGCCACAGAATTAACATATGTGGTGCAAACCTGATGCCACATACAGTAAAACACAAACCCTACTCGATTTGCAGCTCAAAGCAGATCTTCCCACTTGCAGCTCATCCTAAAGCAGCAGTGGGCAGCCAATCTATGGTAGCAATGAACACATGGTTGTTGATTAAACTTTTGAGTTTGAGGTCATTTGTCACATCACTTTATGCAAGGCAACAGCCAAATGATTAAGGTGGGGTACTGTTTCTCATTCTTCTCCAGAAACTTATGCTTTTAGCTAAGAAAAAGTAATTTCACTAAAATAGGGAAGGAGTGCCATCAGTGCAGAGAAGGAATGCTGGAAAACCAAATAGCATGTGACAAGATGAGAGAGTTAAGTATAAATAAGAAATCTGGGTGTGAAAGGAAGAAAACAATTTAAGCTGGTCAGTGTGTGTTTGTTTGTGTGTGTGTGTGTGTGTGTGTGTGTGTGTAGGGAGTGGGTGGTGAAGTTGAGGTTTGTTTTCATATTAATTTTGAGGGCTTTTTTTTTTCTTTCACTTTTAAGATGGGAAAACTTATCTATATATATACAAGCCAAGTGACCAGAACAATGGAATGACTGGTTTCTTTCACTTTTAAGATGGGAAAACTTATCTATATGTATACAAGCCAAGCGACCGGAACAATGGAATGACTGGTTGCTATGATGTGCACTGTGGTGGCCAAAAGGCCCAATTAGGGCCCTGATTGGTCCCCCAAACCTCCCAAATCCCCTCCGCCATGCCAGCCTAACACCAATCTATCCCCATTTTGATGGGCAGCCAGAACCCACCCATGCACAAATTTGTGCATTGGGCTTCTAGTTAAGATATAAAACTGATAGAATGGAGAGAACAAAGTAGAAGTCTAGGAATATGAAAGAGGAGAAGTGTGATTAGAGCATAAGGATTTTGGAAAGGCCAAAGATGTGGTCTGGAATGAAGTGAAGAGTTGTCTCAGACAGTGCAGAGGTGTTTATTAAAATGTGCTTAGAGAAGATAATTCTGAAGGGCTCATGATGAAAATTTGAGGGACTTAGAAGTTCACTTGGTTATATTGCGTTATTTCTATGATGTTGAGTGTACATCTGCTAGAGGTTAGGAGTACATAAAGGGTTACAGATATGAAGAAGAGGATGAAGGATTGGAATAATAATTGTGATATATCCTGAAGGCTATAGACAAACAGAAATGATGAAGGTGCACACAAACACACGAACTAAAATTTACAAAAAAAGCCTTTACAGAGTACTGGAAGAGTTTCCAACTACAAGTATAATGCAACCCTGGAGAACCAAAGTGAGGGTTCCACATCATTATTAGTTGCTAGGACTACTGTAATCTCACTGTCAAGATATAGAAAATCATTCCCATTGTTTGTCCCCAACGTAGGAATTATAATATCTGCCTTCCTACCACAAACAAATAGACAAGCAAGGGATACAAATAAATAATAGCAGCTGCTTTCCTTGGCTGCTCTTTGCAGCCACCATAGGGATGTTGATCCAGCCTCCCCAGCACCTCTCTCCCTACAGTCAGTAGTAGACTGAAAATCTTACATTACAATAGAGGGGAAACAAACATTCAAGAAGTGTCAAAGCATCAATATGACCAAACAAAAGAGAAAATCAAACGCATCACTTCTGACAACAATCTTAAACTGGTTAAACTTTCCTTTGATGCTCAGATTAATTAACAATATTAAACCCAAATAAATACTGCTTTGAAGAGATGCATCTAAAACAAAATTTGACATGAAACTTTTAAACAAAGATGGACAATGATGTGGTCAAAGAACACACAAAAAGTGCACATGTGGCAAATTAATTGCAGACAAAGAAAGATTTACGGGAAAGCCTTTGACCAAGACAAATAGGGTTAGATCAAATTGACAAAATGTCTAATCCACAATGAGTAATCACGTATGCACGCTTATGTAATAAATAGGATGGCAAACACACACACATATAAACCAGAACCCTGTTAGAATAACAATGATTAAACTAAGAGAAACATACTTGTTCTATGACTTTGACAAGTTTCTTCCTGGTTCCATTGGTCATAGTTACCCCAAGATAAATAAATAGTTGATTTAAATAATAAAATTAATTAAAAAACAAACAGAAAACATGTTGAAAGACTGTGTGATTATGAAAACAGAAGAAGAAATCACAAAGGAAAATATTCACTATGTTGATAAGATGAAAAACATTTCATAGTATAGTACAAAGAAAAATGTTAACAAGAAAATATTTTTCACAAATATGACAAGTAAATAATTATTAATAGTTATGTTTTAAGTAAATAAATAAAAATTTAGCTTTTCTAATTCAAATAAAAAGCAAATGTAGTAGAAATCCTCATTTCCATCAATAAAAATAATAGTAAAATAGAATTTTTGGAAAAACTAGTAATCATATCGATATACATATCGATTTGTATTACAGTAAAAATGTTCCAATAACCTTCAGCTCTACTATGTTATAATGCATAAGTGGCCATCATAACCTCAATAGGGTATTATAGAGCTTCCAAACTCATCTTTTAAAAGCAAAATGATGTTATGTTTCACTAAAGTGAAATAAAGAACTACAAATTGAACATGAAAAATAAAGACTCATGAAACACATAGACCCAAACAGAGATTAACCTTAGAAGGAAAACAATGACTTTTAATAGCATTTAGTAGGATTAGTCTCCTATGTATTCTTTTTAATGTCTTCCCAAGGTATTACAAAATATTATTTCCCCATCATATGTTGTAATAAAGATGCTGTGGCAGTGTGCAGAAGAGGCTATTTAAACCCAACCTGTTTACATCCCTATTAAAAAGTCTTTTGTTCTACAATCGACAGTCCATTATTTTTTCACTAATGCATGTATGGCCTGAAAATTATTCTAACCAGCTTCACATATCCTGGACATGTGATATTTTTAGTGTTTTCTTTTCTTTCTTTCTTTTCTTTTTTTTTTTAACTAAAGCCCCTTCCTCTGCTCTACTTTCCCTAAATATTCTGGCTCTGAGATAAGATTGTGAAAGTTGGCAGCGTCTTCAAGAGCCTTAGTTTGAAATTCGTTAGGCTTTATTGCTCATTTCCAATTCTGTTACTGCTGTTTTTTTTTTTTTTTTTTACTTCAGGGGTATGGATACCAATGTATCTATAAGACTAAGTCAGAAATGGTAGTCCTGGTAGTAATAATTATATTTCATGAGGGCCCAGTTTGGATCAAACAAATAATAAAGCTGATAAAGGGGCTATAAATAAAAGTGACTCTAATTAATGTGAATTGTTTGTAGTACTCATTAAAAGATAAACAGTAAAAAATATATTAGAGAAGTGCCCAAAGCTAAATGCCACCAATGCAGCAAGCAATATAAATCAGAAAGTTCTATTTGATGTTTGACAAATATGCTGACCTGAATTTTGACTAATATAAATAAGAGAGTAACCTATAGCATATCAAGCTAGTCTGGATAATACACCAATATATAAGAGGTACTACTTCTCTGTTTAAATTAAATAGTAAGATTAACATATATTAACATATACTAAGCTACTGAAGTATTTACCTATGAATTTCTAAGTATATTTCCTTTCTTAATGTTCAGTCCAATTTACTTATGATCTTTATGAAGTTTTTGAAATTTTATTTTTCTTTGCCAAGTTTTTTTTTCAAATTAATTTTTTTCAAATTTTGGGATTAATTTATCCAGATTAATTTCAATTAATTTGGATAAATTCTCTACCAATGTTGGTACTCTCAGTCTCCATTAAGATATTGCTCAAAATTTGTTTTAAATGCATTGGTTTGAAGAATCACATTAGTAATAGCATTTTATTTTTAACCAATATATTGTGTGAACTGTATGTCTAGTACCACACTGATGAGAGGTACTAATCCAGATAGCTCCAACTACAAGACTCTATTCATTTCTGCACAAGGGACAGGGCTCAAAAATACAATAACTGCTATTATTTAACTTGTACTGCCTGGCAAATTAATTGTATGCATTTCTCATCATACTAAAATTGGATTGCCTGGATCTTGTTGTTTGAGGTCTTCTGCCTTATTCCTTTATCCAGTTGACATATTTGTATATTCACTCTTTTTATTCATTAAATAAACAAATATTTTGAAATATACTTTTTGTTATGTCATATGAGTGGTGTTAAAAATATAAAATGATTTACACATAGAAAAGACAAGTAAAGTCATAAACTTGAGCCAAACACTTTATTTTGAGTTTAATTGTGTGATATAACATTTCCTGAAATTCCCTGCTTTTATACCTCCACATCTTTATACTTTTGCTGCTTTATTCTGTGTTAGAGGAATGTTTTATTTGTTCAAGTGCCTCTACATTTCAGCCCACATTTCAATGATTGACAGGTTTCCTCTCCAATTCACCCACTGTGGCATTGACATCTTATCTCCTTTGCTACCTTTCTGCATTTTCAATGATCACTTTTCTGATTGACACTTTTGAACATTTGTCAACACTTCATTTTCTTTTAGATAGTAAAAAGACATTCTAAAGCAAATATTTAGGCAACACAATAATTGTAAACTGTTAGGAAAAATCACTGTTGACAGCCCACAATAGGACAAGCAGGCCAGCAAATGAAAAGCCATGTGTCAGTACCTGTCTTTAGCAAATGCATAATTTAGACCAGAACGTGAAATAGCTATGGTACTTTCAGCAGAGAAGTTGAGAAGTGAAAACAAAACAAGAGTGTAAAATGTATGCATAGCTATGTCATACAATATTGTATTTTTGAGCCCTGTCCCTTGTGCAGAAATGAATAGAGCCTTGTAGTTGGAGCTATCTGAATTAGTACCTCTCATCAGTGTGATAGCAACTGAGACCTAAGAAAGAGTATACAACTTACAAATGTCAGAGACATGATTAAGATCAGAATTAGAACTTAATGTCATCACTCTCAGTGCCACACAATGTCTCTTAGGCACTAATAAGAGTTGCTAATCAACATATATGTTCAGAGTAGAAAGAGTTCTGGCATTGCTCTCATATCACACACACATGTCCTGTTGTTCAGAATACCCATTTGGTATATTGCATTTTCACACATTTACCAGTATTTCAGATTTTTGAGAGTAAATTTACAAATGACACTTACAAATTAAGTAAAAGTTTATAAAGCCTAAATAAATGAAATATAAACTACAATGCCAGACATAAACATAGAAAAAAATCTGTTGAGTAAATGGCCAAATAAAGATGAATGAAAGGATGGATGGATGGATGGATGGATGGATGGATGGATGGATGGATAAGAAAATAGAAAATAAGTAGATAAATAGATAAATTACATTTATTTGTAATTGCTGCATTACAAATGAGGCAAAAGTAAGTTTAAAGTTGTGAGTATGCAAAACAGTTTATACTTGTGTTATTAGGTATTTATTTTGTATTATTTTCCATATGAAAAATTGTAAACCTACTGTTGCCCCACTCTGTATTTTCTGGTAAAAAATATAATGAATGCAATACTTTAAATTAAAAAGCATACTTCTAGCATTAAATGACTTGTATTTTTGCTGTAAAATGAAATATTTTTCTTCATCTTTAATGATAAAAATTTGAGGCGGCATATTTATGTACCACACTCAACTTTGGACCTCATGTAAACCTTCATTTTGAGTCAAAATTCCATGGTTTGCAACAGAAGAGAGTAGTCAAATATTTGTAAGGTTTAGAATTCAAATGTGTTTTAAGACTAATTGACATAAACATAGACATCTGAATCATAGGATAAATAAAAATCTCCAACACTTAAAGGGAGAAGTCTGCTTTAGGCATTGAAGTTCTGGATTGTCCAATACAATCTTAAAATCTATGTGGAAAAAAATTGAATTACCTTGGTAGAATCACCAAAGGGTAACACCCTTTCATTATGAGAAGTTGCTTTTAAATTGAAATAGTTTTTTTTAATTAACCCAATTATATATCACTGTTCAAGTGTGATATTAAATTTAGAAAATTTAGTGATGTGACAATACTTTCACAGGAATATCACAGAGACAACAGACATTTGAAATGTTCATATTTAGAAAATATTAATTACATATTTTAAATTATTTAAAGAATATTTCTTACCAGGTATCACCTTCAAAAGAAAATCATATTTAATTGCATAAAATATGGTTAATAGAGTTGAGCAAAGCAAAATTTAGCATAAGAGGAAAAAGAGGATTAAAGAGAATTTAATCTTAGAAGTGAGACAGAAGTGGGAAATAAAACAGATTAACCGAAGAATTTATATGTATATATGCATAACCCATAAAGATAATCAATAATGTGGGGAAGGCCTGAAGGTTGAGTGGAGGCTGGCTAGAGGGAGTCAATGGGGAGGAAAAGAGGACCGTTAGAATACTTTCAACAATAAAGATAAATTAAAAAATAAAATAATTTGGCAAAAATGTATCATGATCTGGAAAATAAAGATATGTTTTCAGAATAAGCATTAAATGACTTCTAATTTACTATTTTCATTATATTTCTAGATGGAAATAAAAATTCTTGGAATATATTACCAAAATAGATTTCCCCTTAAATTTTAACAACAAAAAATTAAAAAAATTTTATTCATTTTGCCTTTTTAAAATATAATGACAAGACATGAAAAATTATGTCTAAAACATAATTTTACTTTTCTTTTTAATTAAAAAAACAGTTAGATGTGAACTTAAAAAAATGCCTTTACTAAACAAATAGAGTAGACTTAAAGAAACACTGAATGGACAAAGTTGTACATATTGTATAATATGTATATATATGCATATTATATATATATACACACACACATACATATATGTTTATATACATATAAACATATATATATATATAGAGAGAGAAAGATCTTGTTTTCTAATGATATTTTGTGCAAACCAAAAAATATATGTATTTAAAATAAATTTTATTTCGTAATGAGAAAACATGAACACATTAAATTTCTATATCTGAAGACATTATAAAATAAAAATATTATCTTGTAAAATTCTCCAAACTTATATTTATATTTTGATTGAACTATCATGCATGTTAATATAATAAAGCTAGTGAACCTAATTTTATCAATGTCACATAATTCACATATTTTGATTTACCAATATATTTATATATCATATATGAAATATTCTTTTACCTTTTAATAAATTTCTTTATTGATAAGTATAATGGAAAAGATTTAAATATGCTTTTCAGACTTAGAAAACATATTTTTGTCTTAAGGGCTCATTCCAATACAGTTTTATAAAAAAATAACATTTTATTTTAAGATTAAAATTTCTACTTTGAGAAAATGGATAAGAAATATTACTTAGAATGTATAATGAATTGAATTTATTATACTTTGGCTAATTAATAAATGTCAATTCAAAAACTATTTTGGAATGTATTATTTGACTTACAAATAATATTTTATTTATTGCCACTTTCTTGGCTACTACTTTTACTTCTCTAAATAAGTAATAGCAAAAAAAAAAAGAAAAAAATTAAATATGTATTATTCTTATAGATGTGAAGGTAACTGTACACCAAATTTTTATTTTTCTAAATTACAAATATAGTGGTCTCCAAGTAATATTCTTCTATTATTGGAGTAAGTTACTGTTTTTTTTTTGTTTTTTTAAAAGAACATTTTTCTCTCTTTATTAAAATAGAGAAACTTCTTCCTTAGAAGAATAATTAAGCCACCCTATTAAAAATAAATTTTGTTAAAAGAATGGTGTTTGATAACAATGTGATTCTAATTTGTTTGGGGATTTTACATACTCTTTGCTCACTCAAGCCTAAATCAGCTTAAATAAAGAGCTCAACACTAAATCCAAACCAAAACAAAAAGATTAAGAATAAAATAATCTGTCTTCCAAGTGGTCAAAATTCTATATTGCAACCACAATTATAAAAATGGAAGGAAGTGCTTACTATAGTTAGCAATAATTAATAAAAGTTTAAGATACGATGTTACTTATTAATTTCAGATTCCTTAATGTTTCAGATTTTCCCCTCCATTCTCCATAACAAAACTATCTTTCTTACTTTAAATGAATAATAGTATTATCATATTTAATGTTTTAATCTTTAAGATATTAAATATTTTTATTATTTTAACATTTACTTTCAATATTTTTGAGAAAATTACGTATGAAGGCTGTCTCCAGGTTTTCCAGTTCCACTATGGACATACAAAAATGAGTATCATTTAATGAATGCTTACCGTATGCCTTTTACTGGGTTAAATGTTTTACATGTTTGATCTCATTTAAGTTTCAACAGACCTTTGAGTTAGCTATAAATTCCCCCATTTGGTAGGTGGGAAGTCCAAGATTCAGAGGTAATCTGCCAAATTTATTCAGATATTAAATAAGATAGTATTACAATTCAGGTCTCTATGACTCAGAAAATATAGTCTAGGTCACTACCCTGGACATTGCTTGAGATTAACACAATGAGAAACATCACTAATTAATAGTCTCATCTATTTTCTCAAACCCTTTTTTCAGGTATATTTAGGATTCTCTTACATAGGATTGTGACATTAATTCAATTATTGCAACTTTTTAATATTGATTACCAATAAACAACTAAAATTATTTTTATTGTATCTTTAGTTAGTTTCATATAATAGCTTTCTTTTCTTTTCTTTTTTTTCAATGTGCCTTTTTTTTTTTTAGGAAAAGACCTACTTTACAAATTGTAATAGATCCGAGTTTATAAGAAAAACAGTCTCTTGTAGAAGAATTTATAGAAAATCTTTCAGAATTAATCTTACCTAAGACTTACCTAAGGTGAACAGATTCATCTCATATGAAGGTTACAATAAAGTGAATGTATGTATAATATTATGTCTATCCCCATAGTTCCCAAACCCTTTTTTCTTTTAAGTCTTTTGTTTTCTTATTGATTGTTGTGTTTTGAAGGGAGAGAGGAAGGGAGAGGGAGAAAAAGAAAAACACCAATGTGAGAGTGAACATCAATGGGCTGCCTCCTGCATGCCCCCTACTGAGAATCAAGCCTGCAGCCCAGTCATGTACCTCGACCAGGAATCAAACTGACAACCTTTCAGTTCAGGGAACCCCTTGAGCTACACCTGCCAGGGCAGCTCCCAAGCTCATCACTAGTGTGAACATTATTTATCTAGAGGCTTCTGAAATATCCTTTTTGGAGTATTTGACTTGTTTTGTTCATCTTGAAGATGGAGGTATAAGGGTCTCATCTTCCTCTACAAGGTGGAAGAATATTATTAAACTAGAGACCCAATGCACGAAATCCATGCAAGAGTAGGCCTTCCTTCAACTGGCTACTGGCACCGGCTACCCTCTGGCACTAGGGACCCAGGCTTGCCTCCCAACCCTGGCTTTGTCCAGAGGTCATCCAGAAGGACATCCACTCAAATTAGCATATTATGCTTTTTATTATTATAGATAATGATGGATTTGCTCCTTATGTGGGCTTTATTATATTCTATATTATATAAATTGTGATTGATTCAAGTAAATATATGAGTGAATATCAACCCCAAACAGAGAAGCACAGGCAACTGTGAGAAAGCAATGAGAGTTGCTTAAACAAAGACAACTATAGGAACTAAGACTGCTAAGAGGAAAGAACTTCTTCGAAGTGCACTCACATTCTGCCAAGAAGTTTACTATTGAGCAATTTTCTAATTCTGGGTAATTACAGAAAATTGACTACCCTAGCTATGTGCCCATAAAGAACAATTACTGAGAGGAGAATAGAACTGTAAAATGTTTTTTAGAGTTTTGAGGGGCCACAAACAGTCAGGTTTTTCCTAAGTACATTTGATGAATGCTAGGATTCTATGGGGCTGGGAGGAAACATCTAAGTTAAAAGCCCACAGAAAGCAAAGCAAATAATTTTGTTAATTTTCTGAGACAAATATATGATGTATTTATGTAGTAGGGCATTAGAGAACCCACCGTGACTTTAATTAAAATCCTACAGGACCAGAGAGACCATAACTAGAGTGGGCCTTTCCAGAACTGTGATATGGCTGTGGTAAAGCAAGTCCCTGACTAGATTCAAATGACCAAAATCTACTTTATCAGGTGAGAACGGGGAAAGGGGTGTGGGTGGCTTACTTTTTCAGTAAAGGGCCAGATATAAATATTTTTGTCTTAGCAAGCCATACAATGTCATTCTGCAATTTCTCAGGTCTGCTAATTTATTGCAAATGCAGTCATATGCAATATGCAGAAAAATGAGTGTGGCTGTGTCCCAATAAAACTTTTTATTTTAAAAAATCAGCAAACTAGGCAATTTTTAAAATATATAAATATATTTATTTGACTTTTTACAAAGAGGGAGGAAAGGGATAGAGAATTAGAAACATCGACCAGCTGCCTCCTGCATGACCCCTACAGGGGATCGAGCCTACAACCAAGGTACATGCCCTGGAAATGAACCCAATACCTCTCAGTTGATGGCCCAACACTCTATTCACTGAGCTAAACCAGTCAGGGCCAAGCTAAGAAAATTTGAATCGTGAGCTACAGTTTGCCAACCTATGGCCTAGAGCAGTGGTTGACAAACTGTGGCTCGCGAGCCACATGTGACCAACACTCCCACTCCTTCTAATGCCACTTTTTCAAAATCGATTTGCCCAGGCCGAAAATCACTTCTGCGCATGGGCCACGAAGTTTCAATCGCACTGTCTGTGCATGCCCTCACATGGTATTTTGTGGAAAGCCCACACTCAAGAGGCCAAAGAGCTGCATGTGGCTCACGAGCTATGGTTTTCCGACTGGCCTAGATGATGATGATATTACCCGAGGCTTCAGAGTTTTTATATACAATATTAATGTCTGGAATTCAATCTAAAATTTCTACTTGCACCAAAGGATAGAACTAAAAACTAAAGAGAGAGAATGGAAAATGGAAGGAAGAAACAAATTTATAGATGAGCCAGTAATTGAAGTCAGCTGACTAAGTTTTTGAAATAACTTTTTAAAAAGTAGGGGAGTGGGGTGGACAAAGTAGATTAAAATGTAAATAATTTCACAAATTGATTAGAATCTATGCAGAGAAAATATATGGAGGATGTGGAACTAAAAAATAAAACACCTGAAATTTAGAACTATGTAGGCTGTATTAACATAACATTACACACATAAGAAAGGGAGAAATGGAAGTTTCTAAAAAGTATGCAAATAAAAGGAAACTTTAAAAAATAATAAGAAAAAAAGATAATTATTTTTCAAATGGGCAAGCATAAGATTGACAGGAAACTTCTCAATAGAAATAATAATTTAAAATAAAAACCAGAGGACCATGGATTGTATTCTTTATAGTGCTGAAAGAAATAATCAAGAATCCTGAATCCAGGAAAAATATCATTGAAAAATAAAGATGAAATTACTTTTAGACAATTCCGGTAATATTCCTACTGATCTTGGTTTTGGTAGCATGGAAATGTATCTAATTATACACAAATTCACTGGGTTTTATGTATGTTTGTATACTTTAGTAAAAGACATATTAACATTAATATGTAGTAAAAATAAACTCAAAACAATAAAGGGAATTTTCTAAGGGTTAGGTTAATATAGCTGGATAATTTCCGATAGCCAGATGGATTCACAGACCAAACTCAGACCACCCAGAGAAATAAATGTTTATCTCTATCACATAGATTATATTATCTCCATAACAGTTCTCTCAACCAGCTTCCTGTTAAGATACCGTTTCAGAATTTTCTCTCTAAAAAGACCTCTAGAACACTGGTCATTTATTTTGTTGTGTGAAGTGATCTACTTGCTCTGGGATTTAGAAAAGGATGTATTAGGGGAAATTTTCTTATGAGAATCTGGAAGTATCATAAGATATTTGGAATGCTGCAGAAATAATTTCAATTGCTATATAAATGCACTCAACAATGCAAACTAGAAATATCAAAACTGTGGCTTCAAGATGAATATCATTTTTAAGAATAAAATATTTTTAAAATTCAAACTGCTTTCTAAGTTATTTAACCCTTATAATACTTTTTTAAAATATGTCTGTCTATATGTTTGTATGTCTGTATATCGGTACTATGTATGTATGTATGTATGCATGTATTTTTAGACATAGCTGCAATAACTCATTTCCAGTTTCAGCTGGACATGTGGAACACTGTCCATTCTTCCTTAAGTAAAGGACAGTGGGCTTCCTTCAGAGGGTTTGGGAAATCTGGATTTAAAGAGGTAGGGATTTTTGGTGAAATTGAGTGCAGGGGGTCAAAATATTTGACTGCAAAAAACTACAAAAATTCTCTAGTTGAGGTCAATTAAAAGGAAAATTAGAATACATATAAACTTGACCTGTTAAACTCATTGATTATTAGATCTATGTAATAAGAAGATGAGGACGTTTGATTCTTTATATCTTAGGAAAAATTCATAGCATTCAAATATATCTTTAAAAGTTTTCATTTTTTAAATTTTACATTTTATTTGTAATTATGTAAAGTAAATGAGCATAAGCATTTTATTCTGACTTGTTCACATTGCTTCCACATAAATACCAAGTACAACAAATATTTTTTGAGGAGGGAAGAAAGAGAAGGAAGGAGGAAGAAAGGGAGTGAGGGAGAAGGGAAAGATATAGAAAATATATATTTGACAAAAAATATTACTAAAAAAAGTAATTGCTTTAATTGATATTCATTTATATGTTTGAATTGTTTGTTAAAATAATGGATAATAATTAAGACATCTTATTATTTAATATTCATGTTGAATTGACTTAATAAAAATGAATATAAAATACTTAACTGAGAGAAAATTATAATGATCTAGTTAAACATAGTTTAAAACATATGATAAAAAATAAGTTTTATATCCTTCTTGGCACATCTTACTCATTTTGCAAATACATTATATATACCTGCTAAATAACTAAAAAACCAACACATGATTAGTGCTTAGGATATAAAGGAAATATAGTTTCTGCCTTGCAGAGTTATAAACTGATGTTGATGGCTAGGTAGATGAACACAATGGAGATAGTTGAGGAAAGATTGGGTGTCAACTTGATAAATACAGCAAAGCAAAGGCTATTTTTAAAAGAAAAGTAATGATTTTGCCAAGTTGCCTATCTCTCTCCTCACAGGTGTTACCATTAATCTCATTCATTGTCAGAAGAAATGCAACACATCTTAGCCAGATAAGTTCTTCTAAGTCTTGTAAATGATATCCTTCCTCTGTGCTATATTTTAGTTTCTCCAGGAAGGAGGCTGCTGCTGAAAATCTCCACATAGTGTTTTCCTGAGTCCTCTGATCATATGACAATACATATATAAGCCACAATTTCCGATGTTCTAATCCTTGTCAGTACTCATGCTTGGTCTACGATTAGAATGTTCAAATATATATATTTTTTTACATTATCTATTTCTATATTAGAATTTTCACTCTTTTTAATTTACTTTTCCCTAAGATTCAAGCAAATGAAATTCCATTGGTGCTTTTGAGGAAGCAAAAGGAAGCTAGATAGTTAGAGACAGGACCATGGGAAGAGGAAGTAGAGCAAGGGAACTGACTATGACCATCAGGAGTTGCTAAGGCAACCTGGCTGGGCGTGGAAAGAAGGGCTCACTTGGGAGACATGAGCTTTAAAATGTATAGATGTTATGCTAAGCAAAATAAGCCGCCATGTAAAGATAAGATTCACATGATCGTACTCCTATGTGGAATCTAATGAACAAAATAAACTGATGAACAAAACAAATCCAGAGACACAGAAGCATGGAAAAGACTGTCCAATCTCAGAGGGAACGTGGGGGTGGGGGGGGGCGGCCGGGGGTGGGGGGGGAGAGAAGAATTAATGAAAAAATGTGTATGCATATATGCATAACCCATGAACACAGACAATAGGGTGGTAAAGGCCTAGGGTGGGGAACAGGAGCAGGCTAGAAGAGGTCATTGGGGGGTGGAGGGGTGGAAATGTATGGATGTTGCTAAAACAGGTAGCTTGTAGATAACCAATCATAAAACAGAGAAGCGTATAACTAATCCCAAGGATGTTACTAGGCAGAATTCTTTGAAAGGACCTATCAGGAGCCAGCAAAGCATGTATCTACCCCTAGACAAAGCAGCACACTTGCTTCCTCTCCCTCTCTGGCACACTGGATTCCTAGTTCTCCAATGGCCAGAAATATGTCCTCCTGCGCCCATGTGTCTTATGGCCATGTGGGAATCCACACATGGGCTAATGGGCTTTAATTTGCTTGGATGCTGAACTACATTCACTCCCCTGCAACATGGAACAGAAGCTCTGGACACTGGCCTGCTTTTGGGTCTCCTGGGACCCCAGCTGCTCCTTTTCCTGGACTAGCTTAAGGTGCATAGGACAAAGAAGATTCACCAATAACCTGCTTTGGAAGTCCATCTATCTCTCAATAACCATTGCTTCTACTAAATGATTTTGTCCGCAAAGTCATTCATCAATTTTGTGAGACAAAAAAACACTGACCTACCGGAAATGTTGGCATCCCTTTTGGCTTATTAAATCACAAGTCATAAATTTTGATGTCCCTCTAATTATTAGCTCCTATGTACCTCTACTGTTGATATACAGTAATATAGTGTTTCACTAAGTCAAACATTCCAGTATAATAGTATCTGATTTTAACATGTTTTTGACCCTCAAAAACATTGTTAAAGACTATTATGTTGCTTCATTTTAATCAATGGCAAACTCTAAGATCATTAATTCTAGAAATAAAAATATAATTTTCATAAATTGTTTTCAAACAACTATTATGGTATGCATACTTTGGCATTGTCTGATTTGGGATTTGTTTTATTATTTTGCCTAAGGTTTTCTGTTTTCTTAATTTTTATATGAAGAATTTTCTTTGAGGCCCAATAAATGTTATCTTAATATAAAATAGAATTAATATATATTGTGAAAATTGAGCTCAGTTTTATTATTCCAATTCTGTAAATATGTGTAAATAGGTATAAGATATCATAATAATAGCCAATAAATTACCATGTTTCTGTTCTAGGTTTTCAGAACATCATGATGAGAAAATATAATATAACTTAAGCAATTTAAATTTAGATTTTATAAATTTTTGATTGAATGTTTTTGGTTGTTATTAAGTAAAAATGTCTCTGGCTAGTCAAAACAACATTCAATTTTCAAGACTCTTTAGAAAACTCCCTTATTCAAATTGCTTTCATTTGGTATATTAATGGCAGGATATGTCTAACTTTTTACTTTGGTCAATTTAAACATCAAAGAAAAAAAGTTGAATATTAAAATTGTTTATGAAATATTTTCTTATCTGATAAAAAAAAGTTGCTGTGCTATGAAGTTAGACAAGACTGTACAAAAGAAAATCTTTTTGAATAATTAAAGAAATACCAAAGTGCTAGCATTGGCCAGAGGATCATTGAGAAATAAAAAATGATGCAATTATATGTTGCTTAGATGTAAAATAACAAAAGGAAATAGTATAATCTTACTTTGACATTATTACTCCCAACACCCAAGCTTTTGTTTTCTCTCATAATCTCTAAGAAATCAAGAAAACCAAGAATCAATAAATTTCTGTGTATGGTTTAAAAAAAATACACACACACAAAATTAGCACTGAGAAGACATGAAGAGACACAGAATCAACAGGAATCCTCTTTGAATTTCCATGACCATTCAACATATCTGGAGTCTGGGAGTGCAGACTATTTGAAGTCAATGGAGCAGGCAGACAATTAAGACACAGTTTTCCATTTGGCTTAAATGAGTAATCACCTCATTTCCATTATGCTATTTCTTGACATCTGCAACAATTTCATACAGTGCTCCCAGAAAAAAGAGAGAGAGAGAGAAAGAAAGAGAGAGAGAGAGAGAGAGAGAGAGAGAGAGAGAGAGAGAGAGAAACTCCTCAACCCTGAGGAGTAATTGTGTGCTTGAACTCATTTGGAGGTGACTTTGTGCAGTGGGCATCATTATTTCTTTAACAGAAAAGCAAGTGAAAAATGTTAATATGCTTGTTTTCTTCTGAACCGTTTTTGGTTTGTTTTTATCACTCATTGAAGCCAGCATTTTGTTTCCAATGGAAAGAAAGATACTCCTTGTGGAACCAAAAATATTTCCATATTCTCTTTGCCTGCTGAATAGATTGGAGATGATAAAATTCAAGCACATTAATTGAAATTGGGAAAATGCCCCAGTTGTCTTGCAAGAATTCTATTCCGGCTTCTATTTGCTTTTCTAAAACAACTGGGAAATTGAATTTCTGAATTCTTAGCAAAAATAAAAATTCACATAAACTCTCATATGTTCATATGTTAATTAATTAACAATATGGTTATTAATGTGAATTTATGTAATGCATCTTACAGTTTAAAATATATTTAAAATTTTGTTTATAGTTAATTAATTAATTATCCTGAAACCATGAAATATATTTAAGCTAATTTAGCAGTTGATTAGTTCTCATAAAGTCATAAATAATCAATACTGAGCATCTAGAAATATAATTCATGACACTTGATTTTATCTCTAGAATTTAATGTCATGCTATGTTTTTAGAGAATAAGATGTCTCCACCAGGCAGATTTTATACCATATAAATTTTACCAATGGCAAAAGTAGAGTGCATGTTTCTGGCTTTTGATATTTAGTAGGTATACATAGTATAGTTGATATAAAACCTTGCTTTGATACTGAGTAGGTAGATAAACCAGCTGATAAAATCCAAAGAGATTCATTATACAAGGGTTTGGCAAAAGTAGTTTTACATTTGTTCCTATGGAAAATCCTATCTAATAAAAAGGGAATATGCTAATTGACCCTCACACCATCACAAAGCTGGCAGTATCCACAGTCAATAAGGAGGAAATATGCTAATTGACTGCCACACCCTCAAAGATGGTTCCACCTCAGCCAAAAGACAGTGGCATCCTGTCCTGTCAGCCCTGCAGGGGGCAGCAGGTATGTGGCAAGGCCAGGCATGCTCCCAGGCAGGCCTCACCCTTTCGCTCGCTTGCCTCCAGAGTCTCCTACTCCGCTCAGCCTCCAGCCTCCCAGGCCTGGCCCAAGATGCAGGCAAGCCTCAGATGGCATCTGCCCAGCTGCCCAGGTTCTGCCCAAGGCTCAGGTAAGCAGAGTCAGGTGAAGCTTGTGCTGTCAGCAGTGGGAGCAGCAGAGGTGTAATGGGATGTCACCTTACCCTGATAGTTAGGTGGCCTCCTGCCCCTGAGGGCTCTCAGACTATGAGAGGAGGCAGGCCGAGCTGAGGGATCCCTGCTTCAGTGCATGAATTTTCATGCACCAGGCTTCTAGTAATGCAAAAACTAATAATAATAATAATACAAGAATAAACTGTTGTGTTTGCTCACAACTGTAAACCAACATTTGTCCACCCCTGCATATGAAAATAAAAGTATTTTTTTAAAAACTTAAGCATCTTCTGAGTCCTTGAAATATGAAAGATGTAATGCTGATATAGTCAGCTATACAGAGTCAGATAAAATAAATAGTATCATTTTGTATATACAAATTATGGTCCTGATAATCTTATTTAATAAAAGGGAAACATGCAAATTGACCATACCTCCACTATGCCCACAATCCATACCCACCACCCAATCAGGAGTGAGTATGCAAATTAACCCAACCAAGATGGCTGTGGCCTTGAAGTGAGCAGAAGGCTTGGGTTTCCCTGGCAATGGAGGATGCCAAGCTTTCCATCCTGGCAGGCCCTGGCCTCCACTCAAGGTTAACATGTTTTAATTACAGAATATAAATAAATCCCAACAAAAATTGTGGCAACCATGAAGTTGGAGAGAGCAGGAGGCTTGAGTTGCCCCCAGTGATGGAGGAAGCCAAGCTTTCCACAGCCTTGGCCTGTCCTGCCCTCTGATCAAGGTTACAAATTTTCAATTATAGAATATAAATAAATCCCAGATACCAGGGCCTCCACTTGGGTCACCTGGTGGCATGGCCACCCTGAAAACCACCACAGGCTCCTTACCCAGGCTGCCCCAGGCCCCAAGGGAACACCCACCCTGATCCTAGACACCCTTCAAGGAAAACCAGCCAGCCTCACCCATGCACCAGGCCTCTATCTTATCTAATAAAGGAGTAATATACAAATTGACTGTCACTCCAACACACAAAATGGCTGCCCACATGTGGTCAAAGATGGCTGCCCCAAAAGATGTAGACACAATATTGCCACCAAAAGATGGCCAGCAGGGGAGGACAGTTGGGAGGGTCTACCCTGCAAGGTAGGGCACTTGGGAGTGATCAAGCCTACAGGGTAGGGCATTTAGGGGTGACCAGCCCAGCAGGGGAGGGAAGTTGGGGGTGACAGGGCCTGCATGGAAGGGCTGTTGCAGGGATGCAGATCTGCAGGGGAGGGCAGTTAGGGGCAAACAGGCTGGTAGGGTTGTAGTTAAGCACCAATCAGGCTGGCAAGGGAGTGGTTAGGGAGTGATCAGGCTGACAGGCAGAAGCAGTTAGGGGCAATCAGGAAGACAGTAGGTGAGCAGTTGGGAGCCAGCAGTTCTGGATTATAAAAGGCATGTCTGACTGCTCTGGTAGGATCAGGCTTAAATGGGCAGTCAGACATCCTTCAAGGGGTCCCATTTTGGAGAGGGTGCTGGCTGGGCTGAGGGACACACACCCCTGTGCACAAATTTCATCACTGGGCCTGTGGTCCTATATAATAAAAGACTAATATGTACTTGTTCACTCCACTGGGAGTTAAACCAGGAATTCCACCAGGGCCTGGGGAAGGCTGGGTCTAGGTAATTGCAATGCAGATACAAAGGTACACTACTTGCTTTATTTCCCCTGCTTAATCTATATTTGCATACAGCAGAGAAGAAATGTGGGCAACTTCTCAAGTTCTTTTCCCCTAGTGATGGAGGGAGCCAAGTTTTCCACAGCCCTGGCCTGCCCTGCCCTCCACTCAAGATTATAAATTTTCAATTGTAGAAGATAAATAAATCCCATATACCAGGGCCTCCACCTGGGTCACTCGGTGGCATGGTCAGCCTGAAAATCACCAGAGGCCCCACACCCAGGCCACCTCATGCCCCAAGGGAACACCCACCCTGACCCTGGACACCCTTCAGGGCAACCCAGCCAGCCCCACCTGTGCACCATGCCTCTATCCTATCTAACAAAAGAGTAATATGCAAATTGACTGTCACTCCAGCACACAAGATGGCCAGCTGCATTGAAAGAGGAGCCATGACATATTCAGTTGAATGGATGAAGGTATGTAGGAAAACCAGTGGGAAAGACAGACAGGAGTGACTCTATATCCTCTTCAATAAAAAAATTAAAAAAATATATAAAATGCTTTTGCCATCTTAAGTAACTTCCAGTTTTTGTTTGCATTTGATACTAAAAGAATTGTTATCTTATTTTATGCTTATTGAGTGTCATTTTCTACAGCAAGGATGTAATATTATCTCATATTGGTGAGCTTTCCCTAATATTGATGAAAAGTCCAGTCTTGCTTTTAAAAGAATTGGTTATTGGTTTTATGACTTGCGATTTTTTTTCATTTGTGTAATTAGTTTTATCCATTCCAGAATCTTTTAGGATTACCCATTTCTCACTGATGTCCTTTTTTTATTGAGATTGCATTGGTTAATAAATTTACATAGGTTTCAGGTGAACATACATCAACTGTATATTGTATTGTGATGTTTTTAACTTTCATGATAATGGGCATAGCTTTTGGTTGCTCTTTTCATGCATTCATCAATTTAATTGTCACTATAGGAACCATTTGAGATAGTAGATTAAAATCTCTCTTCAGAACCAGGAAAAATTTTACTATCAATTTTTTTATAATATTTTTCTCTTCATTTATTTGTTTGATTGTCTAGAAATAATATGAATACATTACATATTTGATGTCTCATTTATTTTTAATTTGTTTTCTCAATATTTTTCATATTTTTTCTCTAGGTTTTATGAAGTATCATTTTTTTTTCTTTTTCACACATTTTATTTATTTTTCCTTATTGATTAAGGTATTACATATGTGTCTTTATCCCTCCATTGCTCCCCAATGCTCCCACTTATGGCCTCATGCCCCTGTTGTCTATATCCAATGCATACAAGTCCTTTGGTTGATCTCTCCCCTGTAACCCCACTCTCCTCTACCTTCCCTCAGAAGTTTGACATCTGATCCATGCTTCTCTGTCTATAGGTCTGCTTTTGTTCATCAGTTTATGTTATTCGTTATATTCCACAAATGAGTGAGATCATTTTATATTTATCTTTCTCTGACTGGTTTATTTCACTTATCATAATACTCTCCAGGTCCATCCATGCTGTTGTAAAAGGTAAGAATTTCTTCTTTTTAACTGCACCATAGTATTCCATTGTATAGATGTACCACAGTTTTTTAATCCACTCATCTGCTAATGGGCACTTAGGCTGTTTCCAAATCTTTGATATAATAAATTTTGCTGCTCTGAACATAGGAGTGGATTTATCTTGTTTCTTGGGATAATTCCAAGAAGTGGGATCACTGGGTTAAATAGGAGTTCCATTTTTAGTTTTTTGAGGGAATGCCATATTATTTTTCACAGTGGCTGCACCAGTCTGCATTCCCACCAGCAGTGCACAAGAGTGACTTTTTCTCTGCATACTCACCAGCACTTGTCATTTGTTGATGATAGCCATTCTGACAGGTGTGAGATGGTACCTCAATGTCATTTTGATTTGCATCTCTTAAATGATTAGTGACTTTGAGCATGTTTTCATATATCTCTCGACCTTCTTTATGTCCTCTTCCAAAAAAATATCTATTTAGGTCCATTGCCCATTTTTTTTATTGGATTATTTTCCTTTTTTTTTTTTTTGCTAAGTTTTATGAGTTCCCTGCAAATGTTGGAGATTAAATCCTTATTGGAGATAACGTTGGAAAATGTGTTCCCCTAGGTGGTGGCTTTCTTTTTGTTTTGTTAATGGTTTATTTTTCTGTACAGAAGCTTTTTATTTACTAATACCGCTCCTAGGCCAATGGAAACTAAAGAGAAAATAAACAAATGGGACTACGAAGTTTCATTTAATTTATCTTTCAAACTTTGTAATCATTTTTAAGTTTTAAAAAGTCTTTCTTGTTTTCTGATTATTCCATTTCAGTAGCACATGTTGTGCTAAGTAAGCCCCCCCTACATTCCATTAGATGCTATATTTTCATGTCACTAGGAAAACAAATTACAAATTTTTGATCTTTTTACTGTTAAAACTTTACTCTCTGAATTATCAGCTTATTTCTGGGATGATCTTTTCTATTTGTTTGCTTATAATATTGTGATTTTTATTTTGAAATCATTTCTAACATATTAATAGTCATGATAAAAAGATGAAATTTTATAGATTCTGTATCCAGACTTACCACTTATATTTTTGGCACATTTGCTTTTTAGAAAGTTCTCTCAATATTTATTATTATTGTTTTATTTTAAATAAAACTATTATTTTAGGATAGTTTTAGAATGACATAAAAATTGTGAAAACAGTACATAGCATCCCCATATAACCCTTGCCAAGTTTTCCGTTATTAACATCTTTCATTGTAATGGTACAGTTTTCATAATAAATAAGCAAAGATGATAATTATATTACTAAGTGAAGTCTATATTTGATTCAGTGTTGCTTAGTTTTTATACCCAAATGTTTTGGTCACTTTCAGGATGACATCTAGGACATCACTTTACATTTAAGTTCCTTTCATCTATGACACTCTCCAGGTTTCCTTATTTTTGAGTACTTTCTTTTATACTTTAGCTATCCTCATATGTCTTATAAATGTCCATTAGAGATTTATATTTTAAAAACATAAATGTGATACTGTATTAAAAGTATTCTCTGATTTTTTTTCCTACCTGTATATTCAGGCTCATCTTTCTCCTTCCTCCCACACCCTTATTGTATCTTTCCTTTAGAAGATTGGCTAATGATTAGAAATTCAGATTGTGAGAAGAGTTTGCTGTCTAAAGGCATCAATAAGATAGAATTCTTAATAAAGGTAGAACAATCACAAAACTGCATTTCAGGCCAAAATTTTAATTTCAAAGTACTTGTATTTTTTTCATATAAGTCCATCACTATCTTAAGTCTTCATTGACATTTCTTTCAATATCTTTAGGGAAGCAAGCATTGAATTTTTATCTTTTAGCCTGAGGATAAATAAGATCCTATCTAGTGTTAGCTTGGACAAACATCAGTGAAAGGCAAGAATAGTGAGGTATAATAATAATAAAAATTATTGTTATTATGTTTCCATAGACAGATTTAATTAACTAGTCCCCACTCTGTGTACATATGCTTTCAGTCATAACTACTGGATTTTTATATCAGATACTTAACAATTTTTTTTCTGCCTATTTTGTAGTACCTCATTTGTATTCACTCTGCTTCTCTCTTTGAGAAATTTGTCCTCTGTTGGGCACTTCTTAGTCATTCTGATATGGCCTTATTCTTTTTAAAAAAGTCTCTCCTTAAAAGTTAATGGGATTTGGAAATAAGAAAGACAAAATAATCTTTTGAGTCTTCCAATTATGACAAATGTTATCATTATTTTTCATCTTTGAAAATCTAGCTAAAAATAATATATGATGTGTACATTTCTGTATCTTTAAGGTTATTCTCTATCTGTGAACTAGTAGCCCTGTGTATGAATCCGGGCACCAGCAGCTCTCTGCAGGGTCTGGCCACTCCATACCCTCTGCCCAAAGGCTCTCTGAGGCCCAGAGACCCTCCCTTGACTGGGCGCGGAACACTTGCCTTGTCGCTGCTGTGACGAAGCAAGCATTCTGCCAGGCCGCTCACACTGCCCACTCTCAGAGGCTGCCCCCTGTAGGACTGGTGGACTCTGGCAGGGCTGAGAGGACTGGGCACCATCATCTTTGTGATGGAGTGTCAGTTAATTTGCATACTACCCTTTTATTAGATAAGCTGTTTCTTTTCTCTCTCTCTCTCTCTCTCTCTCTCTCTCTCTCTCTTTGTCTCTCTCTCTCTCTCTCTCTCTCTCTCTATATATATATATATATATATATATATATATATATATATATGTATGTATATAGATAGAAGTGATATGCAAATTGACCCTCACACCCTCTCACAAGATGACCACCCCCATGTGGTCAAAGATGGCTGTCTCCATGTGGTCAAAGAAAACCACCACAAATGGCCAGCAGGGGAGGGTAGTAGGGGTGACCAGTCTGGCAGGGGAGGGCAGTTGGGGGGACCGGGTCAGCAGGAGAGGGCAGTTGGGGCAATCAGGCCTGTAGGGGAGCAGTTAGGCATTGTTCAGGCTGGCAGGGGAAGGGAGTGGTTAGGGAGTGATGAGGCTGGCAGGCAGGTGAGCAGTTGGGAGCCAGCAGTCCTGGATTGTGAGAGTGTGTAGGCTGGGCTGAGAGACCCCCTCCTAATGCACAAATTCCATGCATCAGGTCCCTAGTGTATGTATATTGATTTCAGAGAGGAAGGAAAAGTCAGAGTAAGAGAGAAACATAAACGATGAGAGGGAATCATTGATCACCTGCCTCCTGCACACCCCTAATGGGGACTGAACCCACATCTCAGGCACGTGCCCTTGACCAGAAACAAACCCTGGACCTTTGAGTCCCCAGGCCAACACTCCATCTACTGAGACAAACTAGCCAGGCTTGAATGTTTCTTTTTGATGTCTACTATCATTCATCTAATTTATACTTGTCTTATTTAGCAATTAGATTTTTATGATATGTATTTATAAATATTCATGTAAATTTGTGATTTATATATTTTATAACTAATAAACATTACTTATTTATCAGAATCAAATAGCTTACTTTTTCTCTTTTAATACTATTTAACATTTTGTCTTTTGTTCATAATCATATTATCATTTCTGGTTTCTTCCAAGTGAAATAGCTTCTATAACCTGAAACTTCCTTATTTCTAAATAAGAAAATTGTGCTCACCAGATGAGATTGTCTTTTGAAGAATTTAAGTACATAGTAAAGCATTA
>JAAGEH010000012.1:73237013-73267789 GCA_011751065.1 Lasiurus cinereus | reverse complement strand
TATATATATATATATATATATATATATATATATATATATGTATGTATATAGATAGAAGTGATATGCAAATTGACCCTCACACCCTCTCACAAGATGACCACCCCCATGTGGTCAAAGATGGCTGTCTCCATGTGGTCAAAGAAAACCACCACAAATGGCCAGCAGGGGAGGGTAGTAGGGGTGACCAGTCTGGCAGGGGAGGGCAGTTGGGGGGACCGGGTCAGCAGGAGAGGGCAGTTGGGGCAATCAGGCCTGTAGGGGAGCAGTTAGGCATTGTTCAGGCTGGCAGGGGAAGGGAGTGGTTAGGGAGTGATGAGGCTGGCAGGCAGGTGAGCAGTTGGGAGCCAGCAGTCCTGGATTGTGAGAGTGTGTAGGCTGGGCTGAGAGACCCCCTCCTAATGCACAAATTCCATGCATCAGGTCCCTAGTGTATGTATATTGATTTCAGAGAGGAAGGAAAAGTCAGAGTAAGAGAGAAACATAAACGATGAGAGGGAATCATTGATCACCTGCCTCCTGCACACCCCTAATGGGGACTGAACCCACATCTCAGGCACGTGCCCTTGACCAGAAACAAACCCTGGACCTTTGAGTCCCCAGGCCAACACTCCATCTACTGAGACAAACTAGCCAGGCTTGAATGTTTCTTTTTGATGTCTACTATCATTCATCTAATTTATACTTGTCTTATTTAGCAATTAGATTTTTATGATATGTATTTATAAATATTCATGTAAATTTGTGATTTATATATTTTATAACTAATAAACATTACTTATTTATCAGAATCAAATAGCTTACTTTTTCTCTTTTAATACTATTTAACATTTTGTCTTTTGTTCATAATCATATTATCATTTCTGGTTTCTTCCAAGTGAAATAGCTTCTATAACCTGAAACTTCCTTATTTCTAAATAAGAAAATTGTGCTCACCAGATGAGATTGTCTTTTGAAGAATTTAAGTACATAGTAAAGCATTACTACTAAATCAAAATTGCCTATATTAATATTGCTGAGTGTATTATTAATAGTGATAGTTTACTTTTTATATATTGTTCTCAATCCTTTCATTTTTTTAAAGCAATGCATTTTATTTATTGTTTTTTAAATATATTTTATTGATTTTTTTACAGAGAGGAAGGGAGAGTAATAGAGAGTTAGAAACATCAATGAGAGAGAGACATAAATCAGCCGCCTCCTGCACACCCCCCACTGGGGATGTGCTCGCAACCAAAATACATGCCCTTGACCATAATCGAACCCTGGACCTTTCAGTACACAGGCCGACTTTCTATCCACTGAGCCAAACCGGTTTCGGCTAATCCTTTAATTTTAAAATGTCAGTTATTTGATCAATGCAACTTTATCTATGCTGTTTAATATTTTGATATTAACCTCACTCCTCAAATTCTGGTCCACTTATTTAATGTAATTTTCTATATTCATAACATTTTTACACTTATCTATATGCCAATGAATATGTTATTGATAGATACAGGAATGTTATTCACAGTATCATTTTAAACATTTAGATATTGGGAGCAATATAAATAATAATATATTACTGACTAAATCTATCCACATATGCAATAATATGCAGAAATTTAAATGAAATTTCAGAATATTTATTGATATTGAAAAAAGTCGAAAATCTATTCTTAAAATCAGGTTAAATATCTGTAAGAAAAAATGTGTTCCTTTTTTTAATTAAACATATATCTATTTGAATAGATTAAATATCTAACCTAATTGTAACAAATTGCAACAATTGCCATTGATTTGTTGGCTAATTAAATGTGATTTTAACTTTCATTCATGTGTTTTACAAGGTTCAATTATATATATTTAAATATAAATTAATTATAATTTATTTATATTTAAATGAAAGTAATATATATATTCATTCATAAGTTTTATAGGGTTCTATAATATATAGATGTGATCAGATAAGTATAAAAATGTTATGATTATAGAAAATTACATTTAATAAATGGGCCAGAATTTGAGGAGTGAAGTTAATATCAAAATATTAGCATATCCATCTAATCAGAAAGGGGTCTTATGAGAAATACTTGAAATATGCCTAGTGAGATATAAAGAATAGCTGAGACAATTACTACATAGTACCTTGGAGAAGAAAATAGGTAAGTAAATAATATATTCTGTATGATAAGTAGTATCATGAATCACTGTCCATTTAAGGTATGACCAGAAGGAAGGGAAGGGGGTTAGAGTATGTGAGGAATGGAAGGAGAGTGGCAGGGTTAAGAGAAAGAATATAGAAAATTATGGTTAAGATGACAGAGCAGTGTTCCAGGCATAAACATAAAAAACAGTTCACAATGAGATGACTTCTAAAAATACATATAAATGAAGTATTCACCTCATATGTTGAATACTCACCCTGTGCATATCATGGGCAATTATGCAGCAGAAAAACTAAGCTTTGCATATGGATACACTAGAGACATGTTTTTTCCTTTAGAAAATTGACAGTCAAAATGTTAGAGTGCAACAGATGTATACTAAACATTACTACGCAAATTGTCTGAGGTTTGTGAAGGCAGCAAGTTGGAGAAGCCATTTGCCCCTGGTGCGTGGATCAGATTCAATGTTAATTGTGTATTCTCACTTAGCTCCCTATCAGCCTTTATTAGGCAGAATTTTATGACTTGATCATTTATTTGTTGGTTCTCCCTCTACAAATAACACTAAAAATTTAGTCTTTAGTGTCTTAAACTCTAATCATAAGCAAAACCTTAAGAATGGCAATATCAAAACATGTTATCTGTAAGAAGAATTTATAAGTGTGATTCCCTCACACTGTTAACAATAGGAACACAAAACACCACTGAGAAAAGGAAAAAAAGGTCTCTGAATGGCCTCCCAAAAAAAAGAGCTGAGTAGAAGTTAGAAAAATGTTTTTTCATTTCAGAATAGTTTATTTAAAAAGTCTTTTAAGTATATTTTCATTTAATAATAGTGGCACATGAAATTACTATGGATATTGATAGGCAGTAACTGTATTTTGAGGTAATATAGCATTTATGACTAGATATATTTTAATTTGAAAATGTTACCCATTGACCTGAAAGTCAAATTTTATCTATTAGTGCCAACCTTATACTAAAAGAAAAAATAAACAAATGGGACTACATCAAAATAAAAAGCTTTTGCACAGCAAAAGAAATCATCAACAAAACAACAAGAAAGCCCACTGTATGGGAGAACATATTTGCAAATGTTATCACTGATAAAGGTTTAATCTCCAACATCTACAGCCAACTTATACAAGTTAATAGAAAGAAGATAAACGATCCAATAAAAAAAATGGGCAATGGACCTAAATAGAACCTTTTCGAAAGATGACAGAAGGAAAGTCAAGAGACATGAAAACATGTTCAAAGTCACTAATTATCCAAGAGATGCAAATCAAAAAGACAATGTGATAGCATCTCACACCTGTCAGAATGGCAATCATCAACAAATCAACAAATGACAAGTGTTAGCGAGGATGCAGAGGAAAAGGAACCCTCGTGTATTGCTGGTGGGAATGCAGACTGGTGCAGCCACTGTGGAGGACATTATGGAGTTTTCTCAAAAAACTAAAAATGGAACTCCCATTTGACCCAGCAATCCCACTCTTAGGAATATATCCTCAGAAACTAGAAACACCAATCAGAAAAGATTTATGCACCCTTATGTTCATAGCAGCACAATTTACAATAGCTACAATTTGGAAACAGCCTAGGTGCCCTTCAGCAGATGAGTGGATCAGAAAACTGTGGTACATCTACACAATGGAATTCTATGCTGCCTTTAAAAAGAAGGAATTCCTACCATTTGCAGCAACCTGGATGGAACTGGAGAGCTTTATGCTAAGTGAAATAAGCCAGTAATGAAGGAGAAACACCACATGATCTCACTCATTTGTGGATAATAAAGAACATCATAAACTGATCAACAAAAAGATAGATACAGAGGCAGTAAAGCATCAAACAGACTGTCAAATTACAGCAGGAAGGTTAAGGAGAGGTGGGGTAGATAAGAGATAAACCAAAGGACTTGTATGAATCCATATAAGCATAACCAATGAACACAAGACACTGGAGGGATAGGGTATGCCTGGGAAGGGCGAGGGGGCAATGGGAAGATATGTATACATGTAACACATTAATAAAAAATTAAAATAAAATAAAATTTCAGAATAAAAAATAAATAAATAAAATGAATAGATTTAAGATCCAAATATCCTTATGCAGAAGATGCTTAAAATATTCAACACCATTTGAATAATTTTAAAATGTAAATACTATATATATATATATATATATATATAATCACTCAAATTAAGTAGATGAATGTGATTTTCATGAAATCCTTTCATTTTTCAGAACTAAATTATGGGACTTTCAGTAGTCCACATTAAATTGAGACATAAAAATAAATAAGTACAATGAAATGTTAATATAGTCACAAAATATATATGCAAAATAAATTTTCCTAAAATACAAATAAAAAATAATTAAGCCTTTCTACAAAATGATTTTTTCCTGACAATTTCTTTTAATTCACAAAGAAATATAAATGTGAATAGAAAAGTGTTTTAAGAAGCTGTTTTATATTTTACTGAATTTTGGTTTTATAAATTACTAAGTAATCCACTTTCTTCTTTCACTGAATATCTTAGTATGGAAGCTTTAGATAATACTGATTGACTCCAGACTGTACCTAAAGATTTGTGAGTCAAGAAGTTAGATTATGTAAGCAAACCTTACAAAATAAATGAGCTCTACTTTTAAAATATTACCTAACTGGTTTGGCTCAGTGGAGAGAGTATCAGCCTGCAGACTGAAGAATCAATCCCAAGTTAGATTCAGGTCAAGGGCACATTCAGCTAGACAGATCCCCACTGGAGGGTGTGCAGGAGGCAGCCAACCGATGATTCTCTCTCATCATTGATGTTTCTATCTCTCTCTCCCTTTTCCTTCCTTTCTGATATCAATAAAAATATATTAATATATTGTGTAGAAAGTCAAAGACAAAGATTTTCTTTAAGTACTCTGTTAATGAGTTTTGGCATTGGAAAATATTAGATTTTCCATATCTGATATATCTATGTAATTTTATAATACTTCTCATTAATGAATCATGTATATTTATAATACTTCTCATTAATGAATTGTGTCATTTCCCTACTTGAACATCCCTTTTCATATATATGAGAGATTCTCATTTCTTCAAGAAAAATACTAAACACCTCAACATTACACTTAATGTCCTTCACAATCTGCTATCTTTCCATTCTTCCAAGCTCATTTCTTGACATTGTGCCTGTTGACTGACTTATTGGCCATACTTATGCTTTAAGCATATGCTACTTTCATGCTTCCATTTCTAACTATGTGGTCTGTTTACTAGGGCATAATTTAAAGACAATGTAATAAACATATTTTCTGAACTCATCACTGTCCCCTCATAAGCGAATGATGATCTTGTTTATTCCATAACACTAATTACTATATACTTCTTTTTTTCACCATATGCATTAAAGTATGTTTATACAACTTTATATTTCATCATGTTGGCATCCCTCAAAACCTAGAAGTGCTTTCTACATTGCAATAAATACTCCTCAAATATTTATAAGTGAATAAAATCATTAAAAGGAAGAAAACTCTGGACTTATTCAGGAGACCAGAGGTCTAATTCTAGATTTTCCATCAATAATGGTGTTTCAGTATGACACAACTAAGGCAGTAATGCAGGTTGAGACAAATCAGAGCCAAAAAACATGGGTTCAAATAGAAATTGGCTCCATTATCTATGAATATACTAGAGGCCCAGTATACAAAATTCGTGCATGAGGGTGTGTGTCCTTCATCTCAGCCTGCACCAGATCAGGCCTAAATGGGCAGTCAGACCTCCCTCTCACAATCCAGGACTGCTGGTTCCCAACTCTTTGCCTGCCTGTCTTCCTGATTGCCTCTAACCACTTCTGCCTGCCAGCCTGATCACCCCCTAACTACTCTGCTGTCAGCCTGATTGATGCCTAATTATTTCCCTGTAGCCCTGGTCATCCCTAACTGTCCTCCCCTGCAAGCTTGTTCTTCCACAACTGCCTTCCCTTGCAGGCCTGGTCCCTACAAACTGCCCTCCCTTGTTGGCATTCTAGTGGTGGCCATCTGTGTTCACATAGGGGCAGCCATTTTGGCCACATTGGGGCAGCCATCTTGTGTGTTGGAGTGATGGTTAATTTGCATATTAGATAGGATAGAGTCCTGGTTTACAGGTGGAGGCCAGCTGGTTTTCCTTGAAGGGCATGCCAGATCAGAGTGGGGGTTCTCTTGGGGTGTGGTGCAGCCTGGAGAGGGGCCTGTTGTGGTTTGCAGGCTTGCCATGCCCCCCCCCCCCGGTGACCCAAGTGGAGACCCTGGTATCTGGAATTAATTTATCTTCTATAATTGAAACTTTGGAGCCTTGAGTATAGGCCTGGGACAGCCAGGGAGCTGGGAAGCTTGGCTTTCTCCATTGCTGGGGAAACCCAAGCCTCCTGCTTGCTGCAGCTCCATGACCACAGCCATCTTGGTTGGGTAAATTTGCATGCTCACTCTTGATTGGAGGGTGGGCATGGCTTGTGGGTATAGCTGAGGTACAGTCAATTTGCATATTACTTTTTTATTAGCTAGGATTGCTGTGGCTATGTTGTTTAATCTTGCTTATGTCTAGTTTCTTGCTTGAAAAAATAAGAAGATTTAAGGACATTCTAAAGTTAATTGTGGAGATTAACAATGAATTGACCTACATGAAGTACTTAGAAAAGAGTAGAAATAATAAAAATTCGTTCATATATTTCACTCTTACATATAAAATAAGTTGATTGATCTTCTTTAATACTTCATTAATCTTAAAGAGGATTTTGGAATGATTTCTAAATTTCTACTTATCATTTATCATTAATATTGCAATCCAATAATGCTTCCATAGTGTTCATTAGCATCAGTCTATATAAGTGAAATTAATGTATCTGGAATTTCTTTATGTAATAAACAAACACATAAATTAATAATATTTCTTGCATGTCATATCTTTGCATATGTGCATTTGCTTAAGGCATATAAATTTTATTATCCTATGCTTTTTTGTAAGTAACTTTGGAGCAAAAGTTTCTTCCCTGACTAATCTACAAAGTTGCTATGGGATCACATGGCAGCACATATGTGCACATTCTTAAAATAAATTAAGGTGTTAAATAATGTGAAGCATTTTTGTAACTTACATTTATGCTTTGCTGTTGCTTTTAATATTTAGACATTTTGCAAAGTCTGATAAGTGCCTATATATTTGCATATAATACATTTATATTTGAGGAAGTTGAGGCTTAGATTACAGGTAGCTTTCAAAGGTCTTTGGCCAATAGGAACAGAATTCTGAATCAAACACAGATTTCCTCATTCTTGATTCAGTTTTCTTTCCCCCATATTAAAACATTTTCATAAATTATTTTTGTATAGATATTACTATCAGTATGAAATAAAGTAACATAACTACATGCAGTCTTCTAATCTATGAATAAATTAGCTATAACTGAAATACCAAGAGGACTTTATTAATTATGGTATCATTAGTTAAATTATTAATAATAAAATGACATAAAGATGGATTTAAATACTAAATTTCTTATGTAAAATTCTTATCATTGCTAACTAAATTTATTTTACATAAATGCTTTCTGAGACAACATAGGTTAAGGACACAAGAGAAATAAAGCATTTCTACAATAAATTTCCTCTTTCAGACTGAATAATAGTTTTATTTAAAATGATGTGCCATTTGCCTTCCAAAACAAAATAAAACATGTATCTAAATATCTTATTGGATTTTTAAGAATAGATAATTAAAATTTGTTGTTGTTGACCATCTATTATTTTTACAATAAAAAAATATTTTTTTCTTGGAAATGTTCTGGTGATTTGATTTTTTAAAATGTAATTATAAAACCTCTTTTTCATTATTGGCTTTTCAGCTATGAATGAACAGAATAGCTATTATGTCTTAATTATATTGAAGATAGTTACAAAAATATTGAGCGTTTGAGAATATAGTACTTTAGTAAACATTTTAACAAATTAGTTATGTATTTTAAACATATTTATGTTATTAGATAAGTTAGTTAATGGCAATGCTACAAGACTCTCTTTTTATTTTTAATATCTATTTCACTTGACATTCTTCAATGCATATAATTTCTTAGTTGAGAAATACTGAAAACTATTTATTTAAGCTTGAGGTTAATAATTAAACTTTATTTACATATCAAAGATTTAAAAGGCATATTTAGAGACAAAAATCCCACTAGTACAAGACCAGTGTTTTATTTTATTTATTTCTTCCATAAAAGTTTTATGTTTACCTACAATATACCAGTTATAGTTTTTTAAGGATGTATAGATATAATACATGTTCAATTGGAACATGTCATAAATATTTACCTATGATACTTCAAAATACTATCACTTATGCTATTGTTATTTTTCTAGAAGTATCATCCTATTTTTCTCCATAGGAAATATAACAAATTTTATGTGAACTTTTAACCTTATCTGTTATAAAATTTGAAGACAAACAATAATAAATGAACAACTGAAGCCAAATATGTCATCATTATTGATTGTGTTCTTAAAATATGCAAAGACTTTGTATATTCTATTGATTTATTGCCTGGTTGTGTTTTACTTCAAAAACTGAAATTGATTTTTAGGTCTTTTACTTGTTTAGGGTCAAAGTGCTAAAATGAATATTCTAGAAAGAGATGTACATGCAAAGATGTGAATTTTTGTGAATGTCAAGGTCTTCTAGGATAACCTCAGAATAATATTTTTTGTCATTCTGAAAGTCATCAGATAATTCCAGAACTGGATATTGTGTTACAAAGTACATAACAATAATCTGTTAAATTGAGAGATGCTTTCTTTCACATTAGTAATTCTATGTTTAAAAATATTTTAATTATAAATGTTCTTATAATTGTATGTGCTTATTTATTTTTGGTAGATGCTAGAGTAACAAGTGTTAGAATCACTCTAAGCATTTAAGATGTGTTGCCAAGTCAGCTTCTCTAGGATATTACTTTCTTAGAAGATAAAAAAAAAGAATAGGATGGGGAGCTCTTTCCATTCTGAGCTTGTGTAACCACTAAATATGAAATATAAATGTGAACGAGAGTCAGGTTAGTGCTGGATGTAAGTGTTCCTTCCATACTCACCACTCAACCTGGAATAAGGTACTACCAGAAAGTCCTGTAAAAATCGTTGAATTTCTAGTCCTGGAGCCAGCCCAGAAAGCATTCACATAATCACAAGGCTTATCCTTAGTCATATGTCAAGAGTCCCTAAATTCCCGAAGATTATTGTATAAAGGAGACAAGCTAGTGGCAAATTCATGGCAAATTGACATTTTCTCAAAAATGATTGCAAAACTTACTTTGTGCACAAATCCTATATAATAAAGAGGTAATATGCAAACTGACCATCACGCACAAGATAGCCACTGCCATTGGTCACAAGATGGCCACCACAAGGTAGCTGGCAGGAGAGGGCAGTTGTGGCAATCAGGCTAGTAAGGGAGGGCAGTTTAAAGGCAACCAGGTGCCGAGACTGGTTTGGCTCAGTGGATAGAACATCGGCTTGTGGACTGAAAGGTCCCAGGTTCGATTCCGGTCGGGGGCATGTACCTTGCTTGCGGGCACATCTCCACTGTGGGGAGTGCAAGAGGTGGCTGATCGATGTCTCTCTCTCATCGATGTTTCTGACTTTCTATCTCTCTCCCTTCCTCTCTGTGAAAAGTCAATAAAATATATTAAAAATAAATAAATAAATAAATAAATAAATAAATAAAGGCAACCAGGCTGCAGGGGAGGGCAGTTGGGGGCAGCCAGGCCTGCAGGGGAGAGAGGGCAATTGGGGGCAACTGGACTGGCAGAGAAGGCAGTTGGGGGTGACTGGGCTGTCAGGGGAGGGCAGTTGAGGTAACTGGGCCAGCAGGGGAACAGATAGGTGTCAATCAGACTGGCAGTGGTTGGGAGCCAGCAGTCCTGGATGTCTGCTAACAGTCAGACATCCCCTGAGGGGTCCCACATTGGAGAGGATGCAGGCTGGACTAGGGACAGTGCATGAATTTTGTGCACCAGGCCTCTAATAGTTCTATAATTCATATTTTATGCTGTCAGGAAAAATCTCAAGGAATAGGAGTGATTATAATAACTATTATATGTGTGGGAAAATGAAGTCCATACCATATAATAGTATACAAAGTAACTTTGTAATCTTTAAATTAAGGGAGATAATTATATAGGTAAGATTTTTATTCCTGTGGCAGGAACCTCAGGCTGTATGGCTCCTATGTTGTGAGGACCCAAGGAATTTATGCCATTACAACTCACTCTGAAGAAAGTAATGAGCCATTAGGAGATCCAGTTTACGTAATGTATAAAGTGGCTGGCTGCAAAGAACAATAGTCACAGTAACATGAATATTAGTTTAAGATAAGTTGCATAAGCTCTTTATCACAGAGCCCATTACAAGAAAAAGCCTGGAAATAAATTCTATTAGAACATCTATTCTTTGCAATATCATTGTGAATACAATTTAAAAAAAGATGCACCACACAATCAAAGGCAAGTTGATTATTTTAATGTTGAACATGTATTTCTAAATGCACTCTTTCCAAGTGATAATGAAGATAACTTTTCACCAGTATCATTAGTGAAAATATGTAACATAATTTCAACATCAAGAAACTGGCTCATGATTGCTTGAAATCTCAAACAGAAAATGTTCTTTTGAGTATAGTTTTGTTTTTAAATTAAATTAGTTTAATAAAATTTTAAATATCTTAGAAAAATAATGTTTGAACCTAGAATTATTAATATAGGATAATCCGTGGACTTAAATAAAATAAAGTAAATTTCAGAATTTCTTTGGAGGAAAACATTTAGGTAAAATTTATGAGCATTTACAGATTTATTTAAAAAAAGAAAGGAAGAAAGGGTGTTAACATTTTGGATGCATTTATTGTAAAACTACAAAAATGTAATTAGCCAAAGTATATTACATAGACATACAGTAAAATCATATATCTATAGTTTTTCATGTTAAGGAGAAACATTCTGACAATGTATGAAAAAGATAATGGTCAAGTGCCTTTGAAGAACCATACAGAGACTTACTTTATTTTAATTATTTTCATTTTTAATATAATTTTAATTGATTTCATAAAGGAAGGTAAAGAGAGAGAGATGAAAACATCAATGATGAGTGAGAATCATTGATCAGCTGTCTACTGTACACCACTGACTGGGGTTGAAGCCAGCAACCAGGTCATATGTCCTGAGCAGGATGGAACCATGACCTACTCGTTCACAGGTCGAGGCTCAACCACTGAGCCATGTCAGCCAAGCTAATTCACTTCATTTTTTATGTTGTTTTTTTCTTCCAGCAGAAAGAGAGTTTTGTATTATCAAATACCTGGGAGCTAATGAATAATTAGCTTTAATTCTAAATTTTCATTATATTATCATTGCTGAACTTACATAATACAATTTCATCTACATTTATATAAAAGCTATTAGTACTTCTTTATATTTCACATGAGAAGATACATCTAGATTGTCTCTTAAGTGCCCTTGGAGCTATTGTATTCTATAGTTACTGATTTAAGTGATAAAGCATCAGAATCATACATTGAAGGCATTGTGTTTTAAAGCAAACTGCTTCCCTTTATTCTCAAAATGGAGTCATCCTTTCTTCTCTGAATTTACTCATTCATATCACTGAATTTATTTGTTGAAATAAAGAAATAGTGAGAGGTTAAAAATATTGAGTGATCTAAAATATTTTATATAATATTTTTTTCAATTAATGCCAATAATGTATTAATCTTGAGAAGACAAATAAGGTTTGTAACAGAGGACACTCTTCTAAACATGAGCCAGAAAAAGTTTGATCTCACCTCTAACATCTTTAAGTTGATAATTTCTCTTAAGTAGCAAACACCTTAGTGTTGAATATAAAGATTAGAGAAAGGTGAGTTATTTGAGGTATAAAAGTGACAAATAGAGGCTTATCTTCAAGGAGACAATTATATTATTTCTTTTCATCATTTCTGTATGGTGATAACATTTCTATTAGTTAGGCAGAAGAGCCAGGAGCTGTCTGCTCTTTAATGTATAAAGCATCTTATTACTTGAAAATAATATTGTCTCAATGATGTTAACAATATAAACAATATACTAAAAATAAAATTAAAGAAAGTTCTCAGTCTTGCACTTAGGGGAAAAAAATACTTGAATCAATTGTATCAGGGTTGAGTAAATGAGAAAGATAAAGTTTAATTGCCAAAGAATAAAGATTTTGAATGTTTGTTTTGTTGTTTTTCTGCAAAAGTGAGAGCTCAATCTTGAGCAAGTAATACTCTTGATCTCCTATATTTTACTTCTGATCTTAAAATGAGAAGTGTTATTCTCCAATTAGTATTCATCTAACAGGAAGTTTGTGTATTGGTGGCAGGTTAGGGAGTGAACTGGAGGGGGTGAGAGAGGAAAGGGGGAAACAAAGACGTAAAGACATGGGAAAGGAGGGTAGAGAGAGGCTTCCTCTGTTTTTTCTCTGTTTTGTCTTCTTATAGTCATAGCCAGAGTGGACACCAACGAGACACCTTCTCACCCTGGATGCAGGAAAAGCAATAAATCAGCAAGGAAGCACTGACCACAATGACTGGCAGAGAAACAGAACTCTATATTTTTCTATTCATAATTTATCAATTCATTTAAAACTTTACACAGGCAGTTCTCGGGTTATGTTGGACTTGTACATCATTTCGTGTTTATATCACCATTTCCCATTTATTTAAAAAAAAAGGAAGTTCTGTCATTTCGACATAAGTACATATCTGCTTTATGTTTTTTATTATTTATTGTATTTGCCACAAGTAAAGGTCAGGAATTGTTATCTTTCTTTTATTTATTTTTTTTACTGTTTCACCTCATTACTGCTGTGTATGTGCTCCATGTGAGTGACATAGGTGCTTATGTAGGTGGGTTCCAACTTATGGCGAAAAATCACATTACTTGCACAGTAGGAATGGATCTCCGACATAACCAGAAGACCTACTATACTGGGTTGGAAGACAGCATCTTTTGGTTAAGTTTCAATGAAGTCACATCATTGAGTTTAAGTTTGAATAATAATATTTTTAATTCCTCCTGAGATACCCTTAATGATTAATGATTGCCAGATATTATGGTACATATATAATGATTAGTAATCATTCTAAAACTGATAATAAAATCATTAGTAATCATTGTAAACTTGATTCCAAGTCAATGCTCTTTTGGGAATATCATGTTATTTCACTGGACTTGAGTGGATAAAACAAAGCAATTTTAATAGAAAGCTTTTTTTTGAAAATGCAAAATGCAATATAAATGCTTGTTTGCATTGTTACTTTCTTATTTGTATTATTTCTTCCTTAATCATCCTTTGATAGAGTCATAGACAGGACATCTCTGGAAAACAAGAGAAATACCAACACAAATAACACAGTGACCTGTGGTGGCCTCCTGCTCAGTTTCCAAAGGGTTAACTAATTTGAGGATAGGTTCTATCCTTATACAGTAACCAAGACTGCATTGTAGCCTTAACCAGTTTGGCTCAGTGGATAAAGTATCAGACTTTGGACTCAAGGATCCCAGGTTTGATTCCAGTCAAAGCAGATACCTTGGTTGAGGGCACATACCCAGTAGGGAGTGTGCAGGAGGCAACTGATAGTTGTTTCTTTCTCATTGATGTTTCTAACTCTCTGTCTCTCTCCCTTCCTCTCTGTAAAAAATCAATAAAATATATTAAAAAAAACTGCATTGTTAAATAATATATTACTAATCAGAAATTATAATCAGAATATGGATGTCCTGGGAAATTAACAGTAATGGCTGAATCACAAGCTATTAGCACTGCCCAAGATGTTGTTTTCAATTAAAAGTGGGCACAGAGCTTTGGAAACAGTGGAATGTTGATAGCACTCCATAACTGGACTAGAGGCTCGGTGTATGAAAATTCATGCACTGGGGGAAGGGGAGTCCATCAGCCCAGCCTACCCTTTCTCCATTATTTGCAGAATAATGGAGGGCTCCAGTCCAGGAGCCCTCAGAGGCAGGAGGTAGCCTGGCGATCAGGGGAAAGTGATGCTCCCATCACATCTCTGCTGCTGCCACTACCTGCAAAGCAATACTTGGCTGGCCCTGGTTACCTGAGCCTCGAGTGGCCCTGGGTGGCTGGGCAGCCACCATCCAAGGCTTGCCTGCACCTTGGGCCAGCCCTGGGCAGCTGAGGGACTGAGGGGACTGGGGGACTCCTGAGCAGATATACTAGTGGCTGGACCCACTGAGGGCGGTACTAGCTGTGCCAAACACCTGCCACCCTAGTGGGGCTGAGAGGACTGGGCACCACCATCTTGTGGCTGTGGGTGCTGCCATCTTTGAAGGTGTGGCAGTCAATTAGCATATTCCCTCCTCATTGGCTATGGGAACTGACATCTTTTGTTAGGATGTGATGGTCAATTGGCATATTTCCTCTTTATGAGATAGGGTGCCTTAAAAACAAAGCATGCAACTGTCAGTTCCAGTGAGATTCTTTCCTGAATGTGGAGAACCCAGCAGTAGACTGAGCATTCAGGTGCAGTGTCTTATTCATCTGGTGGCTGCTAATCAGGGGCACAGGGAGACCTATTATCCAAAAGGAAAAAAGAAGCATAATTACATTCTTGGCGTTGCTATATAAAAAATGTTAACTGCTAAAGAGATCTTTAATTCCTAATTTGGCACCAGGAAAAAATAACAAATTAGATCCCTTGAGGATCTAATTTTTAGTTGAGTGCTAAATATATGTTGCATTCAATGATTTCAATACTTCTGCATCGGCTGGCCTGCTATATTCAACTGTAATAAATTCTAAAACTGGGTCAGACAAAATGCGATAATTCCAGGAGCTTTTTTAAAGGGCCTTAAATATATAATTTCTTTATCAAAATCCTTATCAGCTTTCTCAAAAAGCGAAATCATGGATTTTTCTCACTTGCTGACTAGAAGATGAACCTAGTCCAAGCCATCTATGCAGGACACTTAGTTACCTGAAGTCAGTTAGTTTGTGTAGTAGTTTTTGAGAGCTGCCATAATACGATATCCATAGGCTTAAATAGCAGAAATGCATTTCCTCACAACTCTGGAAGCTAGAGTCCAAGATGAAGGTGCTAACAGGTTTTGTTGTTCTGAAGCCTCTCTCTCTAGCTTGCAGGAGGCCACCTTCCTGCTCTGTCCTCACATAGTCTTTGTTCTGTGTGTTCACAGCCCTGGTGTCTCCCTATGTGTCCTAATCTCTTCCTATAGAGTCACCAGTCAGGTTGGGTTAGGACCCACCCTAACAGCCTCATTTAAACTTAATTACATTTTAAAGGCCCTAAATCCAAATGCAATTGAAGTTAGGACTTCAATGTAAAAATTTCAGAAGACATCATTCAGTCCATAAGAATTTGTAAGAAAGAATGGCCACTTCCCTGAAAGAAATGTTCAGAGACTGTCAAAAGGCTTTTGGTGTGTCTCTGATTTTTTCTGTGTTTATTTCTCTGAATAAACGCTGTTTGCTCCTGCTTAGATTGAATATCAACCCATCCAAGAAATAACTCTTCTTGGAAAATAAAGTTAGACATTTTTGAAAAGTATTATCTTGAAAAAAAATAAAATTTGTGATGTCCTTATTGACTCAACCAAATGGAAATATCTCACAGTCTAACATAATAAGTTTTACTTGAAACAGAAATAAAAAGGCAGAATCACATTGTGTACTTAAAAGTATTTTTAAAAAATCATCATTGGACTGTTCTATAATCACATATAGATCCAATGAAAAAACTTAGAAAGCCCCTAAGATGAACATATTCACTCTGTTATTCTACTTGTGAAAGAAACTCTCCAGCTTGTGAAATATAGTCACTTTTCTTAAATCTGGCAACATCCCCGATGAATTATGCAGTTCCATATGGTCTAGAAATAGATCTTATTACTTTCCTTATCTTTATAAAATGAGGCCTATTTGGAAAATGATAAATAACAGACAGTATGAGAAATTTAATTTGTTCTCGTCTTTATACATATACTAGTTTTAATTTTTTTTCCTATTATTTCATCAGACATCATAAGTCAATATGTTGTTCATCTATTTCTAAAACTGTATCATAATTCTTTGTAAAAGTGAATTAACCCAATGCCTCGCCAATGCTACCAAACTGTAATCTGAGAAAACACTAGCATTCAGAATGTTGTTTTAAATAAATAGATCTTTTTATTATAAATACATAATGAATGTTAACCTTCCAGTGCTATTATGGCTTTAGTTTAACAAGTATGCTTTTCAAAATTAAATGAAGAGAAGTTGGCTTGCTTAGGCTTATCCAGAAAGCTCTCACAACACATGTACTATTAAGTGTGTACTAAAGTGTGTGTGCATCTTTCTGAGTTGTGGCCTGCACAGATGGCTGACCCAGTAATGAATTTGATTACCAAGATTCAGATTCTATCTGAAAGTAACTAGAGTCACTATGAGACTCTATGATTAAATGAGTGTTTGTGATCAGGAACATAGACTTTGATAATTGTTATCATTAATTCTATTTTAGTATTAATTTGATACTATTTTAATCCTAATTATAATCAACAGTATCTTCTTTTTCAATATTCCTGACATGCATATACTCACAGCTTTTGATGAGATATAAATCAGATAAGCAATCTTTAGTAGCACTTATAAAAATCTCTCTTTTTTAATCCTTTTTCTTATTTCCATTTGCTTATGATATCTACTTCATGATCATTTCCTTTTAAAAATTGAGAACAGAGTGTAGATTTAAGAAAAGAGTGATGAATACAATCTGTTCCCTACATAAAGGTCAAAGTACCCCCCCATCCCAAAAATCTTTGTTAATTCTGAGAACTCTAGTATTGCTTCAAATAAGAATTTTCTTTCTCACTCAGAATGGATGTCTTAAACCAACTCAACCCAGTGACAATTTGACTACATTGCTTTAAAACCACAAAACTGTGTAAGTCAGGGAACCACAAGCCAGATTTCCTCTGGGAGGCACGAGATAACTATCTCAGAATGTTCCAATAAAAGGGCTAGAAAAATGCAACATCAACTATTCTCTTGAGCAAATAAATATCATGGGAGGGGTTACAGTCTTTCATATTACATAGGGTAACATTTTTCCTACCACATATCATTTTTATATTTATTTGTATTAAATTACATACAGAAAACAGTACATGTCATAACTGTGCATCTTCATGACTGCTCACAAAGTGAACACAGCTGTGTAACCATCCCTAGGATATCAACAACAAGAATATGTCCAATACTCATATTCCTCTTGTGCCCTCTTCTGTCACTATCCTTCCTCCTGATGTTTAGCAGCAGAGAGTGGCTTTGTTTGCTCTGTAATATAAAGCAATTCATTCAATATGTGGGTTCTTTTGTGTGTCTGGCTTCATTCGTTTTGGTGTGGATAGTTGTAGAGTGTGCATTTACATTGTCCTCTAGAATTCCCTGATATGAATACACCATTATACTGAAGATGGGCATCTGGGAAGTTGCCAGTTTGTTGCCATCACCAACAAATAATGCCATTGAAAACATTCCAGTATGTTGCTTCAGTACACATCTGTATGCATATTCATCAGTTTATATCTAGGAGTGGAGTTGCAGGAATATGAGATATGCATTAGCAAACATCACCAGAATTTTTCCAAAGTGGTTCAAAGGATCTTAACAATTATTATGTTCTCCAGTAGTGCCAAAACTTTTTGTTTTCTATAGCCTTGCTAACATTTTGTATAATTACTACATATTTTTCTTTTTGTTTATTGTTGCTTCATTTCTTAAGCTATGTGATAGTGCATGGTAGTATAGCATTGTGATTCCAATTTACACTTCCTTGATGAATAAGAATCTATTTAGGCTGCTGAAACTGGTTTGGCTCAGTGGATAGAGCGTTGGCCTGCAGACTGAAAGGTCCCAGGTTCGATTCCAGTCAAGGGCATGTACCTTGGTTGCGGGCACATCCCCAGTAGGGGATGTGCAGGAGGCGGCTGATTGATGTCTCTCTCTCATCGATGTTTCTAACTCTCTATCTCTCTCCTTTCCTTTCTGTAAAAATCAATAAAATATATTTTTTAAAAAAAGAATCTATTTAGTCTAATACCTCCTCATTTCCCCCTTCTCCCAGCCTCTGACAATCACCAGTCCATTCTCTGTTTCCATGAGTCCCACCACTTTAGATTCCTCATTTAAGTATTATCATTGGAGAATTTGTCTTTCTGTATCTGGCTTACTTCACTTAGCATAGTGTTCTACAGGTCCACCCATGTTGTCACAAATGACAGGATTTCCTTTTCTTTTTAAGGTTGAATGTTATTCCAGGGTCTGAATGTGCCACAATCTGATGGACATATATATGACATAGATTGTAGTGATGGTTTCCTGAATCTACATTTACATCCAAACTCATCAAATTGTATACATTAAATTGTCCATATGGTAAATGATTTTGACCTCCTCCTCCCTTCCTGTTCGTCTCTCCCCCTCTCCATCCCCCTCGCCCTCTCACTCCCCTGTGTCCTCTCTTGTACATGTGTGCTTGTGCTATTACCTTGGGTTCCTCTGGCTTGGCAGGGCCACAGTATTTTTCCCTTTGCCCCCCCTCCCCCACTACCCCTGTGTTTCCTGCTAACTAGGTGCTTCCACCAGGGGCAGTGGTCCAAAGGGCAGGGATTCCCAGGAGGTGCCCTCCTGCTAGCACATCAGCCCTGATGGCCATATCCTCCCTCAGGAACCTGCACAGCGTGGCAGACACTATCCCCTAGAGTGGGGTGGAACGCCCCCTCCCCTGGATAATGCCTGAGTAGAGGCCATGCTGAAGAAGGCCCGCTGAGGCAGCAGAAGCTGGACCTGGACCTGAAAAACTTCAAGGGCACCTCCATCAAAGAGAGGATCAGGTGTCACTCAGGACAAGGATGAGGAGGAATGGCAGGAACAGCCAGGTCCACATCAGGCAGTGTCCACTCACAGCCAGGCCCACAGGCACAGTCATGATGATCGATCTGGTAACCACTACCTCAACTGTGAGTACCTCAACAATGCCCTCAAGTGTTCTGGGCTGGGACTACTGCAAGAGCGCCAAGCACGTCATCAGCACGTGCCTCAAAGTCATCATGGTGGCATGAAAGGGAGCAGGTGAGGACAGCCACTCCCTGGGCCAGGAAGGAGTACCCCAGGCTGAGCCTTTTGTCCACCTGCCTTCCAGATCAGCCTCTACTTGCAGAATTGGCCTCAGGTGCCGAGCTACATCAGTAAGACTGAGTCCACTGGTTTCAGGTTTGATCCTAGTAGGGGGCATGCAGGAGGCAGCCAATCAATTATTCTTTCTCATCCCTGATGGTCTCTCTCTCCTCCCTTCGTCTCTGAAATCAGATTATAGGTATAGATAGATGATATAGATATAGATATAGATATAGATATATAGATATCATTAGATAGATATAGATATATATGTGAGATAGAGATAGAGAGAGATAGAGATAGAGATAGAGATAGAGGTAGAGATAGAGACAGAGATAGAGATAGAGATAGATAAAATGAACCATTGATACACATACCATGGACAAATCTACAGTTATACTGAGTGCAAGAAGCCAAAAATAAGAGAATATGCTGAATGAGTTCACTTATAGAAAACTCTAGAAAACACAGTGAAAGAATGCAGATCAGAGTGGCTGCCTGAGGATGTCTGGGTGTCAGGGGTGCCTGCAGAAAGAACTACAGAGGGACATGAGAAAGCTATTGGGGTGATGGATATGTTCATTAAAAACAATGAAGACATATTTTCAGATTTCTACAATTTCCCATTAATGTGGATAATACATTTATAGTAAATTAGCAATCTACTTATCAGGGGGTACATACTAATTAGTCCATTTTATAGCCAGGCATATGGTATGGCTAATGGTGATCCTACCCTGTCAGGGTGAATTGATTATGATTTGTAATGAACTGCCTATCTAGTTCCTTTCATTTGAAACAAATATAAATATTAGTATTGTATAAGTGCCCTACAAAATAAATGCTTAAGGGTTTTTTGGTCTAATATTACTCGGCAAATGAAGATACTTATTTTATATCACTTTTAAGAAGCATTTTAAAAATAGGGTTTATAGCCCCATCAGTTATTAAAGCAAAAGCAAAATTTTGTTATTTTTTGTATGTCCGTGACATTATATTTATACTAGAGATCCAGGAAACAAATTCATGCACGGGGTTGGTGGGGAGAGGTTGTCTTTCAGCCCACCATGCACAATCTCCAATCTGGGACCCCTTGAGGGAGGTCCAACCACTGGTTTTAAATGGGCAGTTGGACACCCCTCTCATAATCCAGGACTGCTGGCTCCAAACCGCTCACCTGCCTCTGCCTGATTGCCCTTAACTACTTCTGCCTGTCAGCCTGATCCCTCCCTAACCACTCCTCTTTCAGCCTAATCAATGCCTAACTGCTCCCCCACCAGCCCTATTGCCTCTAACTGCCCTCCCCTGTTGGCCTGGTCACCCATAACTGACCTCCCCTGCAAACCTGCCCCCATCAACTGCCCTCCCTTGAGGGCCTAGGTCCCCCTCAACTGCTCTCCCCTGCTGACCTGGTCTCTCCCAACTACCCTCTTCTGCTGGCCTTGTCTCCTCTAAAAGCTTTCCTCTGCTGTCCTGGTCCCTCCACAACAGTCCTCCCCTGCAGGCCTGGTCCCACCCAACTTCCCTCCCCTGCTAGACTGGTCTCCCCCAAAAGCCTTCCCCTACTGTTCTGGTCCCCCCAACAGTCCTCCCCTGCAGGCCTGGTCCCTCTACTCTTATACCCTGCAGGCCTGGTTCCCCCAACTCCCATCCCCTGCTGTCCTGGTCTCCCCCAACTGTCCTCCCCTGTAGGCCTGGTCATCCCCAACTGCCCTCCCCTGCAGGCCTGGGTGACTCACATTTGCCTGTCCTTGCTGGCCTGGTCTGCCCCAATTGCCCTCCTCTGTTGGCCTCGTCACCCCTAACTACCCACAACTGCCCTCTCCTGCAGGCCATCTTATGGCAGCCATCTTGTGTCCACATGGGGGCAGCCATCTTTGACCACATGGGAGCGGCCATCTTGTATCTTAGAGTGACAGTCAATTTGAATATTATTCTTTTATTAGATAGGACTAAAGGGCTGGTGTACAAAATTCATACACTTAACGGGGTGGTCTCTCAGCCTGGTCTGCACCCTCTTCTAGTCTAGGAGCCCTCAGAGGCCAGACAACTGACTGATGGCTTAGTCCCACTCCTTGCAGGATATCCTTAGTCCGTAGCTCTCTACAGTGGTGGGAGAGGCTCCTGCCACTGCTTATGCACTTGCCAACCATGAGCAGCGCTTCACCTGTGGGAGCACACTGACCACCAGGGGACATTTTCTGCATTGAGCATCTGTCTCTTAGTGGTCAGTGTGCATCATAAAGGCCTGTTGTTCCACTCTTGGGTTGATTTGCATATTAGCCTTTTATAACACAGGATAGCTAAATATAGTTGCATTCTAATTTATGATGAAAAAACAACTTAAGTGAAATGATCAACCTAAATTTTCCTTGTTTAATTCAATACATGCTAAAATCAAATGTGTGCTGAACAGTATTAAATGTATTCTGGCTGAAACTATAATTTATGTTAAGTAAAATATATCTTTGCATCAAAAAAAACTTTATTTTTTGTTGATAAACTAAAATAGTTTCTATTTCTTTTCAAGTAATAAAAGAAAGCAAACATAATACTCATGCTATTGTAGCATATATTTTTAAATACTAGGAGAATGAAATCCACAAGAAAAAAGAAACGTATTTTTTGAAATTATATCTATAAAATACTGTATTTAACACTGCTCAGCATTAAAGTTGATATTTTTCTGACTTCAAAAGAGAGAAATTATTGACTGTGTGTTGGTGTTTCTGCTATGCCACAATGATACTAACCACTTTTCTATAATATTTTTCTTTTTTTGCCCTTTCTCACTCTCATTCAACTACCAATTCTTCTTTTCAAAAATAAAAACTATAGAAAAATATATTGGGAATGCAAGGCAAATACTTAAGTAATTTGAATGGATCTTCTAGTGAAATATTGAAAATAATTTTTACCTACCCCTTAGCTTCACAAAAAGTTAAATGAACCCCCCCAAAAAAAAGCAAGCATGGAAGCAAAAGTGTTACTTATTTTTCAAATGCAAAAGAATCTTAAAATGGTTTGCTAAAAATTTAAATTTGAAATTAGCCATATCTGTGCAGTCTCTTTCCCTGAAAACTTTCCAGACTATTAATTCCTTGCTCTCTTTTCAGATTCCTCTGATATTTACTTGTTTTTTTGTTTGTTTGTTAGTTTGTTTTTTCATAGTAATGTACTTGGTAGCAATTTCTTCAATCAGTAATTATAGGCAAGAAATTTTAACTACGTACAGTAGTGTGTGAGGGCTCAGCTTCTTCTACATCCACCACAATTTCCCTGAAATAAACCTTTTTAAATAAATCAAACTTTTGTATAAATAGCAAATATTTAGAGTTTATGAATACTTTAATATTTTAACTTGCCAGTTAAGTAATGTATTATTATTGGTATAATGGTCATTTTCAAGGGCTTTTCCACATTTAAGAATTTATTCATGTATTTTCATTTGTTCAGTATTCTATGCATTTGATTTTACTTTTCTCCCCTAAAATTCTAAAATATACCAACAGATCTGTCAAACTTCTAGCTATGTTTCTCAAAGAATTAAACATTTTAGAGAATGCATGGCATCATTATATTTAAATCATAGGTTTCTTTGTCTTCTTTTTTTAAAGGAATATATTCATATATATGTGTGTGTGTGTGTGTGTGTGTGTGTAATTTTTTAATGATAAAGGAAGGAAGAAGGAAAGAGTGATAAACATATATGTGATTGAGAAATTTCAGTTGGCTCCTCAGGTATGCCAGCTTCCTTGGATCCACTCTGTAATCATGCATGTGCCCTTACCAGGAATCTAACTGGAAACCTTTCAGTACAAAGGACAATGCTCAACCAACTGAGTCACACCTGCTAGGGCTGCTTTGTCTTTTAACTTACTTTCTTAGACTAGAGGCCAGATGCATGAAAATTCGTGCAAGAGTAGGCCATCTTTTCCCTGGCTGTGAGCACCAGCTTCTCTCTGGCCTCCAGGACCCAGGCTGCTTCCCTCTTCCAACCATCCACAGGTGCTGGGACCCAGGCTGGTTTCCCTCAGGCCCTGGCTTCGTTGGGAAGGACATCCAGAATGATGACCAGAAGATGTCCGGCCTAATTAGCATATTACCTTCTTATTATTATAGATATTTTTCCAAAGCATATGAGATCAAGATTTTTCTGTTTTTGTAAGTTAATTTTTATTTTGATGGCCTTTCTTTTTCAGGAAGCAGCATGTTAATGAACATCTTATTACACTCTTAATTATTTATATTATGTTTTTTATAGGATTGATTTTGCTAGAGAGAGAACTAGGTCAGAAAATGTGCATAATTAATAATTAATTGAATAGATTATATTTGAGAATCAACATGTGCTAGCTAGTTTTAGCAACTATTGGAGGTTCTACAAGGACATAGCAGAAGACATCATAAACATATTTGTTTTTTCATGAAACTATATTGTACATAGATATTTTTATGGGTCCCCTCAAAGTGAACAAATAGAACAATCTCACCAATATCATTACCATAATTACAGATAATATTTATATATTTTTTTTAATTTTATAAGTCTTATGGGAAAAGAGAGAATCACCATTGCCATATTATATTGTTATCAATTATAAATGAGATTTGATATAGTTTTATGTATTTGTTGGCCATTTGCACTTCCTCTAAATTTCTTGTTCAATATTATGCTAAATTTTAATATTGTTCTATTACTGATTTTTAGCAGCTAAAGGATATTTTAATGTTTCAATTAAATATTTATAAAATTTTAATTATACTATCACCTAATAAAATTTTTCAAATACTTTATTTGAGACTATCCGGTCTTTTAACTTTTTTTATGATGTCTTTTCTCTTAACATATTTTGCTTCAGTATATTTTTGTCTTTGAATTGTTATTTTTAAACCATTACTACATTTGATTTGTTGAAGATCAAATTTGAAAATCTCTGATCTATAAAATTCTATATCTGCTTTTTAATTTGTGCTTAATACAAATAAACATCTAAAATAACTATTTTTCAGTGAAATTAAAACTCCTGTAATTACCTATTAGTGTTTTATACGAGAAAACATATGAATATATTTTATCACTGATTTCTCAGAAAACTCTACAGAAGATAGTTCATATTGCTTGGCTCAATCAAAAAACTTACCGCCAAAACTTATGGGAATGTTTCCAAGTGGTTCTATTAACATCAGACTTTATTATTATTATTCTCTAATTTTTTATGGTATCATTGCATACTGGTTCTTATTTTCTCAAGAAACATGAGTTTTTAAAGGTCACCAACGAGGGTTTGATCAACATCGTGGCTCTTTGTTGGCATTATAATGCTGAGAGGCTAACATGTTAGTTAAAATTAAAGAAGAAAAAAAACTAGACCTTTTTATCAATGTGACAGATACATATGCCTTGAGCACTAACAAGGCATAGCTAATTACTGATACAGTTGCCAAAAAGGGATTCTGACAGTCATGATATATGAGCAAATTTGTCTTGCAAGTGACAAGTCAAACAGAGGTTATTGGGCGTCTTGGGCACTGCCAGCTCAGTGGGTGAGTTACAGAAAGTGTCTGATCATCCCTTTTCCATTGCTGAGGGGGAAATAGTGTACCATCATTTCAGATTGCTGAGTCTTTCATATGCTCATACTGTTCCACTAAAAGTTTCACTGTTTCTTTCTACACATGTTTTCAAAGGGATCTGAAAAAAATCAAACTGTTAGTTTTCCTCTAAAGTTTCTCTTTAAATTCTTCACATCTGCAGGATTTATCTAGCAACATATTGTTTGTCTAAATTATATACATTTATATCATGCTTTAGTCATGCCCTTCCCCTATAGATGCAAGTATGTAATTTAACATATATAAGGCATAATAAGTTTCACAATATTTGGTCATTGCAAGATTTCCTTCTTATATCTCAAATCCAGAAAATTATAAGTCATATGAAGAAAATTAGAAGTTATTTTGCTATAGGTAAATGACTATATATTATGTTTATGAGTGTGTGTTTCAATAAGTAATTATTGCCTAGAAAGCCTATATTCAAAGTTTATATTTTTAGACTGCTGGTTCAAGTTTTTCAATGCTGAAAAAATAAAACAAAAATTTAAGTGTGCATCAAATGTTTTCTGGATCTTTCCATTTCCACAGTGTTAGTAACAGTCACTAAACATTAATCATTTATAAGAAAACTTCTATAATGAATTAGCTGAAAAAGATCATAGCCAGCACTAGTAGGTTAATTTTCCAACATTACTGTGAAACCAAGGCCATGTATACACAACGACCGAAAGCAGACTCAGTGATAGTAAAATGTGTTCATTTTGTTCCAACCCACGTCATATTAATTGCTAAGCACCTTTTTTGTGAAGGTTTAATTTCTTTATAAACAGAGGGAAATTATTTCATGAAGGCTACACTGTGTAGGCCTACTATGTGCTATGTTTTTTCTGGAATACAATGATATATAATGCCCCTTGCAGTATAAATAAACAAATACACATACTATAAACAGATATATTTTACACTAGTTACCTGATAAACGAAATTCATGCATGGGGAAGAGGAGGGTGTTCCTTAGCCCAGCCTGCACCCTCTCCAATCTGCATCCTCAAAGGATGTCCTACAGCAGGTTTACAGGGATTGGGCCTAAACCAGCAGTTAGACATCCCTCTCAGAATCTTGGACTTTGAGCTCCAGCCATCCATCTGCCTGCCTGCCTGCCTGCCTGATTTCCCATAATTACCAGCTTGCTCACCCCAAATGCCCCCCCACCAGCCTGATTACCCCCAACTGCTCCATGCTTGTCTGCTCACTGGAAACTGCCCCCCCTGCTGTCCTGATTACCTCCAACTGACCTCCACTGATGGCCTGCTCACCCCCAACTTGCCCCCCTGCTGGTGTGCTTAACCTCAATAGCCCAAACCCCCTGATCATCTATAACTGCTGTCCCATCCTGGCCTGATCACCCCCTGATGACCCAAGCTCCCAGCCCCTCCTTTTTTTCTTTTTCTTTTTCTCTTATTTTTCAGCCCCTCCTTGAGTGGAGGCCAGGGCCAGCTGAAAGGAGGTATCTGGGATTTATTTATCTTCTAAAATGGAAACTTTGTAGCCTTGAGCAGACACTAGGGCCAGCCAGGATGGGGAGGAAACTTGGCTTCCTCCATCACCAGGGGCTACCCAAGCCTCCTACTCTCTCTAGCTCCTTGGCCACCACTATCTTGGTTGGGTTAATTTGCATACTCACTACTGATTGGCTGACAGGTGTGGCTTGTGGGTGTGATGGAGTGATTGTCCATTTGCATGTTTCTTTTTCTTAGTGTAAATAGTGAAAAAAAATTGTCCACTTTCTAACTATTTTGAAAACATTTTTTTTAAATTAGTGGTGGTGTCTAAAAGGTGTTAATGTGCTGACATGGGTAATGGTGCAGGTAATGGTAACAGTGAAGGAGGTTCTTAGAAGGAGGTCAGCTGAGCCAATCCATGAATAATGAATGGGGAAATGGGAGGGACTTCAGATGGAGAAATCAATCTGCCATGTTTAACTTCTTTCAAAGATTGTCCTGGTAGGTGTTCTATTTCCCATTCCCAAGCACATTTCCACTCTGCATGTGTTTGGTTTAGGAAGGATGAACTATTTCAAAAACATATTTAATCCTGTAATTTGTACATATAGCCATACTAGGCATTAGCATCTAATCTTTATGTTGGTTATTTACTTCCATCTTCCTTACTTAATAAGCTACTTATTTATCCAGGGAAATCACCCACTAGTAATTGTACCCTTGATATTTGAATATAGTCCACACCATAGTAATTATACAATAAATGTTTCAAGATTAGAGATATTTATATGTATTTCCTTTATGACTGAACACTTGTGGTGGCTAGTTTTATGTATCAATTTTGATTAAAGGATAACCATATAGTTGACAAAAACCTTTTTTTCTGAGTGCTTTTGTGGACAAGATTAACATATACTTCAGTAGGCTGAGAAAACAAGATCACTCTCTCTGATGTGAGTGGTCATCATCCAGTTCATCAGGGGCCTGAAAAGAAAAAAAAAGTGGAAGAGAATGAGAATTTTCTCTCCCTGTTTTAATGGAGAAATCCATCTTATTTTCCCTCAGACATCAGTGCTCCTGATTCTTAAGCTTTGAATTCAAATAAAGATTTACACTGTTAGTACCCCAATTCTCAGTTCTACAGACTCAGACTGAATTATACTGGCTTTATGGCTCTCCACATATTAGTACATAAGGCAGACTGTGGGACTTCTCAGCCTATATAAGTATGAGACAATTTCTATAATCTCTCTCACTCTCTCTCCTCTCTCACTCTCTCTCTCCTTTTCCCCTAGAGAACCCTGACAAATATGACCCCAAATTATGTTTGAGGTCTCTTATAAATAAACATAGAGATAATAAATATAGAATTTAAAAGTTGTTTAATGTAATGTAGAAATATGAGAAATAAATTATATTGAAGCAGAATGAACAAATATTTTAGAGTCCAAATATATGTATTTCCTTTTAAGTAAATCTTACTTTAATCTCTATAAACCTACATTAGCCTGTACATAAAAATTAGTCATATAATAGATGTATATTTATTTTTTTATATTTTCTAAGTATTACAAATGAAACATAATACTATTTTAGGCAGATTTTATTTTTGGTTCAGTTATCACAAGGCAGTAACATGGAAGGCTCAGAGAAGTTTGAGGACCTCACCAAAAGCAGCAGCTTGCCCTCTGGCCTTAGAAAGTGAAAATTTAAGATGAAAGAGGATGCTTGGGGAATCTTGGAAATGATTGTGAAAAATAGAGGAGAAAAGGAAGAGGGGAGAAGAGAAAGGAAATAAGTAAATAGAGAGTGGAGAAAAAGTAAAATAGAATTAAATATTTATATATATATTTTTATTTTCTAGGATAGCTGTCTGTAAATATTATCTCTAAAAATAATATTCTTTCTTTGTTATATGTCCATAGTTACTCAGTTTTATAGAAAGTTTTGTTTACCTGTTGATATGAAGTTCTTTTACTTTTTATGTGTAACTGTTTTCTTTGGATATTTTCAGCCAAAAAACAATACTCTACAACACTTTTTTCAGAGAGATGAGGTCATCCTGCTCAAAATCATAGAAATCTTCTTTGAAGACATATGGCAGGCTTATTACAGATATTTATAATGTTCTCTCCTGAAACTAACTTAAAATTAAACCAAAATAATCAAACTTATATAATCATATAAGAGCAACGCATAAGGCAGAGTTCACAAGAGAAACTTTCAAAATTTCAATAAAAGGAAAGTTTATTAAGGAGGCTAAGCTGATCTTAATATGCTCCCGAGACTCCCAGAAAGGTGCCAGAAGCACAAAGAGCTGTTGTTTAACATACAAGATATATGTGAAGGATTGCACATAGAATATTTAGCATCTCAAATCTGATCATATTTTACTAAACAGAAATAAGATAGCTAGGTGATCACACCCAAAGCCAAGAGTGAGGTTTGTTTTCCAAAGAGTCTGAATAATATGTCAAGAGAAAATGAGAGTACCTAGCTGCACACACTACAATAGAGCTTTTTGATTCCTAAATATGGGTGATCTACTCCAGAATGTCTGGTTCTGTACTATAGCAAAAGTGAACAGATGTGATCTTTGTCCACATTCAGAGTTACTAATTTACAATATTCTATGGTCATATTTAAAATACCTGTGAGAAAATACAGTTGGTCATACACTTAAGGAAAGTGTGAAACAAGAGAAAAAAATAAATCTCAAAAAAAAAATAATAAAGAATTGTGGTATATCTACACAATGGAATGCTATGCCACTATAAAAAATAAGAAACTTTTACCATTTGCAACAGCATGATGGAACTGGAACGCATTATGCTAAGCAAAATAAGCCAGTCAGAGAAATAAAATATCACATAAACTCACTCATATGTAGGATATAATGATCAACATAATTTGATGAACAAGAATAGATCCAGAGACAAATAGTAGGGGAGGAGGGAGTTAGAGAGGAACCAAAGGACTTGTATGCATGCATATTAACATAACCAATGGACACAGACACCAATAAATTAATGATCCAATTAATACGCATTCTAAAAAAAGAAACAACCCAATGGAGGAAAAAACATTATAAAATATTTATAATGAGACAATTTCTCAGTATTAAAATGACACAGACAATTTTGAATTACAAAGGTTTACTGAATAAAATTAGGAAGAAAGCCATACTAGATACATAATTACAAAATGTCAGAATACTTAGGGAAAAAAAAAGAGATTAAAAACTTTCAGGGTATTCTCAGTGAAAAGCATTTTCTCAAAACATATATTCAAATCCTAACTACCAATAGTTATGAAAGTCACCTTATATGAAATAGAGGCTTTGCAAATGTAATCAAGTGAAGATAAGGTCATACACCATTAGTGTGAGCCCTAATCTAATGCTTTGTTTCCCTTTAAGAAGAGAGGGATTTGGACACCGAAGCAAACAGACACATAAGAAGAATGCCATGTGATAAGAGAGGCAATGGTTATAGTATCCAAGCACAAGCCAAGAAGCACCAATAACACCAGAAGCTGGAAAGATGCAATGAATGTAGCTTCTCTAGAACCCACAGAGGAAGCATGAGTCTGCCAACATTTTATAGACTTCTGGTCTCCAGAACTATGATGAGAGAATACAGTTCTCTTGTTTTAAGCAATCCAATTTGTAGTACTTTTTAAAGACACCCTAAAGAAACTAATAGCTAGGGTGTTAAGAATCTCTGAAGGACAGAGAATAAAATTGAAATTGGACTTTTAGTCAGGAATGCTGAATGGAGAAAAAGTCTTCAAATTCTGAGCAAAATACTTTACTACTAAAATTCTTCACTCAGACAGTATAGGCAGAATCAATGATTCATGAATTTAAATCCCATGTAGCATTTCTTATTTGAAGATGTACTACACATGAATAAAGAATTATATCATGAAAGGAGAAGACTATGTCTAGCAAATAATGTACTATATTCAGGAAGCAGTTGATGAAGTCTCAGGAGGACAGCAGTTTAAAAGCTTGGAAAGATGGAGACCATCAGAATGAGAGTCTCTTAGGGAAAAATAGATTATGTAAGATGCTTGAAATGTTTAAGAAAATTTGAAATCAATAGTTTGATAGTGAAAAGATCAAAGCACACGGCAAATAGAACTTCTCAGACAAAAAACACAACAGAAATTGGTACAATTATACTCCTTAGATAGGTACTGAAAAAATTGACATGGTATTAGGTAAACATATATATATATATATATATATATGTTTACCTATATTATATATATATATATAATTATAAATATACATATACAAATATACAAATATATAAATATATATATGTTT
>JAAGEH010000012.1:73195913-73236913 GCA_011751065.1 Lasiurus cinereus | reverse complement strand
TATATATTTGTATATTTGTATATGTATATTTATAATTATACTAGAGGCCCAATGGATTCATGCATTGGTGGGGTCCCTCAGCATGGCCTGCACCCTCTCGCAATCCAGGACCCCTTAGGGATGTTGGACTGCCAGTTTCAAATGGAGCCAAAGTTGGCAGTCCAACACCCCCAGAGGGGTATAGTAGTGCAGGAAGCAGCAGGTGGCCGAGGAGAAGCCCAAGCCTGGGCCAGGCGCTGCACCACTCCCACTCATCCCAGCCCTGCTGTGCCTGCTGCTTGGAAGCACTGCTGCAGAGGCCGAAGAGGCTTGCATGCCTTGTCAGCTGTGAGCCTGGCAGCTTCTGGTGCCTGTTAGTCTGCTGAAAGGTGCTTCTGCTACGGGCGCACACTGACCATCAGGGGGCAGCTCCTACATTGAGCATCTGCTCCCTTCTGGTCATTGCTCATCATAGCGACCGGTCGACCTGTCATTCCATCTCTTAAGTTTATATATATATATATAATGTATATATGTGTGCTCATATGTATTTTAATTATAAATAAGGAAAGAAACAGCACAATGTAATTATTTAAGTAGAAAAATTGTATCTATCAAGTCAAAAGGTCATGTTAATATGTAGAAGTAAATGAATCATTTTGTGTAGTTTGTAAAGACCAGATTAATAAAAAAGGCAAGTGTCTGTGTTTGAATGTGTGTGTGTATGTGTGTGTGTGTGTGTATGTGTACCTGTGTTCAGACACTTGGTCAGAGATTTCCCAAAGCAATTGTCACAGAAACAAGGTAAGGGAAAATTTGAAATACTTGGGTGTGCGTTGACAATATTCTACTGCTTTTGACATAAACACAATAACAACAACAACAACAAAAATTCATAACTTCAATCTTGAAGTTTTCTACATAGTTTGAATTAATCAGAGCCAAATGCAAGTTTCTAATAAAAAAGGATCAGAACATTGCTTTCAAGTTTATAAAAAAAAAAAGGTTAATACTGTGGGTTTAAAGAGTATTTCTATTGGTTCCTGGTAATATGTGGATCCAAATAGGTTTGATTTTTCTCTTATCAGTGGCCAACTGTATTGACCTTAGATAGTCTTTCATAGGATATCAAAGATACCCTTACATCATTAAGTCAAGTCTGGATGCTTGGTGACTCAGGGAATAATTAAAGTTTCACAGAAAGGAAGTCCTGTTTGGATAGAAAGGAAAAAAGAAGAAAACCTACCCGTTATGGGCCTGTTGGGGTCTCACTTGAAATCTGGAGTTGACACTGGGGGGCTGGGTAGAAATAGAAACATACAAATAAGCACTAGTCAGACCCTCCAAAAGCTTTTCTTATTTGACCAAGCCTCCAGGTGAAATATTATATGCATCAATGTCCAACATGAAATTAGATAATAGCAAGCAAAGGGGTGAATCGGCTAGGCAAGGAAGGAAGACATCGCAGCATTACTTGCTCCTGGCATTCAAGAAATCCAAAACTTCCTGTGTGCCCTGGTGGGAGCATAGGTAGCTGCTGAAAGATGCACACAGTTGGCCGAGACCTGGGATAGGGTTGCACGTGGTCAACTGTCAGCAGCAGTGGTGACTCTGTCATACCAGGAGATAGGTGAATGCACTAATTTTACTGATGACAGTACAGAGACCCTCAAGCCAACACCCCAGACAAGGACCAGACTAAAAAAGAGCATTAGGACTACCTATCTTTACCTTGTTGCTTGGGAATATGAACAGATTTTCACTACTTCACTTTGAATATGAGAAAATGTAAAAACTTATTTGGACTTAGGATAAACTAAAATGTAGCCAAAGGAGATTTTTTAAATAAAATAAGAATTAAGAGATAAATCTAAATTTCTCTCCTACTAAGTAACCTGGGGAACTATAAGGAAGATTATATGACTTACCTAAAATAAAAGAAGAAAAAGTGAACTTAGTATATCGGATTAGTGTGATTTGTGACATTGACTTAATTTGTATAAACGGGGTTAATGGTTTTAAATAAACCTTTTCTCTAAGTTAATAATACTTAAAAAGTTTCAAGGATAGCATAAAGGGGGGGAGTCTCTTTTTTTTCCCTTTTCTCTCCCCTTTGTTATTATGTGTAGTTTATAAATTGAGCAAGAGAATGGACCCAAATTAAGGCATAATCATAAAAAAAACTTAAAAAGTTATTCTTTGTATGTGGTCAAAAGTTTAACTGGTCAAAAGTAGATAAATTGACTTTTGGAATTCATACTAAATTTAGCTTGTTATCTAGGGATACCATCTTGAATCTTTGGAGGCTAATAACTAAATTTCTATGTGGTACATACAATTTTAAATATATATTACTAATAAAACCCTCAAGCAACATTCATCCATTTTGATTGGCTCAACCACATCTTTAATCTAATGCTGATTTCACTTTACTATAATAACCCCTCTAGACAAATTTAATGTCTTTTCCTAAACAAAGTCAAGAATTCCTCATAAAAAAAAAAGTATAAAAGAGAAAACTTACTAAAATTGCTTGTAATGTATCAGTGAGTCCCAGAGCTTTCTATGTGATGCAATAAATTTCCCTAGAAACAAAAGCTTAATTTACATTAAAAAATGCCAGCACAGCCTAAGTAAATGCTATGATTAGCTTATCCATTATGGTAACATAACTAAAATAAACTACCAGGCCAAAATAATTTGCTTAAATATTAACAACCTGCTTGTGAATAACAATTACTTCCCTTAACTTGCTTCTTAGGAAAGGAGCCTTTGGAAACCTAAAAGTAGATGGAAAGGGGGCCAACATTTAGATAAGTACTTATCTCTGCAATAATTCTTTATCTATTAGGAACACAACAACCAACCTGACATGCTTATAATACAGCTGCTAAAATGCTGTGCACTGACAACCAGGGCCCTTTTCTCCTGATAGTTAAGAAGTTGATCTGCCATAAAATTAATTCCTACATTTTATCATCCATTAGATGACACAAATACAGTTTAACCTTAGATTATTGTTTGAGTTAAGATTTGTAAAAAAAGAAAAGGTTGTACAAATGTCTCCACTAGCTATTAGAACAATATTGATATGATTAGGAGGTACACACAGTGTTATATAGGAATTCAGTAGAGGTTTGGTATTCTTTTAACTAGTAATTACTATAGTAGATTATACAATGCAGGAAATAAATCTCAATACCATATTGTCTTTGGGAAAGGAACCATGAAGTTAATTTCAATAGAAGTGTGTCAAATAATAAGGCAGGAGAACAAAATAAGCTGAAGACAGTTGAAAGTAGTATTTGTAAAGACACACTAAGAATGGTCTTTTCATTTATTAAAAATCTAAATGAGCCGACTGGCGTCATTCAAGACTAAACTATTTTATGTGCCATCTTTAATTAATTATGAAGAATCCCTGGAACATATTTTAACATTCATTATTGTGATTTTATTGAAAAATCAGCTAATTAAAAGCAGTGCATAGGTATGTTTCCCCCAAAGCAAAAGTTTGTATAAACCTATAGGAACTAGTAAAGGCCATGTTTTCTATTTGTGTCGATTGTTCTCAAAGTTACACACACCAACAAAAAAATAAATTAAAAATGAAATGCATAATCTTGTATGGATTGTTTTCATTTCTTCTTTTACTGTGAGATTAAAATTAACTTCAAAATTTAGTTAATTTAGTCCTGCAAATGGTATTAAAAACTAAAATAACAAAAGTATAATTATGTTACTTAGTTATGTGAAAGTCTTATAATAATAACTAATATATTTTATTAATGCAGAATTAAATTTATAGCACATATTTTCATATTATATCTTAAACCCATATTATAAAACAGGTCCTGATTACATAATAATAGCTAGAGAGTCACTACACATCAAAATTAACAAGTACATTTTGATACTTATTTCTTTTACTTCTTTGATAATTGATGTTTTAAAATCACACAAACAACGTATTATGGAAGCTGACTGACTCTAGACTTACCTCATGGCTTATTAAATAATTATAATTTATACATAGACTTCTAATATATCTGCCTTTATGATTTCCTAATAAGAAAAATCTCTCAATTATGAACCACTAAAGTGAAGATTTTATTCCTTAAACTGAATAAATGATTTTTGATTATTTTACCCAATCACATCCTACCTATAACAATTAAACTCTTATTATTAACACATCTTCTAATGAACAAAATAAACTGACACAATAGATCCAGATAAATGGAAGCATGCAACAAACAGATCAATCTCAGGGGGAAGGTAGTAAAGGGCAGGTAGAGATTAACCAAATAATTTATTTGCATATATGCATAATTCATGGACACAAAAATTGATATAATGAAGGCCTGGGAAGGAGATGGGAGCATAGTGGAGGAGTCAATGCAGGGGAGGGGAACAGAAGGGGACATCTGAAATACTTTGAACAATAAAGATAAACTTAAAAAAGTCTTACTTTTGGGGGTAATAATGTTGATAACCTTGATTTTGCCAATCCACATTCCTCTAAAAATGGAATTATTTGAATTTGTTTTATATATTTATATGATTTTTATAAGCATCACATACATAGAGATCAAGTAGCATCATTCTACTTTTCCTTCCTTTTTTTATTTAAAAAAAATGATCAATTCTGCAGTTTATGGACTAAATTTCAATTTGCATAAGCAGTAAAAGATATCAATGTCTGGCAGCTACATAAATCCAATAAGGTTAACTAGGCCATAAAAACTAAATGCTAAAGTGTTCATTTCTCTGTCTGCTTTATAACCAGATGACTCTCCTACTTTGCCTATTTAATTACCAACTTCTTCAGAAATGAAAAGTTATAGGTAATTTTGAAAGAAAGAAAAACAGGAAAACTAAATTTCTATCTATAAAACTGGTGGATATAGCAAAATAAGCCAATTGGCAATATAATTGTATGTAAGGCAACAAAAATCATTATTGACATTTCTATACAGATAGAAAATAAAGCTGACAGGATCTAAATATTTGCTTCATAATTAATTGTGTCTTCCAACGCCTATATATTCTGCAGAGCTCAACATGTTCTTGAATATTGTAAAGGTATGTAGTTATTTGAATACTAAATGGTTATTAAATATATAACAATGTTTGAGCTCAGTCTTCTGTAATAAATGTCTGGGAATTAAAGAATTTTAGAGTTGAATTTTATAGAACAGGCATTTACTACACAGAGGAAGTGATTAATTTTTGTGACCATCAATCAAGTCTAATGTCGAATTCATAACTTTGAACAAATATTTTGTGTAAAATTCCCCATATTTATTAAATAATAATCACATTCTATTCTATTTTTTTCTTGGGTCTAATGTTACTCTCTCCTCATTTGAACTTTTTCCTTTAAATACTACTGTGACCATTGCTGCTCATGGAACAATCTCTTGCCTCCACAACTCAGCTGCTTGTAGATAGCTGCTTTGGTATAATATAGTTAATTCTGTTAAGTTGGTGATAAATGGAAGAAATGTGTATCATTTTCAATCTAAAGCAGAAAAGAAGCAAAGTTCTTCACCTACTATGATGATCATGGAAGTCACATAACATGGTAGAAAAAATTGGAAGTCTGTATCACTGAGTAACATTATTGAAGAGGGCTGCCATGGGGAGTTACTCATTTTCTTCCATATTTTGCATGAATAAGAAATAAACATGTTAAGCATCTCTGATTTGGTCATTAAATCAATACTGCACTTCACTCCACAAAGTCTTCTCTCTGGCTTTCTTTACTCTCTTGAGTTGCTATCTTATTCTCTACTTCATTGCTCCATCGAACATCTTCCTTCCTAAGGTTGAGTGCTTTCCAGTTTTCAGTGTTAACCAATCCCCTTTCATTTTTCAGTGTATTGTTATCATCGCACAATATCACACCCCGTAGGCTGGCTGCCACTTCCATGGGAGCCAGAAGGGACCCGTGCGGATTCCGCAGGAGGCGGGAGGGAGCCGCGCTGCTCCCATGGGAGGCAGGCCCACCATCTCCTCTCTGGGCCTGTGCTCGGTAGCAGAGCTGTAGGCAGGCCCCTGTCTCTGTCTGTGTGTGCTTCGGCTCCTGGGAGCCAGCCCGAGCCAGGGCACAGTGGCTCACTGGCCCCCCTGTCTCTGTCTCTTGTCTTCGCTTGGGGCCTCACCTGTGCACTCATCCTCCTTCTGTCTGGTCATGACCTATTATGGCATCCTGGCCTAATTTTCATATTAAAGAGAGAGAGAGAGATTATTTGTATTCAAATATTATCTTATAACTATAGCATTCATTTCACTTCATATACCTTACAAGACCAGTTGACATAATTAAATACCTCCTCTTTTAACTATATTTCCCCTTCAATTACTAGAAGATGGCAAATCTTCTACTGGTTCCCTTGGTCTATAACACTACTATTTCCCTGTCCTTTGCAAACTGAAATGCAGGATTATCACAAAGACCTGATGTCAGCTTTCTTTTTCTCTCTTTCTTTGTAAAAATTACATGTTCATTTATTTTATATAGAGCATCATTCTTGAGTTTTATATTAACATATAAAGTAAATTATGAAAAAAACACTAAAAATTTGGCAGTTATCTTAAACTCCAGTGTATAACACTGGCTTCATGATTACCACCAGCATTTTCCTGACAATCCCACATGTTCTACCTTTCCATCTGTTTTGAAGAAATTAACATCTATCCATTATCTAGACCTTAAAACCAGAACTAGTTACATTAACTTGTACTCTTTTGAGCCTCATATGTCATCAATGTCCTACTTCAGTTCTACTTCTATACTGCCTCTTACCAGGTCAGTTTTTGATTTCTCCAATCCTAGTCAGCTAAAGGATTGATAGTAGTTCCATTCATACTTGGAGTCAATTTGAATTAAAATAGGCAAATAGATCAGCTACAAGAGCTGATGCGTTTTAAAACTAGTTGTGTTGTTTTGTCATAAGCTAAGAATATAATGTATCTAAAACTTAAACTACTAACCGGAAAACCATGGCTTTTACTAATTCTATTGGGCTAGTAAAAACTGTTTATACTGAGTTTATGCTTCTATTTGCTGGATATAAATGCTCTTTTATATATGATCATTTAACAAGGCTCCAAACCTCTTCCCAGCTTTTGATTTTCTCTCTATGATGGAGGAAGGGGTGGCTTGGTTCTATCATTTATATTTCTAGCTTTTGGCATTCTATTCCAAATAAATGGCCAATATCATTTAACTCACATTTTAAAAGTTACCATTCTGGTTTTCCTTTTTATACCACTATTTTTCAGGATGTAATCATCTTTCACCTAGACTTTAATAAATTCTTACTTTACTCAAGTGATATTTAACATTGCTAGCAACAGTATTTTTTGAAGTTTATGATCATGTGCCTCCTGTGATCCACACAACTATATTCTTAATATAATAGTGAAATATCTGATATAACATCTGTGGGGCTTTATAATCTGGCTCAACCCTAAATTCTAAATTGTACACATTTTATCTGCATTTTTGCTTCCCTTTTTATATGTAAGTAGGGTGACTGTATGATATCATTTAGAATTAAAATTGGAAAAATATTTTTAAAATATAGGGAATGAAATACAGGGATAACAAACATAAATCAAATATATTCCAGGTACATCAGGATGTATGGTTAACCTGATGAATAATTTTTACCTGATCAGGTAATTTTCTGCTTGTAAACAATGGATCCTTTCTCCCCTTGGAATGATTCTTGTTGGAATACTACTCATGTTTTAAATTCAACTATAAATGCAATGTTCCTTGTATTCCTTTACTCTCTAGATATTAAATGCATTAGTTAAATCTTTTTGTGTTTTACATTGCAAAGTACTATTGGGAAGTACTCAGGTGAACCAATATTCAAGCACGAATGGACTGAACAGTGAGCTCCACCTCACTGAGCTCCATCAATTTTCCCTGTAACTTGGGGGTTGGGGAGAGTTTTATACATCAAGTGCAGGGGGACCATGGCTTCCGGAGGTAACAGCATACATTATAAAAAATAGAATCCCAGAAGGAAAGAGAAATGAGCCTCTTCCCAGCATTTGTATAAAAACAACAAGGAAGATTTAGGCTCATTTGATTTAGGCTTTCTGTGTCATTCTGGGCATATCATGGGGTCTATGCCACATTTCTGCCCTTACAACCAAAAGGACAGGGGAGCCCCATAATTGGCTTGTACCATAACCACGACCCAGAAAGGCTTTCAGCAGAAAACAGGAATGGGATATTAGACAAAACAAAAAGAGTCATATTGTGAAAATAGTTATTTGGTAACAAAATAGATCTTGTGTTTGGTTATATGTGTTTGAACCTTCACTCTATGACTTGCCAGGTACCCCTCTCAGCTTTGTTTCCTTATTTATAAAATCCATTGTTTGAGATATATGAGGTAAGTTGTTTTAACAACTCAGAAATTGAAACATATTTGTTATTATAAATAAAAGGTAGATATTCACTTCTCATCATTCTCCATTTACACCTTGTGTAGTTGTCAGGATGTCCTTTCCTCTAATTAGTATTCAGAGAAAAGGTAAATATTACTATCACCATTCCTTCCTTTCCTCTTGATGCACCATTGATTATATTGTGCTCTTAAAAAAAATCTTATCTAATAAAAGAGTAATATGCAAATTGACCATATATATACAGATAGACATGCATACACAAGGAAGAGTCAATGATCATTCTGTCCTGCCTTTTATGGAATCCTTGTCAGAATGTGTATTATCTATGCTTACAAAGAGTGCATTTCTTCAGGTATCCTGTGGTGAGTGCCTGTTAGTTCTGTATCCTCTCTAGATGAATGTAGCATAGCATGCTTTTAAGAATAAGAGAAGTAAAGCATTATGGAAAGATTATTACAAATATAAAGTCATTTAATTTTTTGAAAAAAATAATCAACATGTTCATATTTTCAAATTTCTAGTATCCACATTTCTATAGCCTCCTGCTTTCCATTCCCACCATCATAAAGCTGCTAACACTCTTCTAATTTTGATTTGTTTAAAGGGAAAAAAGGGGTGAAGAGTTCATACTGTCATTTTTATATGCCACAAATAAAATAACTCTGCTTCTTTTTCAGCACATGCAGAAGTATGAAAAGCTTCTCAGATTCCTGACAGAACTGTCATTGTTTACTATTAGCACTGTCATAGCTGTGTGCCTTGTCATTCTATACAGCAGGGCATGGTCTGGCACCCTGCCTGATGCTGATTTGCAGGAGGAAAGCCTCCTGTCTCACTTCCCAGGATAATTCCTGGGGCAAGTGTGCTCCCTAGTGTTAAGAGTGGCTTAATGGCTGGACGGTTCCAGCTGACCAGACAGAGAAAAGTTAGATATTCATTTCTCATAATTCTCCATTTACACGTTGTGTAGTTGTTAGGATGTCCGTTCTTGTAACTAGTATTCTTCCATATTTGACATTCTGGTAAAAAAGAGGAGATATAAACAGAAATTACCTGAATGTTAGCTTGGTAATTTTTAAGGAGATTGCCATATTCCTGGAAAACATTAATCATTATCCTATTTATGACCAAAAAATGGAAATCTTAAATTCTCCTCCTTTTTCACTTGCTTAAAAATTGTCTCGATAGTGGAAGTAAATGATTCTTATTTTGATTATTTATTACATAAAATTAATATAAATATTTTGTCTCATTGTAACTTTTTGTAATTTATTTTACTTATATGAAAATAAAAGAGGTGATCATTGATAAAATATTAGTCATGAAGAGACAAAATGCACTGTACACCCAGATATTTTTCTAACAAATAGCTATTTAATTCAAAGTATTGTCATGGATTTATTTTGCTGAAATAGCAGAATATGGCTCCTAGAGGTAAATGTTTATTTTATTTTTTTGTTAGCAGAAAAACCTGCCTCAATATTTTTTATTCTTTTAAATATTGTTTTATATAACTATGCTGAGTTATTTTTTTTATGTCATGTTCCTGCATATGTACATTTTGTTTACAGAGTGGTTTGATGATGGAACTTAAGTTTAACACTTCAAATATTTGCCTCAACATTTCAATATTATGTAAAAAAACTAAAAAAAATAAAACTTAATAAAAAAAGATAATATTTTTTAATTTGTTGGTAGTTAATTATTAAGTATTTTAATGATTTGATAGCCATCTTTTAAAAAGTCAGTGTTACAAACATCACTATTCCCCATGATTCATTAGAAAATATGTTTCTACCAGAATATACACCACATATTAATTTATTAAATTTATAAATAAATGTCATGTCAAATACAAATGGATCAACATTAGAAATATCAATCCTATCTAATAAAAGAGTAATATGCAAATTGACCATATCTCCACTACACCCACAAGCCAAGACCACTAGCCACCCACACCAGCCAATCAAAGTGAGTATGCAAATTAATCCAACCAAGATGGCTACAGCCACAGAGAGAGCAGGAGAGAGGCTTAGGTTGCTCCTGGCATGGAGGAAGCCAAACTTTCTACACACCCTGGCCTGCCCAGGTCTCTGCTTAAGGCAACAAAGTTTCAATGGCTGTGGGAGCAGAAGGCTTGGCTCCACTCCAGGCTACAAAATTTCAATTGTAGAAGACAAATAAATCCCAGATACCAAGGTCTCCACTTGGGTAGCCACAGGGCATGGCTAACCTGAAAACCACCACAGGCCCCTCGCCCAGGCCACCCCATTCCCCAAGGGAACACCCACCCTGATCCAGGACACCCTTCAGGGAAAAACAGCTGGCCCCCATCTGTGCACCATGTCTCTATCATATCTAATAAAAGAGTAATATACAGATAGACAATCACTCCAACACACAAGATGACTGCCCCAATGCGGTCAAAAGATTCTGCCCCAATGTGGACACAAGATGACCACCACAAGATGACTAGCAGGGAAAGGCAGTTGGCAGGGTCCAGGCCAGCAGGGGAGGGTGTTAGGGGTGACCAAGCCTGTAGGGAAGGGAAATTTGGGGTGACTAGGCCCATAGGGGAAGGCAGTTAGGGGCAAACAGGCTGGCAGGGGAGCACTTAGTCATCAATCAGGCTGGCAGGAAAGTGGTTAGGCGGTTATCATGCAGGCAGGCAGAACCTGTTAGGTGCAAGTAGAAAAGCAGGCAGATGAGCAGTTGGGAACCAGCAGTCCTGGATTGTGAGAGGATGTCCGACTGCCCGTTTAGGCCCAATCCGGTAGGACATTGCTCAAGGGGTCCAGATATGAGAGGGAACAGGCTGGGCTGAAGGACACCCCCCCACCCCATGCACAAATTTCATGCACCAAGCCTGTATTGTTGTTATAAAATAGATAGATGGTTTGTTCTAAGTTAAAATTTTTTTTAAGAATCAGACATAATAATTACTGCTATTAAAAAAAAAACCTTGAGAATATTAAGTAGCATCCAGGTTAGTCTAATATTTTTGAGAATTAACTACTGGTTCTCTAGAAGTAGGAACAAACTTGAAATAATAAATTCTACTCAATCCCTATGACTAATCCTACATTGTGCAAGGACTCTTGAGAGAGACAATAAAATAAATTCAGGTGGATTTTTTTTTTTTTACATTTAAGATACTAAAGGAAGTAGACAAAAATCACTAACATTACCTTGTTAAATTTGTAATGGACCATTACAAGAGTGCCTAAAATCTCTCTCTTTAACTCAAGATTCTCTCATCTTAGGAATTTGTAATACCTTCTCAACACTTGTTAAATAACCTATCCATTATATGTTTTAGATAAAATTAACCTAATATTATCTGATATCAATAAAATTATGTTTTAGAACTTCTCAAAATGAGGCAACATTTTTTTTTCTTTTAGTTTGTGCCCTGACCAGAGATCAACTCACAACTTTGGCATATCAGACAACATTCTAACCAACTTGGCTACAGGACTAGGACCAAAGTAAGCTAACTTTTGCATATAGAACTTTGTTAAACATTTACCTGTTTACAATAAGATATTAAATAAGACCATTTTCAGTCATCCTGAATTCTAGGAATCTATAATCATGGGCTATAGTTTATAATAAAAAAATTATAAAAACTACTATAATTAGTGTATGAAATGTTTCTTTATTCAAAAAAAGGCCAAAAATATTACTTGCAATCCAGTGTCTGGTCCTTGCTCCCTTCTCCCACTCCCATTCCCCCAGCAAAATTTTACATCACTGAGGTGATAATTGATCCTGAAAATACTTTAAAATCATCTATCTACACTAATAAAAGAGAAATATGTAAATTGATTGTACCTCCGTGACATCCACCAGCCAATCGTGAGAAAATATGCCAGTCTGCAGGCTTCTCACTGACTCCAGCCAAAGTCTGCAGGAAATATGCAAATTAGCAGGACAAAGATGGCAGTGGCCTTGCCCACCCAACCACTGTAGGTGTGGAGCGGTTGGGCGGGACAGGACACCTCCTAAGAGGGGTATGGCACGGGGCAGAGGGAGCTACAGAAGCTGCGCTCCAGCTGGAGCAAAGCAAAGACTGCAGACTTTGGCCAGAGTCAGCAAGACCTGCAGACTCCAGCCAGAGTCAGTGAGAAGCCTGCATACTCTGGCCAGGATTCAGTGAAGACTCAGGTTAGAGCAAAGTAAAGTCTGCAGACTCCGGCTGGAGTCAGCGAGAAGCCTGCAGACTTTGGCTGGAGTCAGTGAGAAGCCTGCAGACTCTGGCCGGAGTGAAAACTCTGGTCAGAGCAAAGGCAGAAGGTGGCAGCCAGAGCAAAGGCCTGGGTCCCAGGTGCTGGAGGAAAACTGGTTTGGAAAGCCTGGTGAAGGAAGGCCTATTGCATGAATCTTCGTGCAACGGGCCTCTAGTATCTTATCTAATAAAGTGGGAATATGCTAATTGACTATCACACCCTCACAAAGATGGCAGTACCCACAGCCAATAAGGAGGGAATATGCTAATTGACTGCCATGCTCTCAAAGGTGGTGGCACTCACAGCCACAAGATGGTGCACCCAGTATCCTCAGTCCTGCTGGGGCAGTAGGTGTGGCATGGCTGGGCCTGCCCCCAGGAGGGTCCAGCTGCTCTGTGTACCTGCTTCCAGAGTTCCCCAGAACCCTCAGCTACCCAGCCCCCCAGGGTGGCCTCCAGGGTCAGGCAAGCATCAGATGTCAGCTGCCCATCTGCCCAGGGGGGCGCTCAAGTCACAGGCAGGCCTCAGATGGTGGCTTCCCAGCCACCCAGAGCCACAAGAGGCTCAGGTAACCAGGGCCACCTGAGGCTTACACTGCCAGCAGTGGCAGTAGCAGAGATGTGATGGGGCGGTGTGCCTTCCCCTGATCTCCAGATCACCTCCCGCCCCTGAGGTCTCTTGCACTGTGAGAGGAAACAGGCTGGGTTGAGGGACACTCCCTCTCCAGTACATGAAATTTCATGACACAGGCCTTTAGTATACATATAAAAGTCTAAATACAAATTGTCCCCTTAAGAATTTGACCAGGAGACTGGGAGTTTGATCACGCCCTATGATGTGTGCTAACCAACAGGGGGTGGCACAGAACAGAGAAAGGCCCCCAGCCAGCAGCCAACAGCCTGGAAAGGAGGCCCCAACTGTCAGCCAGATGGCTCCAATTGGCCCTGATCACTGTCAAGCCTAGGGACCCTACCCATGCATGAATTTTGTGCACCGGACCTCTAGTACATATGTAATGTTAATCCTTTTTTGGTTTGTTTGTTTTTTGTCTTAAATGTATATTTTGTTACCATATATATCTTGCTTGAATGTTTTGTTATCTCCTTTTTTTCATCAGTTAATATTGCAGTTTGGGAAGTTAACTAAATAGCATTACAGATAATCACAGGAGTTAGACAGATGGAGATTAAATATTTCCTTTATTATAAAATATGTCTATATTGGAGAAGATGAATTTTCTAATATCCACCTAAGAAGCAGGCATTCACCAAAGTTACATAGTAGAAAAGTAGAGGGAATGAATGCCTTCTGTAGGTAGGTATATACTAAGAAGTGAAGAGAGATCCACTCAGCCAAACAGCTCAGCTTGCTCTTGAAAACTCACTTTTGAGTTATGTGTGATCTCCCCCTTGGAAAGAATTAAATTAGGAGTGACAGAAAGAAGCCAGGATGCTGCTCTAATTGAGCTCTCTCCTCATGTTAAAAATAGAAAAGAAGCAGTCTTCTCTCTGACCCCCAAAAACAAAAAATGACAATAAAAGCTGAAATTAAAATCACTTGGATTTTGTGAAACCACTACACATTTTATTATTTTAAAAATGGACTGAGACATTATGCTATAGATTATACAGTTGTTTGGTTGTTGTTGTTGTTTTTAATATATTTTATTGATTTTTCACAGAGAAGAAGGGAGAGGGATAGAAAGTCAGAAACATCAATGAGAGAGAGACATCTATCAGCTGCCTCCTGCACGCCCCACACTGGAGATGTGCCCTCAAGCAAGGTACATGTCCCCGACCGGAATCGAACCTGGGACCTTTCAGTCCGCAGGCCGACGCTCTATCCACTGAGCCAAACTGGTCTCAGCAGATTATGCAGTTTTTGATATTTAGGTTATTTTTTAAAAATATAGTAAAACTAAAATTTTAGTTTTCATTAAATACCTATAAATGCATGTGAATATGCCATTTACGTTTTTTCCATCCAACATTTTGAATAACATATATCAATATTTTGCTATAGATATTAAGTCATATTAAAATGTACATAATACAAATCAAAATTCCATCTGTATGGCTATATCATATCCATATGATACCATGGAAGATTTTTGTCAAGAATAAGGTTGAAACTCTTTATATACTTCTCATTTGGAAAAAATAACTATTGAAATTAGGCAATAGTCTGTGTTTACTGACATTGATCAATTGGCCCCAGCCATAAGGAAAAGATAGGGTGTGGATTATAAACAAGGCTGAACCTGTCACTTGTTAAATTTGAGGTGATTCAAAACTGGAAAAATAAGCAATCTAACAATTGATGACAAGATTGAGATTCAAGTTGTCTCGAAAGACTAGAATGCTGGATGAACACCAAGAATATAAAGTTTGAAAAGGATGAAACGTAAGTCATGTTTTGGGTTTCAAAAAAGAGAATAACAATGCTAAGTAGTGGATCATGCAGCCAGTAGTTCATGGTTATAAGCTCTGACTTGGAAATAACTCAATCACCACCAGCAGTACCAAAAGGCTGCTAAAAAAAACATATATGTTGCATTGGTATAAATTGAATACACAGAACAGTGAAATGTATAGACCTCTTTTTGGAATGTTAAGTATAAATATCTGAAACACTGGGCTTGATATGGAAACATGCAGTTAATGGGTTACAGAAAAACAACCTAAAGCTTTGGTTTATAAACTTGGAAGAAAGAATATTTTTGAAGAGAAAACACGAAGACTAATTCCCAAAATATAAGGTCTTCCAAGGAAAGCATAAAGAAATAACTTTGTCCTAATACAGTGGGCTTCAAAGAAGTAGTTATTAAGTTAGATAGTAGATTTCAGTACACACTATATAGTAAATGCACAATTAGCAATTGTTGAAAGAGTTAATGACCAAAGAAATAATTTTGTAATATTTTAGGTTATGAAATAATTACACAGACTCCCTAATAAGATAATAAGTTTTCATTCACAGAGGGGGTTCAGATATAAGCTTTATTAATGTTTCAAATGTCATTGATTTGGTCAATAGGTTATTTCCATTTCCTTCCTTATTTCCTCTGAGACTTTACTCACTCCTAAAATTATTTTTCACTGAAAATAGCTCTATATAAGTCCATGTTTGTTTCCATTTTTTGGAAGCTCTTAGGAGACACACTGAAAATGAAGAAAATAAACAACTCTCACAATATTTTAGTGACTAGTAATTTTAAAACAGCTAAGACCTTGCCGAAACCGGTTTGGCTCAGTGTATAGAGCATCAGCCTGCAGACTGAAGGGTCCCAGGTTTGATTCCGGTCAAGGGCATGTATCCTGGTTGCAGGCACATCCCCAGTAGGGGGCGTGCAGGAGGCGGCTGATCGATGTTTCTCTCTCATTGATGGTTCTGACTCTATCTCTCTCCCTTCCTCTCTGTAAAAAATCAATAAAATATATTTTTTTAAAAATAAAACAGCTAAGACCAATTAATAAAATATAGAGTAATCTTTATTATAAAAATTCATAGACAAGAAAAAGGGGTGTTTCTTATTGTTCACCCACCTTATTGTTTCATGTGGAAGTGTCCTGATGTTTTTGTGATATTCTGCTCTGGCGATATCATGATATCATTACCGTTTTTGACCAGTGTTGCCTATTATCTCATCAAAGCCTCATCTGCTGTATATCTTAAAATTTATCTTCTGTAGTATAACTCATAGACACAGATAATAGTGCAATGAAGGCCTGAGAGCAGAATGGAGGTGGCACAGGAGTAGTGGGCAGTGAGGGGGGAAAAAAGGGACACCTGTAATACTTGAAACAATAAAGATTAAAAAATTTTTTTTAAAGTCTTCTCTTTTCCTAGTCTACTGTACTATTAGTACAAAGGTTATGGGGGCAAATATTTATTTCTCTCTTCAATGAGAGAATGACTTATTTCCACTTTTTGCAAAAATACACACAGACATTAGCAATAAGAGGTTAAAGTTAGAAAGACAATGTGTGTTTATAAATCTGAAATAAAATTCTTAAAGGTTTTCATTGTTAACAGTCAACTATGCATAATGGATTAGATTACCTCAGCAGAGGTCCTAATTGGCCATTAAGATGGCTTAAACAATTGATTTGAATGTGCTAAATTTGATGATATTTTGGACATCCTAAAACTGCCTAAGGTGAAAAGGGCTTAGATATGCATAATTTATGAATTGATTATCATATGAGCCAGATAAACTTATATGGCCTGGAGGCTATTTGGGTGTTACTATATCAAGTGCACCTCATTTAAATGCATCAACCTTCTTTCTAGGTGCATGGTTTGCATTTCCGCATGAAATATTTTAAATTGAGTAGTAATTGTGAAATAAAGGAAGTAAAGTGGACAATCATTATGAAACAAAAAATAATATGCTAAACTCCCATGTCAAATTAATTTTGCTTAATTTTTTTATATTGGAATGAGACGTTTTCATTAAGTGATTAAAATATATTGCTACCCTTGCTAAAGTAAAAATAAATTGCAAGCATAACATTTAACTTTGTTGAATTTTCCTATATAAAAATAATGTTAATACAAAAAGAGAATGCATTTATACTGATAAATAGATATAAAATTAACCCTGAAAAATTTTGCTGTGAGGAAAATTCACTAACTGAACTGGACCTTAATTCCATCTGGGTAAGAAAAAAGAATCAGTTTATTCTCTTCTCAAGTCCTTCATGTGCCAGTGGTTAGATAAACATTGTATTGGACTTTCCTGAATGTCAAAAAGTAAACTATCTTATAAATATGAAACAGTTGCCACATTTTATACTTTCCCACACTGAATTGTGTAACTGACATCAGCAAGTGCTTGTGAAGATAGAGAAAAGCTACAGTAATAGTCTAACTCCATTCACATGTTAGTACCTAGAAAGTCTGCCCCGTGCGTCTAAAACTGCCTGAAAACCCTATAATGGAGAAAAAAATGAGGCCTTATAAAATCAAAATTTACAATTTCTTTTACAGCATATGAAGTCATAAATGCTACTGTGAAAGGCTAACAAAATAATATTGGCTGATCTTGAGACTTCTTACTCTCATCTTTATTTTTAACTTGTTTTGGGTAGATCTCATCATTCTATTCATGAAATTGACATAATAAACTGTCTAATGCAAAGTTTATTAATATTGATAAAGCAAAGATGAGGTTATGTGGTCAAGGCAGAGCATATTTTTAAAGGAGAGAAGGGCACAAGAATTTTATCAAGATTTAATCACGTATATTATTCCTTAGTTACATTAAGGGCAGACATCTAAAGGTAATGGTCACCTACTTTATTCCTTTCTAAGAGAAACCTAGTTTTGTTCCAATATGTGTTGTCAATATCACACACCTCCCAGACTTGTTAAAGGCTAGAAGTAATTATGTGACCCAGTCCTGGTCAATGGGAGGTAAGCAGAATTTAATAAGTTGAGGTCACTGTAAGCTATTGCTTTTTTAGATAAACTGACTTTGCTGGTATATGCCTTTAACTATATTTTCCCTTCCTGTTCTTTACTGCCTGTTTTACTAACAGAAATCAGAAGATAGGGTGGGCTTAAGGCAACCTTAAAGAAAAAATAAGCATAAATTGTTGGGTTTCTTGTTCTGGCATTAAAAAAGGTTCAGCAATCTGGAGAAAGGCTGTGAGTAACTGAAGTAAGAGTCCAGTGACAAAAGATAATTTTGAAATACATTGGGGTTCAGAGGATCCTAGCTAAAGGAGCTAAGTTCTCCTTGTCTCAGGACCCCTGGCATTTTATTAACACAATTTGGTCCTAAGGCAGGGTAGAGATATACACTTCAAAGGGTAGGGTTTCATACAGAAGCATTGTCAGATTGGGGAATAGCCTACGGTTGTTCAGGTATTTGGCCAGTAGGAGGCAATAACATGTAGATTAAGAAGCCCTGAACTGACTGGCAGCAAGCAATCATCCTATTCAGGATTGGAGGAAATGCATTTAGCCATTCTCAACATGTGAGAACATACATGACTCTAGCCCTTGTTGAGTCCCCAAGTTCCATCAACCTTTTGATGAAACTCTTGCAATTATGACATGCTGGAACTGGCTTTCAGCAATAAATAGCCACAGAGATGTCTGATGTGTAGATGTGAAAGATTCTGGTCCTGTGGTCACTTCTATGTGAGCAGTCTTTGTACTTCTTGATATCTGGTGAGGTGGCAAGGAACTCTGTCTGCTTAAGCCATGATCCTCAAAGGTTTCACCCTTTGGACAATAAAACTTAGACTATTTTAATAATTTGTTTCAGATATGGATAATTAGATTATTTAAGCTTTAAGAATGGTAATTCGTTGGTGAGAATGCTCAGGAAGGAATTGCAAAGAGGTCCTATAAATAACAGTACTGCTTTCATAAATAATAATAAAAATGTTTAGCAATATATATAAAATGTGGACAATGTTTAACATTTTCTAGAAATATTAAAAAATCTGAAAATTATATGAAAACCAATGAAATTTTACAATGAACTCAAGGAATAAGAGTAAAAACCAGAAAAGAAAAAGTAATTACCAAAAAATTGAACTTAGTGCCCACAAATTAGAAAGTTCTGCTGAGTGTCATAATTTATTTTTTAAAGTCAGTACCAGTAAGTTGAAATACTTTATGAAATGAATGATATATACAGTACTACAAATAACCTCTCAAGTAATACAGTCTAAGGACTATGTATTAACAACAAACATAAGATTCACTTTATTTAAAATTCCTTTATTTATTAAAATTTTATTTATGCATTTGACTCATAAAGTTTCTATTCACAAATATTGATTTCAGAGAGGAAAGGAAAGGAAGAGAGAGATAGCAATGTCAGTAATGAGAGAGAATCATTAATCAGCTGCCTCTTGTATACCCACAACCTGGCCAAGTGTCCTGACCAGGAATTGAACCATGACCTCCTGGTTCATAGTTCGACTCTCAACCACTGAGCCCTGCCAGGTGAGCAAACACTTATGTTCAGGCCTTAGGAATGTATAGTAGAAAACCAGAAAAGCAACATTTATGCTCTTATTGAACTTGTATCCCATGGAGAAAAATAGCTAATGAATAAGTAAATAATTGAATTATTTTAACAAAAAGATAAACGGTGACATATGAATAAATGAGTGTCATCAGAAACTTGTGCAAAACAAGCATTAAGCATTAGTAGAACATTCAATTTGTCATCTCAACAGAAAAACGTTACCTACTATATGCCAAGCATTGTGAAACACCAACAATTGAGAAAAATGAACAAAAACAGCTTCTACCCCAGAGAAGTTCACATCCCAGAAGGAAGATAGGCAAGTTGCAATGATAAAAAAGAGAGAGAGAGAGAGAGAGAGAGAGAGAGAGAGAGAATTTCTTAAAACAAAGACTATCTTTTATTAAGTAGAAAATCTTGATGGGTCATTTTTATTGTTTTTAATTAAAACACTATGTGACAAAAAATACTTGATTTTCCATGCAGAATAAAATGTGGAGTTTTATTGGGAATCTAGAGTCATTGGATGAAATAGATGAGACTGACAGGATCAGAAACATAGAGTCAGCAATGTGGTGTAGTACCTGGTCCCTGGTAATTGAGAAGTGAGTGGTACTGGATAATGGATGTCTCACATGTCTGTTTAAAAGATTTACTGGTATGTATCAGCAGCTCATCTCTTGATTTTCTTTAGCACAGTTGTTCCCTAACTTAAGTAATCATCACAATCACTTTCTGAAATACAGATTTGAAGCATTACCCCCAGAGTGTCTCATTCAGGTCTGAGATAGAGTCTGAAAATTTGTGTTTTTAAAATGGCTCCCAAGGTGTACTAATCTAGAAAAACACAAACTTTTGCCAAAGATTGATATCTTTCCTGTCTTTCCCTAGTAATTTAAATCACTTTCTTAGTATTTAAAATTTTTCTAGTCAGTCCATATTAGACAACTGCTTAATATATTTATACTTAATATATTTCTTTGACATTGTTCTTTAGCCTTTAATACACACACACACACACACACACACACACACACACACACACACACGTGGCAGGGTGCATGAAATTCATGCATGGGATACTTCCTCAGTCCAGCCTTCACCCTTCTAATTGGGGGCCCCTTGAGGGGTGTCCTGCTGTCCTAAACCAGGAGCAGGACATCCCTCTTGCAATCTGGGACTGCTGGCTCCTAACTATTCACCTGCCTGCCTACCTGATTGCCACTAACTGCTTCTGCGTACCTGCCTGATTGCCCCTAACCTCTCTGCCTGCTGGCCTGCTCTCTCCCTCAACTGCTTCTGCTTGCTTGATCACCCCTAACTGCACTTCTCTCCTGGTCTGATTTTGCCCCCAACTGTCCTCTTCTGCTGGCCTGGTTGCCCTTAACTGCCCTCCCCTGCTGGCTTGATCTCTCCTCAAACTGCCCTCCCCTGCTGGTCTGATCTCACCCCCAACTGTCTTAAAATCCCTACTCAGATTCCAACTTAGGTGCTGCCTTTGCAGTTCACCCATTTTTGGTTCTGGTTGATTGGTTTCTATACGAGGCAGCGTCTCTGGCCTGATCAGAGAGGCAGGGCTGATCAGCAGCCCCACGGAGGCCCAGAGAGAAAGAGAGGCATGCTACTGGCCAGGCTCAGAGAAAAAGAGAGAGACAAGGGCTGATCAACAGCTGCCATGGAGGCTACAAATTAGACCCTGCTTCTCTGTTCAGGTCTCTCTCTGGGCCTAATCCACAGCCCCTTTGGCAGTTAGTGCTGGGTCCCCATGCACACAATGGCAGCAGTGAGTGCTGGGTCTCCACAGCAACCCAGCACTGACTACAGGACTGACTTTCTGTGTTCGGTCTTTACAGTGCCTACCTTTATATATAGATACACACACACACACACACACATACACACACACATACACATACACACACAGAGTCACACACACACACACACATATGTGTGTATATATATATATATATATATGATCAGAAACATAGAGTCAGCAATGTGGTGTAGTACCTGTTTAAATTCATTTATATGCATTTTTTCTCTCTGGCATGGTGATCATGTATCTGTGTAGTAGTTATCAGAAAAAAATGTATGAATACATACATACCATAGGTATAGTAGTATAGTGCAGGAGCATTTTCATTACACCTTTGCTTTTCCTTTACACTTAATAGTAGTAATAAAGGCATTACATTACTAGGAAAATAATTGCCCAGTCTTCAAAGCAAATAGATAGATACTTTGATGAAACATTTTGAAAATTGAAATTAGTCACTTTGACTTGCAAAATACTTTCTAAACAATTTTCTATTGATCTTTATGAGAAATCATTTCTTCTGAAATCCTGTTTTAATTTTTATTTCCATTTTAAAGTCATTATTTTAATCCAGTTTTGGATTAAATTTGGGCATTGTGTGTGTGTGTGTGTGTGTGTGTGTGTGTGTGTGTGTGTGTTTAACCAATACAAATGAAAACGAACAATAAGAGCTGAGCATTGCCTCACCAGACTCTTGGCTCATCAGCGTCATGTGGGAATAACCTGCCATCACACAGAACTCCTCATCTGTTCTCGCTTTTAAGCTCTGCTATCTACCTAGTAATAACAGTAATGATTATAGTACGTAGTTTTTACAGAATGCTTGCTATAGCACTGTGCATTTGAATCTGAACCACAAAGGGATGCAAGCTATATTCTTATTTCAGATGAGGAAACTGCAGGAACAAAAAGTCACTCAAGTTGACACAGCTCCCCCAGAACCATATGAATAGTATTGTGACTTCTGCATATTGGGCAACTAATAAATAGTTGCTGAGTTAAAAACAGACTACATGAATGCATAAAATTAATTTTTAAATGTAAAACCTTCTTGAGGAGGTAGTTGTGAAAAGCAACAAACTTGTCATTAGTAGCTAGAGATGATATGCATATTGGCTAAGAGATATAGCACACATAAAGATTTTACCATTTGGAACATTTCTTGATCAAGACTATAGGGGAAACTTGGCATTTATATAGACAGGAAGGAAGAGGCAATATGATTCACAGTCATTTTAATAGTGATATAACAAGTCTCTTTGACTTATAATGTTGGTATAACACAGCCTCGTGACTTTCTGAGGTATTTGTTTTATCATCGTAACTTTACAAATATTTAATGATAAATATATTTTATGCAATTTATTTCAGAGCTTATTTTAAAAATATCAACATTAGCAAATTGCTCATTGAAGTTTATTTTCCTTATTCTAAGTATTTAGATCTTTTAGATGTATAAAAATATTGATTTTGCATGAATAGAAGCTTAAAGTCTGGTATGTATCCATGTTAAAGATAAGGAAAATGTTCTATACTTTTGAGTCTATATAGGTAATATTATGCAAGAGAGGAAAAGCCCAATTATGCACTCTTATAAAACATAAATAAATAACAATATAGATACACCATATAGTTAAGTTATGGCAGCAAAAGCAATGTCTAAAACATTATTCACTTTGTAAAACTTTAAGATACAAACTTTAAGAGATATAGCACACATAAATTCTGTAAGACTTCACAGAATTTCAGGTTTGGGGTTACCACAGAGATCATATATACATCTTATAACTTTTAGTGAAAATCCCCTCTATACCATTGTTAACATTTCCAGATTTGAGGATTAACTTCCATTCATTTTAGAAATATAATTATTGCTATTATTGAAATGCATGGCACAATGGGATGTATGTGAGAATAAAATAAATTCAGTTTTGTATTTTCCCACTGAAGCATTACGTATTCCCTGGTGCTAGTCACTGATTCCTTCCTTTCTCTCACCTAAGGGACTCTGATTTCAAGATATGTACCCTTTGAGCATGCATTTTGCTCCTAGCCCAAATGAATAAAGAGCCCCGGAGATCTAAGAGTAATTATAGTATTTTTAAGAGCATATATATATATATATATATATATATATATATATATGATATTTATTGATTTGAGAGAGAGAGGAAGAGAGTGAGGAATAAAGAGAGAGAAAAGGGAAGAGAGAGAGAGAGAGAGAGAGAGAGAGAGAGAGAGAGAGAGAGAATTTGTTTTTCTACTCATTTATGCATTCATTAGTTGATTCTATGTGTCCTGACTGGGTCAAACCTATAAACTTGGTCTATTAGGACAACCCTCTAACTAACTGAATGGCCTATCCAGGGCCAAGGCATGTGTCTTAATTTAGACCAATGAGAGCAGGAAGCATTTTCTGTGGACTTCTGGAAAAGTTTGTTCTTTCTCTACTATTAACACTTCTATAAGCATCTCTGCTTCTCTCCTACTAGGTAACACCTTTTATAGATACACTAGAGGCCCAGTTAACAAAATTCGTGCACTTGGGCAGAGTAGGGGGAGCATCCCTCAGCCCCGCCTGGCCTTTTCACAGTCCAGAAGCCCTGGGAGGATGTCCTACTGATGTCTTATGCTGGCAGTCAGACATCCTTAATGCTGCCATAGAGGCAGGAGAGGCTCCTGCCACCACCACTGCACTTTCCAGCCATGAGCCTGGCTTCTGACTGAGCGGCACTCCTCCTATAAGGGTGCACTGACCCTCAGGGGGTAGCTCCTGCATTGATTGTCTGCCCCCCTGATGGTCAGTGTGCATCATAGCAACCAGTCCTTCTGCTGTTTGATTGATTTGCATATTATCTTTTTATTATATAGGATGATCTGATATTGCTGTAGGCATCAGGATCCCAGATGAAAAAATCAGACATTGACAAAAAGGTGGAGCCTAGAGAATCTCTGCTATTTCCTGCAGCAAGTCATGGAAATGTAAGTTTTGTTTTCTGTAAACTAGTTTAATTTGAGTAAGACATATACAGTCCAGTGTGTTTTTGAAAAAAAAATAGAATTTTGTAAAATACAACATATATTACATTTTAAGGCTTATTCTATCTACATGAAGCCAAAAATAATAAATAATTCCAAATGACACATGAACTGACATTTTTTATGTTCTGTAAGTTTGCTCCTTTATTCACAATTAATTACACAATTTTTTGGCTTAAGTTCATTGACCATCCAATTGAGATTAAAGATTCCCTGAGTTACAATGCTAATAATTTTAAACTCTGAGTCATTAGTATTATGTTCATGAGACTCACAACTGAATCAGTATTTGTCCTGTGTTTTGTTTCATTTTAATTAAACTATTTCAAAAAATATATTAGAAAATTATTTTGAAAGTGAGCAAATGTTAAATAAATAAAAAAAGCATTCTGCATAATTGGACTTTAGGCAGTATTATTCAGTTGGTATACAAAGTTAAATGTGTTTGTGGACATCAGTAGACAATTTTACTATATGTACTGTAAATGCACTGAGGGCTAAGAGCATATTTGTTTTTCCTACTAGTGTATCCTAAGTGTCTCTGATTTTGCCTATAACCTAGAAGAAACTCAAGATATATTTGTCTAACGAATAGATTATTTTCCAAAGTCCTGATTGAAACACTGAATGTCTTTCATCCAAACTAATATATTCTTTATTTTAATACAGAGTACCTTAAAAGTGTGAAAGTTCAGTTAGTCTGCAGTGTTTGGGGTTATACAATTTTGCCATGAGAAATATAGACGTTCATAAAACAAAATATCCATCAACTCAGTTCAATACCCAAATATTTATTTAAACCTTTCAACCATTTAGACTAAGAACATTTTATTAGATGAATTGACAGAGCATAATGTAAATAAGAACCTATGCTTTTTCTCTGCCCCCTTGCCCTTACATCTTTTCCATGGCATCATTCATTTTCTTCTGCTCATTGACATCTCTGATGGGTTGCATAGGTTTTAGTCTCACAAAGTTAAAACTCCTCTGCTCCCTCTCAAGTATTAAGAGTCCATGCCACATACTTCAGTCTTAACTTGTATAAAATTATTTATTTAATTTTTAAAATTATTACTTCATTCCATGCCTGCTTAGTTAGGTATGGCAGTCCACGGAGGAAAAGCAGCCCTTGGATCTCTTCCTTTTTTCTTACTTGCCACCTCCTCCGCGCCATAGCTTTCATTCATGACCCTTCCATGTGACAAAGTCAGAGGAGATTGGAAGTGAGGAGCAAAATCTGACAAGACTGTACAGTGCTGCTTCTGCCTCAATGCCTTCTGGGAGTTGTGGGTATGTCCTGCTAACTCCCTAATTTCACAGGATGTTTGGGCAGGTTACTAGGACATGTACTACCAAAAACTTTATGATTGGCATCAATATCTTGGCTTACGCTGTGTGATTCCTTTAGATTCTTTATTCCAAGTAAAAGCACTCAATAACCTAAATTACAAACTTTATGATCAATTCCTCTGTAACTTCATCTAGTACCTAATTGATCACATAGTGCTATATACGGTCCCCAGCCCTTAATATTAATTTTGCCATTATGCAACATTCTTATTTTCCTTTAGTTAGTTTTTTTTAAATGTACATTAGTCTAATATTTATATCATTGTACCAAATTTATGTTGTTCTCCTGGAATGATATTATTATCCATTTCATTTGAACATTTTCACATTTCATATTTATTTGATTCCCTTGAAATAATCTAGATATTATTTTTATTCAATCTGATTATTTAGATCTTATTGAGTGTTCCAACCATTATGATCGATTTATTTGGTTTGGTTAACTATATTACGTTGTATTTTCTATTTACCATCTTTATTTAGGTATTTTATCATTTTCTGTTTTCTATTTTGTTAACCATTTTTATTTATTTTCTTTTATTGGCATTACTACATAAATAATTCTATAATTATTTTTCAATAGTTACCCTAAAATTTGCTATGTGCATATTGAATTAATAAAATTTTTATTAAACTAACATTTGTATCTAAGGAAGCAGTCCAATCTCCAGTTACTTCCTATCCTCTTATCATATATAATTTATCTCTTAATACTAATTTATGCTATATTAAGTATTCTTGTTTATCATTTATTTCATCTTACTAGAGCATAAGTTCCATAAATTTTATCTGTCATCATCATTGTATATTCCCAGTTCTTGGCATTGCTAGGCACATTTAGGCACCCCATAAGTAGGTTTTCAATAAATATTTAGGAAATACTGTTTGTTTCCATAAAGTAACAGTATTATATATAATAGAATAATATCAACAAATAAATTTTCATTTTGCTTCCTATTTCCAGGTAAACAAAATAAAAACGTTGGTTCATGTGGTTTGGTGGCAGTTTTTATGGTGATTGAAATGAAATAAAGAGGAGAAAAAATATTAGTTATAACTCTTTTTTCTTTTTTTCTCTTTCTTTCTTTCCTTATAATAGCTAGATATTCTATGTGTAACAATCAGCTGAAACACAAACTTTACCATGTTCTTGAAGCAAAATTAGTTTTAGTAATTTTTAAGTATTTTATTTAACAAATATTGACTTGATACCTGACCTCTTGGACTTAGAGATAAGTAAGACTTTGATTTCAACTTTGAGGTATACACATTCCCGTAGAAAAGATGGATATGTAAACATGTCTATTGATTATAGTAGTTCCTAGAGCTTTACCCTTACTGCTATGGGTTTTGCAGACAATTAACTATGAGCTCAGAAAGATTTTAGAGGTTGCCTTTCAAAACTATTCTTAGCACCACTCTGTTGTTGTTTTTTTTTTACCTAACCTTAAAAACACTTTATAAATGTAATGTCAGTGCCCCCCAAAATTCCTATATTGAAACCTCATTTCCAATGTGATAGTATTTAGAGACTAGTCCTTCCAGGGGTGATCAAATCATGATGGTAGAGTCCTCATGAATTGGATTAGTGCCCTTATAAAAGAGGCCCAGAAACCTCCATAATCACAACCAACATGGAAGATAACAGTAAGAAAACAGCTATATATGGATCAGGAAAAGGGTCCTCACCAGACACCAAATCTGCCAGTGCCTTGGTCTTGGACTTCCAGTCCCCAGAACTGTGAGAAATAAATTTCTGTTGCTTATAAATAGTCTATGGTAATTTTTTATAACAGTCTGAACCTGAATAAAACCACCAACTATAGTATATCATGTGTAACTTCATCATTGACACAGAGCCCTCATACATCTTACTTGGGGATTCTAGAACATTTTTTGCTTTGGTTGAAACACTCTTCTACAAATGATTACAAACTTATTTGCCCTGTTCTTATTCTTGGTCCTAGATACCTTCTTTCATCACCTTCTATAACTGTTCACCTGTCTCACCTCATCCCTGCCTTGCTCATTCTCTAATACCCATATCATTACCTGAAATTACATCTCATTATTGTTGGTTTGTTTATTTGTAATTTGTCAGTCTCCCAAATGGAATAAGTCTCATGAAAGAAGAATCCTTGTCTATCTTGGTTAATCTTACAGTTTTAATAGCTAAATAGATACCTTGAATACCGGTAGGTGTCCACTGAATGTGTTAAATGAATGATTAAAAAATCCCAAGTAACAAAAGGTTTTACCATGTGTACATAAGCTGGATGCATTGGGAAGCTGTTAGAAAAATAGCTCCCCAAAGTAAATATTTACCCTTTACTGCCTTTTATTAAACACTCTAGAGTTAACCAAACTAGAAAGTGGAAATGGTGCCATAGGCCAAATCACATAATATATTAGGCCTGAGGGATTATGACCAGAGTGCTCTTGTCTGTTCATTTCAAAACACTATCCCCAGATTTTGTTCGGTACACTTGGGACCTTTTAAAAGTTCAGAAATGTTTTAAAGTTTCAATATGTTTTGAAGGTGGTTTTGAGGTTTCCTTTTTCCTTATATTCAACACACTTTTTATATTCTATCTGGAACCATAACTTAAATTATTTGAATACCACCAGTGTATTAAATAGAAAGAAGTTATGCTAATTTTGACAGATTGCCATTAAATTGTGCAGACATAAGGAAAATTAGGCACTACACTTTTCATCTCCATATTGGCTGGCTCATTAAAACCGTCCCTCAATATGCCTAGTACCACTTCCAGTCATAAAATTATAGTGAGTTCTATAATAATAATATTATCAAGAACCTTTAAGTTTCATTGTTGATTATTATAATTATTTATATTTAAATTAATTTAAATATTTAATTGTATTTGTTTCTAAAGGCTATAAAAATAAAACAAATTAATAAGACAAATTATTAGGCAATAACAACATAGTCAAACATGAACATTTAATCCACAAGAGAAGAATTTTAATGTTAACATGTATAATATTTTATCTGACTGGTGGCCAAAGTCATGCAAATTATAATACTATCTACTTTTGATTGAAAGAACATTGTGGGTCAGATGTAGTTCTAAGAACTAGTGCAGTCATTACAATAATCTTATTGAAATAGCATTATTATCATTATAATTTTAATTTTATCAGTGAAGATCTCATGGGTAAAGTTTGTATATAAAATCAAGATATGCATATCTCAGAGAACACATCCTTATCCACTTTGCAATCCTGCCCTGCTCAACTCTACCTGTCTCTGCCTGCATAAATGCTCATATTAAACTAAGCATTTATTTACCATACAATTGATTAAATGAACTTTTGCACTTATCCCAGAAAAATGAAAGCTAATGTTCACCCAATATCTTGGACTTATCATCTTTGTTTATGATAGTCAAACACTGAGAAAAACTGAAATTTCTCTAAATCAACGAGTGGTTAAACAAATGGTTGTACATACTTCCATACTATGAAATATAGGAATAAAAATGAATTGATTATTAAAAAATAACCTGAATTGCTCTTTCAAGAACATTAAATTGAATGTGAAAAAGTAATCTCAGAAGATATATGTAAATCATACTGTATGATTGTATTTCTAGAACATTCTTATTTGACAAAATTATAAAGATGGAGAATATATTAGTGGTTGCCAGACATTATTAAGGGATGTTAATGGAAAATTAGTGTGAGAGTTTTATGGGGAAGGACAGTTTTATATCCTCATTGTGGTGGTATTAACATGAATCTATACATGTGATAAAAATGTTCACAACTAGTTCACACCCCAAATCATGTGTGTGTACGTGCAGGAGTGCGCGCGCACACACACACACACTACATATAAAGATAGAAAAATCTGAATAAATTCTGATATTGTCTCAATATCAATTTACTAGTGTTGAGACTGTATGTTATCTATGCAGGATATTGCTATTGGAGGAAATTCTAAAAAGAGCTATGGATTTATAAATATTTAAAAGTAAATATTAAGAAAAAAAATCATGGGTCTTGGTAGGCTTTGCCCTCACATTCCAACATGTAGTTAGTCACATTACCTTATTATGCCTCTGTTACTCTCTTTCAATAAATTTGGGGAAATAAAATTTTCCTTCATAGGAACATTGCTAAATTGCCAAAATATATGAAATATTACATATGAGAGCACTTTATTTCTTTGAACAGTGGGAAGGTAATAGACAAATGATACTGGCCTAATAATTACCATTTCCATTCTTTTTTGCTACATCAAGCCAAGTGATATTCTTATGAAAACCATAGCACAATAAATGAATTTACCTAAAACTATATAATAAATCCATGTGAAGAAATTATCTAAAATCTGTTTTAATCTATCCCTAAAGATGATTCCTTTCATAACCATGTCATCTTTATTTATCAACACCCAAAGAGTACTTTCCTAAGCAAACATTATATAATGTTTGAACTAGAATGTATTTATACTCCTTTAAAAAAAACACATTAATTAAATTACCTCATAATCATTCTGCTGTAGTACTTTTCATACTGAAATTACTGTTATACCTGATATATTGTCTGTGACAACACATTTACCACAAACAATACAAAGACTTTTAAATGATAATTTTCACCCAAGAGGCTTCAAAGGGATCCTTTTGAATAATGTACTTCTGTTTATGGAGTGAAAGTGTTGAATCCCAATGGTTTCTAAGAGAAAAAATAAAATACATTAAATTATTAAAAGTACAGTTTCTTAAGGGCATTTATTAAAAATCAAGATAGAAGGCAAGATTTATATTTATAACTAAAGTGTGTTACTATAATATGAACTAAAGCTTGCCTTATTCAAAATATGTGTATAAATTTTCAAACATAAAAATATAAGCAAACATAAAAGGTAACACAATACATTGTATTCATTATGGTTTTCTTAACTGTGAACCATAACCTGTTCTGAAAACTACTAGCACTAGATACACACACAAAAAAAATGATTTTCCTTCTTACATTTTTGTTGGGAATGGGTTGTATCTATTCTGATTTCAATGTGAATATTCTCAGAATTATAAATGAGGTAAAATTTGCATTCATGCTGTTTAGCACATTCTGAAAGCTTATGGTAATCTGGGCAATTTTGAGATGGAAGACTTTATTGTGATAAATTTATAAAGCTTTATTTTTCTCCCTGTCATTATTTTTCCATGTTCTTTTATTTTACTGAATCACATTCACTTATCAAATCAAAAACTAATCTGAAAACATTTTTATCAGATAATTTATTTGTGATAAAAAAAATAGCTTAGTTAATGATTAAGAAGAGAGAAGCCTTCTTAAGGGTTTTTAAGAAAAAATATTTTGTTAACCTTTAACTGTTGAGAAAATTGCCTCTGTAAGCAATTTAGAGAAAAGACCTGTGTGTTGCAGAGCTAGTTAAGATAGACACAGTGATACTGCATATATTTGCTCTTTGGAAGACACGGTGGCCCATGTCTTACCTTCACAAATTCTTTCTCTAGCAATGCTTCCCCTCCCACCACCCCCCCACACACACACTTGACATCTGAATTACCTTGGAAGATATGGTCTCAGAAACAATATAAAGTATCAGTATCACACTAACTAATATCAAACTATACTACAAGTTCATAGTAATCAAACAACATGGTGCTGGAATAAAAACAGACATATAATTCGATGGAATAGAATAGATAATGTAGAAATAAAACTATGTCTACATTGTCAATTAAAAAAAGAGATAAGAACATGAAGTGGGGTAAAAACAATCTATTCCATAAACAGTGCTGGGAAAATCAAACAGATTGATACAAAAGATGACATTAGACCTCCTTCTTGCACCATGTACAAGAATAAACTCAAAATGAATTAAAGAATTAAATGTAGCAATACTCAAATGAATAAAACTCCTGGAATAATATGTAGACAATATTCTCTGACAGTTTCCTTACAAATGTGTTTTTTTTTTCTTTTTCTGATATACCTCCTTTGTCAAGGAAAACAAAAGAACAAGTAAGCAAATGGTTTATAGCAAAACTAAAAAGGTTTTGCACATCAAAGGAAACTATCAACAAATGAAAAGACAACTTACTGATTGGTAAAGGCTATTTGCTACTGATACATTGACAAGGAGTTAATTTTCAAAATAAATAAATAACTCATGCAATTCAATACCAAATATACAATCAATCCAATTTAAAACAAATGGGCAAATGACCTGAATAGACTTTCTCCAAAGAGGACATACAGATGGCAAGTAGATACAGGAAAGGATGTTCAAGGTCACTCCAGTAATCAGAAAAATGCACATAAAACCACAATGAGATATCACCTCACACCTGTCAGAATAGCTATCATCAATAAACCCATAAACAAGTGCTGCTGAGAATGTGGAAGAAAGGGAACCTTCATGCACAACTGGTGTTGCAGCCACTGTGGAAAAGAATATGGAGGGTCCTCAAAAAAAAATGGAACTTCCTTGTAGCTCAGCAATTCCACTTCTGAGTATATGTTAACATAAACCCAAAACACTAATTTAAAAGAATATATGCACCCTTATGTTCATTGAAGCATTATTTACAATCGTCAAGATACAGAGGCACCCCAACAGATGGTAGATAAGTGGTGATATACAGTATAATGGTATATTACTGGCCATAAAAAAAACAACAAAAAACATTTCCATTTGTGACAGCATCATGGACCTTTAGCAGGCTAAGTTTAATAAGCCAGGTAGAGAAAGACAAATACCATATGATTTCACTTTTATGTAGAATCTAAAGAACAAAATTAATGAATAAACAAAATTGAAACAGACTTATAGATAGAGTGAACTGGTGGTTGAGGAACTAGGTGAAAGAGATGAAGGGGTTAAGAAGTACAAGCTGGTAGTCACAGAATAGTCCTGCAGATGTAAGGTATAGCACAGGGTACTAGAAATATCAGGGGGAACACTTTGTAAAGCATGTAATTATCTAACCATTATGCTACATACTTGAAACTAATAATAAATAACATTAAAAGTAATGGGAAATATTTTTTTAATTTACTTTTGAAGAACTTTAAAAGTTATAGATGCCTAGTGCCTGGCTGAGTAGCTCATAATATACATAAGGCAAATAAACTCATGAAAATATGTTCAACATTATTCATCATTAAGGGAATGTGAAGTATAATGATAGCAGTGTTATTTACAATAGCCAAGTTCTGGAAACAGCCCAAGTGCCCATCAGTAGATGTGGGGATAAATAAGAGCTATGATACACTTATATCATGAAATACTACTTGGCCATAAAAAAGAAAGAAATCTTAACTTTTGTAATAGCATGAATGGATTGGGAGACTATTATGCTAAGTGAAATAAGCCAGCCAGAGAAAGACATATACCATATTATCTCACTTATGTGTGACATATAATGAAAAATATATACTGATAAAATAGAAACAGAGGCACAGTTACATGCAACAAACTGTCAGAGGGATGGGGGTGGGACAGACTGGTTGAAAGAAGATGAAGGGATAAATCAAAGAATATACTGTATAACTCGTAGACAGACAACGGTGATGGCCAGAGGGAAGTGGGGGCAGGGCCTGAGTGGAGGTGGGTAAAGTGATGGTGAAAGTGGAGGATGGGGACATGTGTTAAAATGTCAACAATAAAAACAAAGTTAAAAAATAAATTTGAAGAGAAAAATATACTATTACACTTCTATTAAAGTTTTCAAAGTTTAAAAGTGCACCTTTATTAACACAAATGCAATTTTAACTAGAAATTAGGTAGACATCCTTCTCTGAAGCATGCTATTTGTGTATTTGTGTGTGCTATGAATTTGAAGAAATATAGTGTTAAAATGTTTATTGAAAATCTTTTTGTTTTACCTGATTGTACACTTAAATATTTTATTTGGTATGTTCTGGTTTATATATATTTTATTTTTAAATCTGAAAAAAATACTATATCAAAATGGTTAAAGAAAGCAGTATAAACTATACTAAGTTTAGCTTCCCACAAGAAAAATAATGGCAAAAACAGGTGTACAATTTCAGAAATACAAAATCACTTTTGACAGCCACTAGAAAAAATTGGAATACTGCTGATTAATAAATTAACTCTAATACACTACTCATCATGGCTCTCCATAGAAATATCATTGATGAAACTTTAGAGGCATGAGAAAATATAGGTCACCTTGCACATGGCTTCTGAACCCTTATGAAAAAGAAAGCTAAAGGGCACAATAAAAGAATAATTTAAATTTTTTTAAAAAGATACACATTAAGACATTACATGGATTTTACTATGAAATATATCAACTAAACAATAAATATTAAAACGTGTACTCTAAATTATTTCACAGGATTAATTGAATTTGGTATAAAATATCTTAGCTCCTGTGAATATAAGATTTTTGTGGCAGAAACATTTTTGTTAGAAAATGTCAACCTTTTTCCTCCTGTAATATAATAATTTGCAACAATAGTGTTCTTAAGCATTGTCTTAAACTGACATGAAGAAAGGAGCTCATATATTAATTACATATGAGAAAACATTAGTTTTTATGCAGCACCTAACATACATTGTTAGATGTCCTAACGTATAAAAGTAAAATGAATTATTTGATCCATAAAGACAAAGGTTTGAAGACAAAATTGCAACTTTCCTTTATAGTAAAGATATAGTCAACTTTTCATATACTTATTTAACTATATTTAAACTAACATACTTATTGAATTAAAAGTAACAATGTGCTTGTATTATTGTTGATCTCTTCCTTGATATCTTTCAGGTGTGTTTTTTTTTTAATGTATTGGGTGCATATATGTTTACCAGGGTTATAATCCTCTTGTTTCAATTCCTTTAGTGTTATGAAATGGCTTTCTTTATCTCTTGTTATAGCCTTTACTCTGATGTCTACTTTGTCAAATATAAGTATTGCTACTCCAGCTTTTTTTAAATTCCCGTTTGCCTGAAATATATTTTTCCATCCCTTCACTTTCAGTTTATGTAAGTCCCTTGTTCTGAGGTGGGTCTCTTGTAGACAGCACATATATGGGTCATGTTTTCATATCCATTCAGCCACTGGATATGTTTTGCTTGGAGCATTTAGTTCATTTACGTTTGAAGTTATTATTGATATGTACTTGTTTGTAGCTGTTTTTATTTTTTGTGCCTGTGTTCCTTCTGCCCGTTTTATTTCTTCTTTTTACCCTTTAGCATTTCTTGCATTGCTGGCTTGGTAGTGATAAACTCCCTTAATCTTTTTTTTTTTTGTCTGTAAAGCTCCTGACTTCCCCTTCAATTTTTAATGATAACCTAGCTGGATAAGAGTATTCATGGATGCTGAGACCAGTTTGGCTCAGTGGATAGAGCGTCGGCTTGCGGACTGAAAGGTCCCAGGTTTGGTTCTGGTTGGGGGCATGTACCTTGCTTGCGGGCACATCTCCACGGTGGGGCATGCAGGAGGTGGCTGATTGATGTCTCTCTCTCATCAAATTTTCTGACTTTCTATCTCTCTCCCTTCTGCTCTGTAAAAAATCAATAAAATATATTTTTTTAAAAAGAGTATTCATGGATTCAGTCCCTTGCTTTGCATCACTTTGTTAACTTCCTTCCATTCCTTTCTGGCCTGATGTGTTTCTCTTAAGAAATCATTTGAAATCTAATGGGAGATCCCTTGTATGTAACTTTTTGTCTCTCTCTTGTAGCCTTTAATATTCTTTCTTTTTCCTAAATATTTGTCATCATAATCATAGGTCTTTTCAGGTTCACCTTGTTTGGGATTCTGTGCATTTGTGACTTTTTTCTTCCCCACATCAGGGAAGTTTTCTGTCATTATTTCTTCAAATAGATTTTCTAATTCTTGTTTCTCTTCCTGTCATTCTGGTACCCCTATTATTTATATGTTGCTTCGTTTCATGTTGTCCCAAAGCTACCTTAAGCTCCCTTTTTTATTTTTTTCTCCGATTGCAGTTCAGTTTGGGTGTGTTTTGTTTCCATGTCTTCTAATTTGCTAATTAGGTCCTGTGCTTCTCCTAGTCTACTATTGAAACTTTCCATAGTGTTTTTTATAGTAGCTATATCACTCTTTACTTCTTCCTGATTCTTACATAAATTGTTGATTTTTTTCATCTGTCCAGTTTATGATCTGTATCACCCTTATTCTGAATTATTTTGCTGACATATTGCAGCCTCAAGACAGTTTCTTCAATAAATATCATTGGGAAAATTGGACAGATACATGCAAAAAATGAAACTCAAGCACCAACTTACACCATGCACAAAAATAAACTCAAAATGGATTAAGGACATAAGACAGGAAACCATAAAAATCTTAGAGGAGTTCACAAGCAGCAAAATCTCAGACATATGCCAAAGCAATATCTTCACTGATACAACTCCTAGGGCAATGGGAACTAAAGAGAAAATAAACAAATGAGACTGCATAAAAATAAAAAGCTTCAGCACAGAAAAAAAAGAAACAACAACAACCCATAAACAAAACAAAACAAACCATCTGCAACACAACAAGAAAGCCCACTGCATGGAAGAACATATTTGCCAATGTTATCACTGATAAAGGTTTAATCTCCAGCATTTACAGGGAACTCTACAACTTAACAAAAGGGAGATAAACAACCCAATCAAAAAATAGGCAACAGACCTAAATACGTAGATACTTGTCAAAAGAAGATATACAGAAGGTCAAGAGACACATGAAAATATGTTCAAAGTCACTAATAATCCAAGAGCTGGAAATCAAAATGACAATGAGGTACCATCTCACACCTCTCAGAATGACTATCATCAATAAATCAACAAATGACAAGTGCTGGAGAGGATGTGGAGAAAAAGGAAACCTCTTGCACTGCTATTGGGAATGCAGACTGGTGCAGCCACTGAAGAGAACAGTATGGATTTTCCACAAAAAACTAAAAATGGAGCTTCCATTTGACCCAGTAATCCCACATCTAGGAATATATCCCAAGAAACTAGAAACAACAATCGGAAAGGATATACACACCATTATGTTCATGCAGCACAATTTACCATAGCCATGATTTGGAAATACACTATATGCCCATCAGCAAATGAGTGGATTAAAAAACTGTGGTACATCTACATATGGAATACAATGCTACAGTAAAAACAGAAGGAATTCTTACCATTTGCAATAGCCTGGATGGACCTGGAAAGAAAGCATTCTGCTAAGCAAAATAATTCAGTTGGATAAAGATGAATGTCACATGATCTAACTCATTTATAGAATATAATGAACAATGCAAACTAATGAACAAAAACAGACCCAAAGACAGAGAATCATTGATAAGAGTGTCAAACCTCAGAGGGAAGGCAGGGGAAGGTGAGGGTATGGGGGAGAGGTCAACCAAAGGACTTGTATGCATGCATATAAGCATAACCAATGGACACAGATATTAGGGAGGGTGGGGGGCTAAGAGGAATAAGGACACATATGCAATAAGTTAATCAATAAAATAATAACAATGTGCCTTGAAATTATCTCAACTCTTTACACAGATTGGAACTTATTTGCCCAAGTAATATATTTTCTGCATCTAGTGAAAGTTGATATTTTAAGAGGCAACAATACCTACAATTCATGTGTGTTTGATTTCCTAGGTTAACTTTCCCCATTGCAATGTTTCTTCACTATTGTAGCCCTTAGACAACAACAACTTGGCTTGACTAATTAATATATAGAATACAACCTCAGAGTAATTGTAAGAATAGAATCAAAAGCAAGAATGTTTTAAGTTTGTTTGTTTGTTTGTTTGTTTGTTTGTTTTTGGGGGGGTAATGGGGGATAATGCACATATGGCAAATTTTTTGATTAAAAAAAATAGCATTGAATTTCACTTTGTCCTCTAGACTATTAGGCAAAAACAACCAATGAACGACAATATTCATGTTTTCCTGGCATAAGATACAGTTCCTGGAAAATGAGTCCCAGCTAGGACTTTATTGACCAGCCCACCTTTTTGTCTTGAGACCCTATAACTAGTTCTCACCAATCAAATGAGAACTAAAGTAAGATGGTCAATTCCAGGCCGGGATTTTTACAAATCAATGTACTTTCTGTAATGATCCATCTGGTATCTGAATGCCAATGTCCACAGTGACTTTGGAAATCTAACTGTTGGAGATGTCAGGTATTCCATCAGCCTAAGTCCCAGAATAACTTCCCTACCTCATAACTCTCCTGATGTACCCCAACAAAATCTGACATAGGCACAGTGATAAGCTACATGTGTATACAGATGTACACACAAAAGTATACAAAAAAGTATACACACTTTATTAGCTAATAGCTCAATTTTTAAAATTAAATTTATTTTAATAAATACTGGCCTTATAATTAATTATTCTATATATATACATATATATATACTAATAAAAGAGAAATATGCAAATTTACTGTATCTCCATGACATCCTCCAGCCAATCAGGAGTGAGTACACAAATTAACCCAACAAAGATGTCAGGTTAATTTGCATACACAGGCTTCAAGCAGCTGGAGGTGGAATGCTTGCATCATCAGCGTGGGGATGATGCAAGTGTTCCACACTGCCCCAGGCCTCTGGGCAGTGTGGGAAGGTGGAAAGGCAGCTCTAGGATGGAGCAAAGGTGATGCCAGCAGCCAGGGGAAGGAAGGCCCATTCTTGCATGAATTTTAGTGCATCGGGCCTCTAATATATATATTGAGATTATTATGACCACACCATCAGTACTTCATTGGCCACCTTTTGCCTTCAATACTGTGGTGATTCTTCTTGGCAATGACACCACAAGATGTTGAAAGGTGATGTGAGGAATCTGATACCATGCCTGATAAATAGCACTGTCCAGTTCTGTGAGATTTGATAGTTGTGGAACCAGCTGCCTGATGATTCTTTTAACTTCATCCCACAAATGCTCAATTGGATTGAGATATGGTGATTCTGGTGGCCACTTAAGCAAAGTATAGTCTCCCTCATGTTCTTGAAATCACTCCTGCAAAATACGAGCACTGTGGCATGGTGCATTTTCTTATTGGAAAAAGTCATCTCCATTGGGATATGCCTTCAACATGATAGGATGAACTTGATCAGCAGCGATACTTAAGTATGTTGTGCTATTCAAACGTTGCTCCACACGAATTAAAGATCCAAATCATGCCAGAAAAACATGCCCCAAACCATAACAATGCCTCCTGAAGGGTTGTACTCATGCATGCGGGGGGCATGCTTTCATGCTGTTTCCATGAAATTCTCACTCTGCCATTTGCATGATGCAACTGGAAATATGATTCATCAGACCATATGACTTTTTTCCAATGCTCAACTGTCCAATCCTTGTGTTCCTGTGTGAATTGGAGACATTTATATTGGTAACTGCAGACAGCAAATATGTTTGAATAGGTGTTTGGCTTCCATATCCCATATGATGCAGTGTATGGCTAATTTGCCTTCAAATGTCAGGTGGTCATAATAATCTGGCCACGTAGTGTGTGTGTGTGTGTGTGTGTGTGTGTGTGTGTGTGTGTGTATTGGGGACCACATGAACTATATACTAGTATATGCTAAGGTTTTTCTAATACAACTTACCAAGATTTACACAGTATCTGTATGGGCCTATTGAAAAAACTCATTTGGGCCCTAGCAGGTTTGGCTCAATGGATACAGCACCATCCTATGGAGTAAAAGGTCGCAGGTTTAATTCTGGTCAAGAGCATATGGCTGGATTGTGGGCTTAAGCCCCAGTACGGGGCATGCAAAAGTCAGGCAATCAATGATTATCTCTCATCAATAATGTTTTTATTTCTCTCTCTCTCCTTTCCTCTCTGACAACATATTTTAAAAAATAAACAAATACTCATTTGTTAATTATTTTTATGTTATGGTGAAGAGATAGAATAAAATATTTTAAATTATTTTATTATTAATATTCTAAGTACAATTATAGAATGAAGTTTTTAAAAATAAATCAGAACATTTTCTAGAAATTATTGACAAACTTTACAATTGTACATTCTCCCCATATTTCTACAGTTAGAAAATATCTTTGCATTACTGTAACTACCAATATATACGTCTTGGTTTAAATTTCATAGGAGTGTACCTTGAAACAAATATTCTAGTGTGAGGAGCTTATTTAAACAACAGTTAAAGGAGAAGAGAGGATTGACAAGGAAGAGGAAAAGGTTTCTAAAATCTGTGTCATCAAACAAGTTATCACAGTAGGCTCCTAAGGCTCAGCCCCACTGGAGAACTACATGAGAGCATATAGAACATCAGTCACCATTATTGCAATGGAGAGGCAAGGAATCTAGAGAATTTATCCAAAAATTCTCCATCATGCCTGAGCTATGGCATGGGCCGAGTGTACCCCATGGCCTAATAAAAACAGCCACACAAAGAGTTAGAGGTTCATGGGAAATATCCTTAAGTGTAGAAGTGCTGGCTAAGGGAATATGAATGGTGCCCTCTAAACATCTGCTAGCTATATATTTCAATGTTTTCTGGTGGGAAAGAAAAATAGAAATATTAGAATTAAATTTGCCCCTATTTATTAATATAATACATCATCAATCATTATATGGGATTTTTAAAAGAAGAAAATGCTCTATAGAACAGCATTCTCCCACTCATAATTCTCCTAAAGTTACCAAAACAATTCTTTTGGCGTAATCTGTTGATGTCACTTTTGCTGATTTTTAAACTGTTTGTTTATAAAGAATATTGTTAGATTTTCACTTCCAGCTAAGATGGAATAACAGAAACTGAAACAATGAGTCTATGCAAAATGCACTCAAACACTTTTCAAAACACTGGACTTCAGGCAATAAAGGACAATGATTCCTGAGAGGTTGGAAACAAACAAGGTGAGTTCCACCATTGCTCCTGCATGCAGCCTTGAGTCTCCAGGCCATGGCACAGAGAAACAGCCAAGAAGCAGACAACCCTGCACTGAGATGGAGCTGAGAGTCAGACACCAATTCAAACTATAGGTCCCAGGGTGGGTGATAGGAAAGGATATGGCTGCAAAGGAGAGAACTCTGGAGATATTCAGAGAGCACTTTTGTGTATCAAGCTGAGGGTGAGAAGGAAGGAAGGAAGGAAGGAAGGAAGGAAGGAAGGAAGGAAGGAA